>CM064883.1:92211958-92387182 GCA_003313485.2 Penstemon barbatus | reverse complement strand
AATTTTCTCACAAGTACTTTTGAATGCTTAGAGTGCGTAAAGAGCTACTCGACTGATCAGATGGGGATTTATAGAGTTAGGGTATCTTGAATTTCGTGATACCAGCCAACCGTTAGATCCGTTTTTCTGTCAGTGCTGATCGTGCGGCGTCAGTTACGACTTTTCAAATTCAAAAGATATTTAATGGGGAGCGGGAATATGTACCGCCCGTCAGTTACTTATAAAAGCGTGTTTTGAATAAAACGTTTTAAAGAGTTCGCTTTTATTAAAGTAATCAGATGAGTATAATAACCACTTATCTGATGGACTACTGTCCTGATGACAATGTTGTTATCAGAGAATGCCAATAGCTGATAACCTTCCTCAGCTGTTTGTCAATCCAGCTAGATAAAATAACTTTTAATCTTCGATAGTTGAGTCTTCTGATGAAAACATAACTTCAACTAACTGTCATTAACATATTTCATCTTTAATTCAGAAGTACCGCTAGTCTTACACGTTCCCCCTGAGTTTAAGAATTCATAAGTTAACTAGTCTGTTGAGAGTTAATCCTTGAAGATAATAAACGATGACTAAGCTGTTGAACTCCAGTCTTCTGATGAGTTCCCCCTCAGCTTATGCGTCCAAATTTAGTAGTCCTAGTTCAGCTCTTAGAGTTGAGAACCTTGCTTCACTTAAAGGTTTAGTGAAAATATCAGCAATCTGATTATCAGTATGAACATACTCAATCAGCACATTGCCTTTTTCCACATGATCTCTAATGAAGTGATGCTTGATCTCAATATGTTTAGTCCTTGAATGACTTGTAGTGTTCTGAGTAAGTGAGATTGCACTAGTATTATCACAGTAGATTGGTATTCCACTGATCTTGATGTTGTAGTCTTCTAGTTGATGCTTCAACCATAGTATCTGTGCACAACAAGCTCCAGCAGCTATATATTCAGCTTCAGCAGTAGATATAGAGACTGAGGTTTGTTTCTTACTCATCCATGAGATCAGACGACTGCCTAAGAACTGACAGGCACCTGTTGTGCTCTTTCTGTCAATCTTGCAGCCTGCAAGGTCAGAATCTGAATATCCAATAAGCTCAAATCCAGACTCTCTAGGATACCACAATCCCAATTCTTGAGTGCCCTTAATATATTTCAGTATCCTCTTGGCAGCTAAGAGATGAGATTCTTTGGGGTTTGATTGGAATCTTGCACAGACCCCAACTGAGTACATTATATCAGGTCTGCTTGCTGTTAGATACAACAATGAACCAATAATGCCTCTATATTTGGTTATGTCCACTGATTTGCCATCTTCATCTTTATCCAAACGAAGACTTGTAGACATAGGAATTGTAGCAGTAGAGCTAGTTTCCATACCAAACTTCTTGAACAGATCTCTTGTGTATTTTGCTTGGCTGATGAATATCCCATCAGGCAACTGTCTAACTTGCAATCCAAGAAAATAATTAAGTTCACCCATCATGCTCATTTCAAACTTATTCTGCATCAGCTTGGAGAACTTATCACACATCTGTTGGTTAGTTGAACCGAAAATAATATCGTCCACATATATTTGTACAAGTAATATATGATTTTCCCATTCAATTGTAAACAAGGTTTTATCTACCTTACCTTTTCGAAATCCTTTAATTAAAAGAAAATCAGATAAGGTATCATACCATGCTCTTGGAGCCTGTTTCAGTCCATAGAGGGCTTTCTTCAGACGATATACTTTGTCCTCTTCTTGATAGACTTCAAATCCAGGAGGTTGTTCAACGTACACTTCTTCTTGCAATTCTCCATTGAGAAAAGCAGACTTCACATCCATCTGATAGACAGTGAAGTTCTTGTAAGCAGCATAGGCTAGAAACAGTCTGATTGCTTCAAGTCTTGCTACTGGTGCAAAAGTTTCATCAAAGTCAATTCCTTCTCCTTGACAATAACCCTTGGCCACTAGTCTTGCTTTGTTTCTGGTAACAATACCATCTTCATTCATCTTATTTCTGAAAACCCACTTAGTGCCAATTACTCTTTGATGACTTGGTCTAGGAACTAAGTACCAGACTTCATTCCTTTCAAATTGATTCAACTCTTCTTGCAGAGCTTCTATCCAGAAGGAATCACTGAGAGCTTCTTCAATTTGTTTAGGCTCTATTTGAGATAGAAATGTGACAAACATAGCATCTTGTGCAGCAGCTCTTCTTGTTTTCACTTTATCTAAAGGATCACCAATCACCAATTCAGGAGGGTGATTCTTGAGCCATCTGAGATCAGGTTGCAGGTCTGAATGTTGTCCTCTGTTTTGATCTTGCAACACTACTGTTGGAGATACAGTAGTAGTCTGTTGAACGTTTGCCGTCTGTTGAACAGTCTCTGGTCTGTCAGCTGTTTGCAACTCGTCTGTTAGACAATCAGCACTCTGATTTTGAACAGCACTTGAGTTATCAGCTGAATTTAGATTAGGTAGTATGATGGGAACATATTCTTCATTTCTTCCAATGTCTAACTTCTGTAGATCAGTAGACAGATCTTGATTAACACTTTGATTCTTTTCAGAAGATTGACTTGGCTCATCAAATACTACATGGATAGATTCTTCTATTAGTAATGTTCTTTTATTGAAAACTCTATAGGCTTTACTAACAGATGAGTATCCTACAAAAACAGCTTCATCAGCCTTTTCTGCAAATGCAGTAAGGTGATTTTTCCCATTATTTAATACAAAACATTTACAACCAAAAATCTTAAAATAATGAATGTTTGGTTTCCTATTGTTCCAAACTTCATATGGAGTCTTGTTCTGATTTTTGTTGATCATACATCTGTTCTGGGTGTAGCATGCTGTATTTGTTGCTTCTGCCCAAAATCTTTGAGGCAGTTTAGCTTCAGCTATCATGGTTCTGACAGCTTCTTTTAGTGTTCTGTTTCTCCTTTCAGCAACACCATTCTGTTGAGGGGTTCTGGCAGCAGAGTACTCATGATGTATTCCTTTGATATTACAGTACTCTTCAACAGTAGAGTTTGTAAACTCTGTCCCTCTATCTGATCTGATCTTTAATATTTTGATAGTCTTCTCATTCTGGATCAGTTCCATCAGATTAGTAAGACATTCCTTGGTTTCACTTTTCTTCTTCATGAAAATCACCCAAGTATATCTTGAATAATCGTCCACAACAGCTAGGCAGTATTTCTTTCCACCATTGCTGACTGGATCAATAGGGCCAAATAAGTCCATATGTAACAGCTCCAATATTCTTCCAGAAGATTGATGCTTCTTGCTTTTGAATGATGACTTGATTTGTTTACCCTTCTGACAGGCGTCACAGAGCTTGTCTTTGCTCATGACTGCTTTTGGAATCCCTTCTACCAAATCATTCTTGATTAATCTGTTAATGGTCTTGAAGTTTAAGTGATTCATTTTTTTGTGCCACAGCCAACTGACTTCACTCGGAGCAGATGCTACCAAACAAACACTTGAGTTCTTGTCAGCAGAACTCCAGTCGACTATGTAGACATTCCCTTGTCGTCTTCCAGATAAAATTACCTTCTTTGTACCAATCTGTTCGACAAAACACTTATCTGTTGAGAAGATGACTGAATATCCTTTGTCACAAAATTGACTTATGCTCAGCAGATTATATTTGAGGCCTTTGACATATGAGACGTCAGATATCTCAATGTTTCCTCTGATTATTCTTCCTTTAGCTTTAATCTTGCCTTCTTTGCTGTCTCCAAATGTAACACTTGGACCATCCACAGCAACTGCATCAGTCAGCTCATGTATGTTTCCACACATGTGTCTTGAACATCCACTGTCCAAGTACCAGATCTTCTCTACTTTACTCCTACTCCTAATCCTAACCTACAAAACAAAAATAAAATTGTTTTAGGTACCCTTATTGAGAGGGTCCTGAAGGATTAGTTACACCTTTGACAACCCAAGATGTTGAAGTCTTAGGCTTCTTAGGTTTCTGAGTTTTCACAGGAGCATGAACAGTTTTATTTTCATCATAATTATCAGATAAGTCATGTTGATGATCAGTATGATAAGAATAATGTTCATAAGCAGAATAAGGTGCATGATATGGAGGATATGCATGCATTGGATGAGCAGGGTAAGGTGCATAGTAACTAGGAAATTGAGGTGCATGATACATAGGATGATATGCAGCAGGTTGCACATAATATGACTCATTTCCATACCAAGCATTTTGATTTTTCTTATTCTTATGCTTCTTTGGTTTACTAGGTGCTTGCTCAACTAGTTTAGACTTAGCTTTACCACTAGTCTGATTGACTTTAGCTTTATCAGCAGACTTCTTAGGACTCTGCTGTTTGGTCTTACTAGTCTTATTTCCTACACTAGACTCTTTGCTCTTTTTAGCCTTAGGAGATTTCTTCTCCTTTACCACTTTCTCAGGTGAAGTAGGTCTAGCAGTTTGAACATACAGAATGACCTTACTATTGTCAGCTGATATAAATTTTTCAGTATGGTTCAACTCTTGCTTATCCTGTTCTAAAGGCATCTTCTGTTTATTAGATGTATGCGTGGATGCAACAGATGATTTCTCATGAGACTCGATAATCTTTTAAAGTTCCATGATTTTTCCTTTATAAACTTCACATTCAGCCTTCAGAGAATCATGTTCTTGCTCAAGCTGTTTGTATTCAGCTGATTCCTTTGGCTTTTCAGCTAAAAGTTTCAGTGAATTATTTTGCTCTTTTAGCAAGTTCATCTCTTCCTTAAGCTTAACAAATTCTCCAGCAATAGTAGTATTATTCAACATCATTTGCTCTAGAGAATTAAACAGTTCATTTTCTTGAGGAGTTACCTCATCCTCAGAGTCATCAGAGTCCTTTGCCATCAGGCACAAGAGAGCAGGTTTTTCTTCATCAGAAGATTCTTCATCAGACGAGTCTGAATCTGAATCAGATGAGTAGACAGCAGCTAGCTTTTCTGCTTCGGCTAACATTGCTTTGCCTCTCTGATGCTTTCTTTCTTTTCTTACTTTCTTCTCTTCCTCAGTGTACTTTTCTGCTTTTGGATATGGGCAGTCTTTGATGAAGTGTCCCAATTTCCTGCAGTTGTAACACATCAGTTTTGATTTATAATCATCTTTATCTTGAGAAGAAAAGTTAGGTTTAGAAGTAGAAGCAGCATGATTGTATTTGTTTTTCATCTTTCTCTTATAGAACTTCTTGAAGTTGTTCATCAATAATGCTACATCTCCAGTAGTGTACTCCTTCTTGTTGAGTAGAGTGGCTTCATCAGATGAGTCCACTTCCGCAATTCTTTGAGCTGGTCTTCTTTGATTTTCAGCAGCAACCAGTGCAGCTGTGGGTCCTGAAGTTGAGGTTTCTTCAATACCCATCCTAGGCAGTTTATACTCATAAGCCTTGAGTACAGAAAACAGCTCTGTAAGAGAGATTTTTCCCAAATCCCTTGATTCTTCCATAGCTGTCACTTTCATGTTGAACTTTGAGGGTAGAGCCTTCAGTACTCTGTTGGTTATCTCTTTGTCTGTGAAGGTCTTTCCCAACTTTAAAACTTCATTCAACGTTCTGGTGAACCTGGTATCCATCTGATCAATGGTCTCTCCAGATTTCATCTTGAAGTTGTCCAGCTTTTCCAAAGCAACACTGAGCTGATGCTCTTTGATGGCGTCGTTTCCTTCGCTCATGTCACGAACCTTGTCCCACATCTCCTTTGCAGTTTTGCAATGTTTGACCTTGTCAAACCGATCATTGTCCAGGGCTTTGGTCATGATGAAACGGCCAACTTTATCCAGATTGAACAGCTTTATCTCCTCGGCTGTCATCTCTGTCAGATCTTTTTCCACCACCAGTTCAGCTTCATCAACTATAATGGTCTTGGTGAATTTGAATGGACCCTTAATGATACATGTGTACATGTTGTCATTATAGGCAGCAAGAAAAATCTCCATTCTGATTTTCCAGTCCTCAAAGGACATACCAGCAATGTGGGGAACATGACTGATACAATCCATTTTTCAAAAAGTTTTAGTTTTTCAAAAATATGCTCTTTTGAAAAGTTTTAAAAACCTTTGAAAAACACTCGGATCAAGCTCGTTGATCAGGCAGCTGATTCAAATGAACCACCTGCTCTGATACCACTTGTTGGTCCCAAGTGGTCAGAAGAGGTTTAGAGGGGGGGGGGTGAATAAACCTCTTTAAAATTTTCTTACAATTTTAACTTTAAAACTTTTCTTCAACTGAACAGACTAAGCTGATCAGATTAGTAAGTTACAACTCTGTTCGCGAACAAATCTTTTCGTCTCATACAGCTATTTATACTTGAGGATTGAAAAATGTCCGTTGAAGAGAGACAAGATTCAAATTCCTCGAGTACTGGTCCTTAAATTCCGCGAACGGCTCTTTTGCAGTCTGTCCGTACTGAACAGTACTATTCTGCAGGCAGCATTAAATGCAGCATTAAATGCACTCTTCTGATGCGAAGCATTTCTTCAATCATTTGTCTTTAATAACCTTGTACTTCAGCATTTATTACTCCAAAGGGCATTTATTACAGTTGGGAACACTTCTTGATCTTCTTCACTTGGCTGACGAAAGTACACGTCTGATGGCGAACTCGGCTGATCTCAAACTTGAACAAATCTGATTTGAGTCGGCTGATCTTCATCAGTCTGATAACTTTACTTCAGCAGATCAGAAGTCTTGGACCTTGAAACTTTGACTCTTCTGATGTCTTCTTGTACTTAGTCAAAATCTCTTACGAAGGGATCATCAGCTAAGTTACTCCATACTTAGCCAATATTGAAGTTTTGGAATGCATCAAAACCTCCCTTCTAACATTGTCTTTAGTGCCTTCATCTTCATCCTTATCCAACAATTTTAATCTCATATATTTGGTCAAAACAGTAAGTCTACCTTATAATATATTAACGGAACACAAGTTCATGAATTAATATAAATCCTACCAAATTTACCTCTACCTCCATTAAATTATCCCCCAAAAGAGAAAACATCAACTCTCAATATTGTCCTATAAAATCCTGCATCCCTCTTCATTTTTTTAAATTAACATTAATATTATTTTACTAATTTCCACATACATTATTCATGAAAATAAACTCTCTATTTTTCTTGCTTCTTCAAACCCTAACAAATCCTCCATCCATACCTGCCGTCCAATACAAAGTCCTCAACGATGCAAAAGACTACCCCGGAGGAGTCCGTTTCGAACGCGAAATTGGTGTCCCGTACGTTACAAATTATGAAATCAATCAACTATTTCATATGGGACATATTCAAACAGTACAATGATACAGACAGAAACCCCATAGCAACCGTACACGTTAACATACGTGAATATGATGGTGCCGAAGCCATAACATCAGGTGCAATCGTTAACGTTAGTTCCATATATTTAAAAGGTTATCAAGGTAATATAAAATGGGAATTTACATCTTTTTAACATCATGAATTGACACATGTGTTTCAATGGACCGGCGAGTGGAAGGCTCCGATTAGACTTATTGAAGGAATGGCGGATTACATGATATTGAAATCGAATAATTATCCGCCTGCGTTTGCAAAACAGGGTATGGGTGATAAATGGGATCAAGGGTACGATTTTACAGCCCGGTTTTTTGGAGTATTGTGAAGAGTTGAGATCCGGGTTTGTTGCCGAGTTGAACCAGAAAATGAAAAATGATTATAGTGATGATTTTTTTTTTGGAGTTGATGGGAAAACCGGTTGGGCAGTTGTCGAATGAGTACAAGGCTAAGTATAGGAATATTATTAATTAGGGGAACATGTAATAATAAATAATAATAATAATAATAATAATAATAATAATACATGTAGAGGTAAAATAATTTCTTGGGAAAAGACTAAATGGTGGTATATATGATATATACTGATTTGTACTACTATAAACGACAAAACCTTACTGATTTAATGAAATCATTCTCGCATTATAATTGGAGTTTTTGAAGTTAATTTTTTATGATATATTTAATGGGCAAGTTATTTTCATGTGATATAAAAATAGGTAATTTACCTTCCCATGAAATAAAATGAGCAATTGACCTCCCAGTTGTATGGAACAATGAGCAATTTACCTCTTTGCTAGTGGAGGTGTTGCACACACGCTCTATAATGCATTTGAAACTTTATTTTCATGTAAAAAGGACCAATTTAATATTACCATAGACAACATATTCACCTCTCTTTAAACCCCCTCCCCCCCCTCCCATATACGTAAATATACAATTTACCTCCCTGTGATATGCGTAATGGGATACTTTAATTCTATATGATATTGCATAAGAAAAAATTTACTCCATTATAAAAATGTAAAAATTAAAAGGGGGTCAGTGTGCTTCATTTATAAAATACAGAGATATCTTGTCATTTTATTCATCGCAGAAACTTAAATTATCTATTTATTTTAACAATATGAATTATTTCTGAAGCGAGAAAAAAAAAAGAATTACAAACGACAAAGAAAGTAATGTAACAACAACCACTAGAGGCCAAAGATTTTTTAAAGGCGCATATCAAGTTAGCAACAGATTTGAAAAGGAAAAGCCAACAAACCAAGCCAAAATTCTATGATATGAAAAATGGACTTTGGCTTATTATATAGTATGAAAATTGAAATTTTGCCTCACTTCCAATTTTAACTGTAATCAACTTTAATTTATTTGTTCTTGACCATACCTTTTAATTTAAACAAATGTTGCAATGTATATTAACCAAAGGGACATATGGCCTTTAGTAGATATTATATTTTACGTATAGGTCTCATATTAGAATGGAGTTTTAATCAATGAAATCAATCAACATTCATAGCTATCAAATGGGTGTACGGGGAAAATTTTTTGTACCTACTAAAAATTTAAGATGTATCATATTAAAAGTGTAACACGCGAGTACTTGAGTCATTTGAAATTTATATTTGGTATTATTATAAAAGGTGAAATACCAGATATACAGGGGTTAAAGTGTCACATATAAAAATGTCAGGGCGGCGGTGTGAAACTTTTATAAGACTTAACTGGGGAGGGAGGGTGTAAATCATAGTAAAATAAATTAAACATTATGAATATCACAGGGAGTAAATTGCCATGTATTCTTTCTTCAATATTACGATCAACAAAGTCACAACATGTACACAAAAGATCAGATTGGTCGTTAATTCTGTTTTTGAAACCTTCATTTGACCTCATCCTCATAGATTTTCCTCATCCGAAATCAACATAAGAGTAATTCCCCTGGGCAGAGTGAACTAAAGAGCATAGCGATCTGTCGTAGCTTCTCCCGAGTGTCTGATAGGTGAACTGGGATTGCTGGAGCCACATGGTCTTCTGGTACCACATTGGTAGGGATCCCTTGTGGTTCCTCCTGATTTGGCGGCTGCTCGTTCTCTTGCCGATTGTCATTAATTATAGGGGCGTTGTTGTCAGTATCGCCCTTGTGTTACTTTTTGCTCCATTACGGGCGCTCTTCCTTGGGCGAGCCATATGTCGATTGAATAATTAACCTAGCCACACGGTGGCGCCAACTGATTTAACCGTTTTTCGTTGGGTAAGATTAAATCAATGAGATGTATTTTAGAGGTATAATTAAGTATGATTATAGGGCTCTGTTACTTTATTCTGGATGGATCGTTTTTCAAGGAAGAACAATTACGTGAAGAACAATAAGTAACAAGACAATGAATGAGTAAAATAGTATATCAAAAACTTTTCTATTAAATATGATATCACATTGCCCAAGTGTGTAGGCGTAAGCTCTGATTGTATGATGTCCCTAATACAATGTTTAACTAGGTATTTATATGACATTAACCCTAGCTTTACAAGGAAACATAATCCTAATAGGACTAGGTATAGCAATCCTCGCGGAAGTCGGACATTACTCTTGGTCGCCGAGGATTGATATCGTAGATCGGACCGTGCAGCTGCTTATTGAATTAGACTCCTGGTCGGTCCGAACGTATAATGACTAGTCATTCCGATTATTATAAGGGGTATAAAATAGCCCCCATCAGAGGTAAATTTGGTAGGATTTACATTAATTCTTGAACTTATGTTCCGTTTATAAATTATAAAGATAGACGTACTATTTTGGCCAAATATATGAGATTAAAATGTTGGTCAATCCAAATTATTATACTACATATATATAGTACTCTTGTTTATATTTGGAGAAGTTTATAGTAAATGTACCAAATTAGAAGACTTAATTATCTTTTGACAAATTTGTATGTTGGTCTTCTTAATATTTTAGTGGCATATAATTAATGTACATTTAAATCAGGATCTAATTAATTAGTCAATATTGTAATTGAGTTTAAATGTAATCAAGTTGATTGCTTAACCACTAATATGAGAAATTCAATTTATTAAGGGATGGAGGAAATCGTTATTAAATTCCAAGAAACTGAAAATTAAAATATAAAAGAATATATATTAGATAAATATTCATGGAAATACAATTATTACTTGCAAACTAAAGTTTCAAAAGTACTACCACCTTTTCAATCAATTGTGTAAACAAATCTATATACAATTATTCACAAGTTCTCAAAGGACATTCATAAAGGATATTATATGATCAATTAAACCTACAAATAGACAATTTAAAAGGTAACGTTTGTGCAACACATCTAGAGAAGAAATTATCGACATGATATACTTACTAGGTAAATGCTAAGCCAATTTCAATCATTTAGCTCTCGAACTTAATTAATTTCCAAACCTGTAGATAACCCCAAACAACAACAACAACAACAAAATAGAAAAAAAGGAAGCCAATTAATTAAGATTAATTTCAAAATTAAAAGGTCCAATTTTTAATAACATATATCTTAAAATACCAACAGTAGTAATCCTAAACATGGCCTTCATATAATTAATGTATAAAAAAACTCCAACTAGTAGTAAGGAATTAACCAAACAAGCGGAAATAAATTGGTTATATCAATGAACACCAAATTAATCTACAATGAAATAAACAACAAGAACCCAAAAAAATTGTATCATATAAAAGAAACACATCTTCTTCCTAAATCTAACTTTTTTCAACCGTAGAACACGAGCCTAGATCTTCAACAATTGAATTTTGTACCATTAAAGTAGCTCCTTGAGAGGCTCGTAGAATGGACGATAACTTGACAAAGATCTCCGACCTCAATTTTGGAGTCTTGACGAAGATTATCATCATCTCCAAAGATGTACTATGTGCAAGAAAATACTTGGCCAATTCCATTAAGAATGATGAAGGAGTAAAGTTATAAATCTTGATGATCTTAAGACGTATTGGTAAGCTTGGGGTATCTTTTTCTCCTGGTTTCCAATCTTCATTATCATTCAAATCCTGAGCAAATTATTAATTAAATTGAGCTAAACTCGAACATAAGTGCAAATATAATGCCATCTAATTAAGCTCGATAATTATAATAAAAAAAATGGTATCACAAAGTAAAGATGATTTGCAGTTTTGGTACCAAGATATATCAAATCACACATTTCATACCATAAATTTAACAAACTTTTACCACATTTCATACCACCGGAAATTATTTAAACAAAATTGGCCATGCACATGCATCACACGTAATAGTTAATTCAATCATTTTGGAGAGGAATATATGTGTTTCTTATAATATATCAAAATTTACAAATTTTATGGAGATTCATTGGACAAGAAAACATAATAACCCCAAAAAAACATATGGGACAACAAAATGTTGGGTTTACATATTTTTTCTTTCATTCAAAATGCCCGAGTTAATAACTATGTGCAGCGTACGTGCAACACATACGACCAATGTTCAAATAATTAATGATGGTATGAAATATGAAACAATGTGTTACATTATAATATGAAATGTGCAATTCGACATATTCAGTAGTTAGAAACCACCCAATCACATGGTACTGAAAGAACAATATAAAATTGCTATTATTATAAACAACCCAATATAGTTGAAGAAGTTTTGTAACTATGAAAGTTTTGAGGAAGAGACATTTACCTCAGTGAAATCTATTTCAAGTATTTCAAGGTTTGGTAAAAACTTGACCAATTCAACTACACCTTCCACGTAGAATGATGTTGATCTCATTTGTAGCTTCAACCACTTCATATAAGATATTGAACCATTGCTGGTCAAAGACTGCCGAAACTTGGGACAAAAGTACTGAAAAAATGTAACAAAAAGAATAATTATGATGTGATAATATTAATAGACAAATATGTACAAAGTATAAACTAAACCATTATCAAAGTGTATTAATAGTGAGTTCTAATTTTTTACTTTTTAGATTATGTCATAATAGCATGTATATTTTATGAATCAAGGAATCCCAGTTAGTTGTACTAGCAAACATTTTATAGATCATTTAGGATTGGCTAAATATTGCATGATGTAAATTGTTGATTTCTTAAAAACTGATAATGTTTAGGTATGTACCTTAACAACAACCGCCGGTAGTGAATGTGGCGACATCCTTGGGATATATTCCTGACGGATCGCAGATTCTACTAATACGAGCATTGTGACATTGCATGTCGGCGGTAAATTATAGTACTCGTAGCTTTTTAATGGTTCCCCAAGATAATTCAAAGATGTTAGGTTAGGAGCACGAATCCTCAATTTACCCCTAAACAGTCTGTTGGGGTATCCCTTTACATTAATGTTTACAAACGACACATCTCTAAGACTAGAAGCCGAAACATAAAGAACTTTCATCCCATTGAGTGTACAAAATTCCAAGTGCAAGCTCTCCAGAACACTTGACTGGCATGAAAATAACATACGTGCCGTATGGGTGTTTGAGATTATTACTCCATATAGGTATAATTTTTTTAGCTTGATAAAGGGTGTCAATGCTTGTAATCTCAGTATGTAGTCAAACTGCAAAGCTAGTTTCTCCAAAACATCACAAAGACGTTTAGGAAAGATAATCGAGTTTCTTTTCGACTTGGATACCCAACCATGAACATCAAGTTTTCGTATCTCGTGTCTAGCAGCAAGACTAAAAAGTACTTGAAGTTTGAACATTTTATTGAATTCATAGAAGCGCTGTAAGAGTATTTTTTCAAGTCTATCGATTGGACGACGTGACTCAGGCTCGACATTTTCGAAAAACTCCCAAGAGTCATATAGTTTGATTGTAGGTTGTAGTTTCCAACACAATGGTTTGCAGTTCAATCTCTCAAAATCTAAAGTTATTTCAGGCATCGAAGTCCAAACATCCCTCCATCTTTGTGATAATAAACTTGTCCTCCCAATTTCTTTAACATCAAGAAAGTTTAGGATGCGGCGTAGAATATCATCAGGCATACTACTTAGCCTATCCTTGTCGGCTTGTTCACGTGATCTTTTTCGCGTACAAATCATTATTTACGTGATACGTAAAATACTAGCAGATCAAATCAATTTATAATACTAATTAATCTACGTAACCAAGTGCACTCACAAACTTGAATGTCACCCCTCCTCTTTCCAATTACGACCTCATCAATGTACAATCTGGTACAAATAAATATAGAAAAAAATCACCAGATCTTTCCATATAAGAATGGCAAACAAAATTAGTTTTCATCAACTTCATATATACTTTTAAATATAAGTAGCATTAGTTTGTAGATCTGACACAATGAAAAAACATACACCCACACAGAACCAGAAAGAGAGAAATCGGCACTGCTCATCAATATATATGAACAAACAAACTGAATTTTCATTAAAAAAAAAAGAAAATAGAAAATACCATTGACTATACTTTGATCTAGTAAAAGCGGAACTCGGCAAAATCGATGGGGAATCTCAACTTGACAGCAGCTGATTAGGGTTTTCTTCAATTTGTTCGTAGATTTCTACAAATGTAAAACTGACCTTTTTAGTTTTATGAATTTCTGATGTTGCTAGATTTAGGGGAGCACTTGTCGGAGATATCTAGAGTTGATGAATTGAGGTGGTAAGAATTTTATGGCTTTTATTTGAAAAAAATACATGTGTGCGTTGGCTATAATGCCACCTGAAAAGAGGATTTTTTTTTTCTTTTTAAAAAAAAAAAAAAACCTTCTTTTGATTTTTTAGGGATGTGGACTATTAATTATTTCTTCTCGGTGGACATATATTCCTTTTTTTTAATGTTTGAGCAAATATATATATATATATATATATATATATATATATATATATATATATATGATACTCCCTCTGTCCCAATTTATCTGTCATTTTAGATAAATTTTTTTGTCCCAAATTATTTGTCACTTTATGATTTTAATACAATATTAATTACATATTTTCCTTTTTTGTTCTTATTTAATGCACCTAAAACTCTCTCTTATTTATTATTTTCTCTTTCTCTCTCTTATCTATACATATTTTATCATCAAAGATAGGAGGACATTTTAGGTATATAAGTTATTTATTTTCCTAAAATTGAGACTATTTATTATGTACCTTAATATGTGTGAAAATATGTAAAACGGCAAATAACTTGGGACAGAGAGAGTAAAAAATTAGACACATAATTATTTTTACCCATATGATTTATTATCAATAAAGTTTTTAAAAGTTGGTTATTACCTCCCCCTCCCACCAAACATTTAATGTATACAAAAAATAAAATGAAGAAGAATATCATGGAATGAATGAAATATAAATAATTTAGGTTATAAAGAAGAGAGAAAAAAATAAAAGCTAATTATCAATTAATTTGAACTTGTAATGATATATCGAGAAACAACGTCGAGGGAATCTTATGCATGCATTCGACCTATGTAATCATAAATAAGTACGTGTTGTGAATTTAACGGTCGCTAATATTAAATAAGCATTTTCATTTAATACATGTCTTATGTTGATTTCGGATGAGGAAAATCTATGAGGATGAGGTCAAATGAAGGTTTCAAAAACAGAATTAACGACTAATCTGATCTTTTGTGTACATGTTGTGACTTTGTTGATCGTAATACTGAAGAAAAAGTGCATGGCAATTTACTCCTTGTGATATTCATAATGTTTAATTTATTTTACTATGATTTACACCCTCCCTCCCCAGTTAAGTCTTATAAAAGTTTCACACCGCCGCCCTGACATTTTTATATGTGACACTTTAACCCCTGTATATCTGGTATTTCACCTTTTATAATAATACCAAATATAAATTTCAAATGACTCAAATACTCGTGTGTTACACTTTTAATATGATCCAGCTTAAATTTTTAGTAGGTACAAAAAAATTTCCCCGTACACCCATTTGCTAGCTATGAATGTTGATTGATTTCATTGATTAAAACTACATTCTAATATGAGACCTACACGTAAAATATAATATCTACTAAAGGCCATATGTCCCTTTGGTTAATATACTTTGCAACATTTGTTTAAATTAAAAGGTATGGTCAAGAACAAATAAATTAAAGTTGATTACAGTTAAAATTGGAAGTTCAATTTTCATACCATAGAATAAGCCAAAGTCCATTTTCCATATCATAGAATTTTGGCTTGGTTTGTTGGCTTTTCCTTTTCAAATCTGTTGCTAACTTGATATGCGCCTTTAAAAAATCTTTGGCCTCTAGTGGTTGTTGTTACATTACTTTCTTTGTCGTTTGTAATTCTTTTTTTTTTCTCGCTTCAGAAATAATTCATATTGTTCAAATAAATAGATAATTTAAGTTTTTGTGATGAATAAAAGGACAAGATATCTCTGTATTTTATAAAAGAAGCACACTGACCCCCTTTTAATTTTTACATTTTTATAATGGAGTAAATTTTTTCTTATGCAATATCATATAGAATTAAAGTATCCCATTACGCATATCACAGGGAGGTAAATTGTGTATTTACGTATATGGGATGGGGGGTTTAAGGAGAGGTGAATATGTTGTCTATGGTAATATTAAATTGGTCCTTTTTACATGAAAATAAAGTTTCAAATGCATTATAGAGCGTGTGTGCAACACCTCTACTAGCAAAGAGGTAAATTGCTCATTGTTCCATACAACAGGGAGGTCAATTGCTCATTTTATTTCATGGGAAGGTAAATTACCTATTTTTATATCACATGAAAATAACTTGCCCATTAAATATATCATAAAAAATTAACTTTCAAAAACTCCAATTATAATGCGAGAATGATTTTATTAAATCAGTAAGGGTTTGTCGTTTATAGTAGTACAAATCAGTATATATCATATATACCACCATTTAGTCTTTTCCCAAGAAATTATTTTACCTCTACATGTATTATTATTATTATTATTATTTATTATTACATGTTCCCCTAATTAATAATATTCATATACTTAGCCTTGTACTCATTCGACAACTGCCCAACCGGTTTTCCCATCAACTCCAAAAAAAAAATCATCACTATAATCCTTTTTCATTTTTCAGTTCAACTCGGCAACAAACCCGGATCTCAACTCTTCACAATACTCCAAAAAACCGGGCTGTAAAATCGTACCCTTGATCCCATTTATCACCCATACCCTGTTTTGCAAACGCAGGCGGATAATATTTCGATTTCAATATCATGTAATCCGCCATTCCTTCAATAAGTCCAATCGGAGCCTTCCACTCGCCGGTCCATTGAAACACATGTGTCAATTCATGATGTTAAAAAGATGTAAATTCCCATTTTATATTACCTTGATAACCTTTTAAATATATGGAACTAACGTTAACGATTGCACCTGATGTTATGGCTTCGGCACCATCATATTCACGTATGTTAACGTGTACGGTTGCTATGGGGTTTCTGTCTGTATCATTGTACTGTTTGAATATGTCCCATATGAAATAGTTGATTGATTTCATAATTTGTAACGTACGGGACACCAATTTCGCGTTCGAAACGGACTCCTCCGGGGTAGTCTTTTGCATCGTTGAGGACTTTGTATTGGACGGCAGATATGGATGGAGGATTTGTTAGGGTTTGAAGAAGCAAGAAAAATGGAGAGTTTATTTTCATGAATAATGTATGTGGAAATGAGTAAAATAATATTAATGTTAATTTAAAAAAATGAAGAGGGATGCAGGATTTTATAGGACAATATTGAGAGTTGATGTTTTCTCTTTTTGGGGATAATTTAATGGAGGTAGAGGTAAATTTGGTAGGATTTATATTAATTCTTGAACTTGTGTTCCGTTAATATATTGTAAGGTAGACTTACTGTTTTGGCCAAATATATGAGATTAAAATGTTGGTCAATACAAATTAATATACTATATATATATATATATATATATATATATAGTACTCTCGTTTATATTTGAAGAAGTTTATAGTAAATGTACCAAATCAGAAGACCTAATTTATTTTTGATAAATTTGTTATTTTTGGTCTTCTTAATATTTTAGTACCATAGAATTAATGTATATTCAAATCATGATTTAATTAATTAGTCAATATTGTAATAGTGTTGAAATGTAATCAAGTTGATTACTTAACCACCAATATGAGAAATTCAATTTATTAAGAGATGTAGGAAATCGTTATTAAATTCGCAAGAGAAATTTTATTAATATTATAGGTTATGAAAATTTTAATTCCCAAGATTAATGACATCCATCCTAGCATATATGACAATTTCATTATAATATATATGAACAATTGCATATATGATACCACAAGTTTAGAAAACTCTGCACTTTAGCTATTTTTCTAACGGGATTACCTAATGTGCAATTGACAAACAAGTGAATTATATATGGTACCAAACTACTATATTTAAAAATTCAAACAGCAGCTTGTATATATACATGATGCAAGTGTTTACATATTGCTAATAATTTCTTTTTTTTTTTATTTCTGAAGGATTTAATCCCTTTTGAGGCCCGTCATACACATTAAATGAGAACCTCTTCCAATAAGAATTCGAAACTGATTTCACTACTTTACAGTGATAAGTTCATTTCATTAGACCAATTACATGTTAATACATTTTGCTAATATATATTAGAACATAATTGAAAGATAAGCAAAGGCGAGGTCACATTATACAATTACCAAAATCAATCCCAATTAACTCCCACTCAATTAGGATCAATCCTTTATTTGAATTATAATAAAAACATACAATATTTGTTTTTATCACATATATAATACAAATCAAACTTACATAAAATTATAAGGGGAAGAGATCACATGAAATATTAATATTGCATTACTCAACGTAAAAGTTGAGGTTTATTTATATATATATATATATAGTAAAATATATAATTATTACTCTCATGTAGCTCTTGGCCTTTTCACAACCTCAGCAATATCTTCATTAGCATCGTCTTCATGTTGTCTCTTTGTATTTGCACGTTTTTCATAGCTTCAAATTAGCAAAGTGGATATATATCCTCCTTTTTTTTTTGTTAAACAAAAGAGATTACAAACTACAAGACCCCTCAAGTAAAGGCACGATACCCCGGGAAAGAAGTCTCCCAAACTTGCAACGAGAGCGCATGTGTTATGCCCCAATTTAGCAAGAGCATTCGCACATGCATTACCACCTCGTTTCTTATGTGATAATCTACGATCCCATAGGATACACAAAAGCCATCTACAATCCTTTGATAATGTTTCCCCAGAGGGTGATCAACATCGGCCCCTTCAACGTGTTTTAAGTACAACCTCCCAGTCAGCTTCCAACTCTACTCTTTAAAGTCTCCTTTCCAAGCCAGAGAAAGTCACTCTCTCATCGCCTAAAGCTGTTTACAATTCTTGATAATGTGTTTTGTGTATTTTTAAGTTGTAAGAGCCTTGGATGCAAACGTGAAGGCGTATACTGCTTTTCACATTTTGGAACACAGAAATATTCAGATATTTGAATTCACTGCACATTACAGATTATCTGTAAAAAGTAATCAACGATAATTTTGAAGCATACCCAGCTAACACAAAACTTTTAATTTGGTAAAAATAGAGCGGAAAAGAGCTAAGGATGTGAATCATATACCCCACTTCATGTGGTTTAAATGCAAGATTAAATATAGTAAACCTAACCTCATAATACAAATACTAAGCAACGAAGTTAAATTGATTGGCATTCATTGGCTTTAGGCCAACCATGAAACAGCTGCATCATTCCAGCAAATATGGGTTGCATCCCAAACAAGGTGGGATTTATTTCAATTCTGCTACAATGGAAGACTCAAGCAATAAGTACAAAAGAAGAAAAACAGCAAAACTTGATTGCTGAAGTTTCTAGGCTTAAACGAAGCCAAGAATGACAAAAGATAGTAATTCAACCATTAGAGCTCTGAACAAGCCCTATCTAAAAAACATTCAGCTACTCTCTAAGAGAAATAGTCAGTTCAAATTTCAACGTTCAAACAAGAAAAACATACAACAGTCAACCAAAAAAACAAGAAAGTAACTGTAAAGTTTCTAACTATCCAGTGTAAGTTGAAGTTTATAAAGACAGTAGTCGTTCGACTTTCCCATCTGAACAACCTTCTTAGCTTCTTCAATCTTAGAGACCTTCACAAACCGATCAACCACCTTCTGCAACACTGCAGCATCAACAAGATACTTCCTTTCAAATAATTCTTTGCAAAGCTCGAAACACCAATCGTAATCACCCTGCTCACTTGCACACAAAAGAACAGAGCCAAACACGGCCCTATCTGGAGAACACTCTCTTTTCACCGACTCTGCATACCACTTCTTCAGCTCATTTATGTCTCCCTCATCACAATACCCTCTAATAAGAGCTGCGTAAGTAAAAACATCCGGATTTGTCCCACTTTTCTCCATTTCACTGATAAACTCTACCGCTTCTTTGAGCTTCTTCTCATTAACTAATCCCACAAGCCTCGCATTGTAGCTCCGGATATTAGGCACTAATTTGTTTTTGATCATTTGCTTCCAGATCTTTTCGGCATCATCAAACCTTTTTTTCTTGTACAAGTTATCAAGAAGAGTATTGAATGTAATCAAATCCGGTTTCACTCCATTTCTTCCCATAGTGTCAACTACATTCAGAGCTCGATCCAACTCCCCCATTTCACAGAACCCTTTGATCAAAATATTATACGATACCACATCAGGCTTCACCTTCCACTTAGTCTCCATTTCCCCAAAAAGCACCTCCATTTCATCGAATTTGCGAGAATTAATGCAAGCTGACAAAAGGGCATTCAAGGATTTAACAGTTCTCTCACAATTTCTCTCCGGCATTTCATCAAACACTTTCTTGGCATTATCATACATGCCCGATTGGCCATACAATTTCATGAGTCTGATGGAGAAGTTCTCTTGGGAGATGTCATACCTGAATTGAGTTTGGTATTCAAGGATTTCTTGGATCCATCGGAAACGTTTGGCAGTGGCAAGGCGGCGGACGGTGGTTTCGTAGATGCCTGCCTTTGCGCGGAAACGGTCAGAAGAGGAGCACAGTTTGAACTTCTGAACTAGTTTTTTGAGGTCGCGTTCCTTGTAGAGATCTTCGGCCTGAGATTTGATTGAGGGGGATTGGAAGGTGGTGGTGGTGGAGAAAGAGCGGCGGAGGCGATAAAGGGTGGACATTTGATGGTGCAGTTGGAAATAGGTGGTGGGGTTTCTTGATTTAGCCTTTGAGGGTTTAAGTTGGCTTGGGTACTATCACGTAGTATTATTTTAAAAAAAAAATGTAATTTAGTTAGTCTCTCCGGAAAATTCTTACCCAGACCGGGTTTGGCCGAACCAAAAATAACTACATGGCAAGTGTAATACACTTGCTTTGGGATTGGTTATAACTCACAGGAGGGTGACCAATCACAAAGCAAGTGCAATACACTTGCTTGATGGTTGGATGGGTTTGGCCAAGCCAGACTTGGATAAGAATTTTCCTAGTTTCTCCTACCTACAATTTAGATAACAAACTAAAAATAATTTTTCACATAAATGTATCAGAGAAACCGATTTTTTATTTATTTTTTGGTTAAATGATAAGGCCTTTTAGACCATTTCGAATGGGCCATGGTAGAAGTAAAACATGTATTAGTATAAGATTAAGACTTCAAAAAAAAAAGAGAAAATTGTAAAATTAGTCTCATAACTATTGTTTGCTAGCAAAAAAGTCCTGTACTTTTTGGGCTCGAAAAAAAATCTTGTAATAATATATTTTGGCAATATAGTCATATTTCGGTCTGAATTGCCAATGTATTGCCAACTCACCCGCCCTTGTTGACGTGGAAAATTAACTCCCTTGCTGATGGTAAAAATTATTGTAAAATTGATCCCGTAATTTTTGTTTGCTAGCAAAAATGTCTTGTAACTTTTCGGACGGACAAATTTTTTTGTAACTTATATATTTTGACAACTATGTCATGTAACTAAGTTAATTTGACAATTTAATCCTATTTTGGTCCAAATTGTGGTCTTTCCACTTAGTCATCCACCCACTTCACAAGAAAAATTAACCCAGACATGGCGAACACTACCTTAGAATTAATTTAGACTCACGATAATATTAGAAGGTATTCACTTAGCACCAAAATTTACCTACATAACATTAAAAAAACTAGAAATTTAGATTGATAAAATGAATTCCTACGAGGCACCTTATCACACCATTTTGCCAAAAATTGCAACAAGGCATATAGAGGGCAAAATTCAAATTTCAACAATAAAATATTTTATTTTATTTTCTCAATAAAAAAAATTCCAAGGTGCAAAGTGCGTACCCAATGAATTTTCTCACCAAAACACATATCAGGGTTCAAAGTGCCAAACAAATTATATTTTCAGGATGTAAAGTGCTAAAAATTTTAAATTACGATTCCAAAACCAAAACCCTATAATTTCATGGTGCAAAATGCCCACAAGATCAACTCTGGTGGTTTTAGGATTCATTCAAACGCTTAATTGATTAATTCAAATATTTTAGGATCTTCTCAAACTTAATTATTAATTACATTTTTCTTTTGTTGATGTCGTATATATATACACTTGCTAGTATTACTAGCTTAATTAAGTCGATCGATTTGTATTTTTTTTTATCTTTCAAATAAATGAGAATTCTATTCCTATGAAGACTACACTATTGTGCACTTATGATATTGTTGATTATTCTATTTCTTGATGTTATTACATTTCTTATTTTAAATTAAGAGTTAATTGTAGCATAACAATTCGGGAAAGTTTTAAGTACTCCAACGTGTGGTTCAGTATCATTTTGTTTAAACTGCAATTATTTTAAAAGAATTGAGTGAACACGTGAAGGGATAGGAAAAATTAACCATGATTAATTAATAGCACTTGTAGTTTACCTGTAACTATTCAATACCCCTACGAAAAATTGATCACATCAGAACGTTTCCGAGATGGTGGATAGTTTAACACCGGTGGCAAAGAAGTTAAATGAATGGCAAACCATTAACCATGTAATATATAGCTGAATCAATTTGTTCTTTCCCACAAACAAAAATACTATCAAATATATATAATCTTGAATATTACTAGATTTATCCAAACAAAAATTTAAAGTGCGGAAAAGTAAATAACCACATGAGAATGTTTATGTTGAAAACCCAAATCCAAAAAATTACGGGACCGATATTCGATTCAAGTTATCCAATATATTACAAATCACATTCCTAGAACAACTAGAAGATCACATCAAGAGAACATTTTTCGTATTACGAAGAACATATACAACTTACCATCCAAAAAGAGTAAAAATTCTGAAAAAATAGGATAATTTAAGTATAAATTTATGTGTAGAGTTTGAGGGGATGAATATCACAACGAACACTCCCAAAACAAATTCTATTTATCTCCCTTTTTTATTCTCTTGCGTATTGTATGTTTGTGTTCGCTCATGGTGTGGATAGCTCGCACACAAGCAAACTTGTATTTTTTTGGGAAAAAAAAAAAAACTTTTATATGTTTCTTCATGTAAACCTAACTTTATGTATAATGGGCTCCAACCACGTTGGACCAAAACCCAACAAAGAGGTGAAATTCTCTATTTTATATAGTACATTCTACGATTTTGCGGTATTTTTAACAAAATTTGTACCATATCAATTAGTGCGATTTTTAAAAACTCAAAATCAAACTAGAGTTTTATGAACCATACCAACTAACTCGGTTTTATGCGGTTCCGGTACGGTACGGTACGGTTTTGCGATTTTTTCAAACAAATTTTTTTCATGCATTTTTTCTTATATGGTTGATTACATGGTTGACAATTATATAAAAGTTAAAAATATAATATCTTACAAATTATTTTTTTATATTAAACAAGGCATTGGAAAAGAAAATGTTAGATGCTATAATTCGACCTAATTAAATAAAATTATTTGATCATTGTTTTTATTATGTGAAGAAATTAAACTTACTACTTGGCATTTGTTGTCTAAAATTTTTGCATTTTAAGATTTCAACATATAATAAGTTTAATTTGTGCTAAATTCGAGCATATTTTTTTTAATTGAACGCGAGCAATGTAGTAATAATAAACTATGATGGACTATAATATAAATTATAATTAATATAGTATTCGAAAATATTTGAATTATAAATTTAAAATTTAAAATTTATAAAATTAAGTTGTAAATATAAAAAAATGAATAGTTAATTCATGTTTATCTCAATTTCGGTATGATACTGTTTTTTATTGTATGAGAAGTCTAAAACCAAAATCATACCAAAATACTCGGTATGGTTTTTATTCATACCAAGACCTTCGACTTTGAGAAAAAAAATCTAACATTCAATATGATTCGGTACGATACGGAACGATCCGGTACGGTTTTGAAAACCATGTGCACCCCTAGTACTCTATGGTTGATATAATTAATGTAATGTAATATAACTATTAGTAAAAGTAACAAGAAGAAGAAGCGAATACAGTATACTCATATTTTATCCAAGAATATTAAACATATTTGAATTATTAAATTAAAAGTATTCATTTTCCCCCCTCAAATCTTAAAGTAGTACAAAAAAACCCTTTTGCATTTGAAGCGTGTCGGACACTCCTCAAGCCATGTCCGGGCCGAGTCCAAGGCGTGTCCCTGATGTGTTCACATTTTCATTTCATAGACACGCCACAAGTCAGGGCCGTGTTTGAGTAGTCGTATGCGTGTTCCAGGAATATCTGATACTACATAGTTCAATTTTTAGGAGTGTCCATGCATCATAGATGATCACTAATGTAATTTTTTTTTAAATGTATAACAAAATGGGTTCTGACTTCTGACAAGTTTTCATCGACCGAACTCTAGTTTCTTAACAATTTATTTTGTTGGCTTTTGAATAAAGGATATGTGATTCTTTAAGTCAAGCTAAATAGCCCTGGTCGCATAACACCCAACAAATTCTCTTTGGCCTAACTTTTTCTCTCTCTCATGCTAGAAATGAGCCTTTCAACTCCCAAAAACACTGATCATTATGTATGTTGAATATATTCCTAACAAACTGCAACAAGAAGATTCGCATTCCTCTTTCCCCCTACAAAATGGTACAATTCTTGTGAACAAACAACACTTATAAATAGGACTAGCTTCCCACCTCCCATCATTGCTACAATCTCCACCCAAATTTCAACTAACATACACTATATATCCTCGATTTTTAGTCCATGGATCGCGTAAAAACTGCATTCAATGATTTATGCATAGTAAAAAATATCAGCAATGTGAGTAGGATGGATAAACGAAAGCAAATTGATGTAGACAAATACGATGACGATGATGATGAGGACGAGAAATACAAATCTAAGAACCTGAAAGCTGAGAGAAGAAGGCGCAAGAAACTCAACGATATGCAACTAGAGCTGCGTTCATTAGTCCCAAACATCACAAATGCAAGAATAATTCAATGCCTAAATAAACATCACATATCATCATTTTTTTTTCCTAACTCCATTTTTTTTAATTTTTTTGCATTCGATTAGATGAATAAGGGAACAATAATCACTGATGCAATAAGCTACATTGAGGAGCTAGAGAAAAATGTGGACGAACTTAGCGACCAACTTCTCAAAATGGATTCAATTTGTGTGAAAGATGAGAACATAAATTTAGAAGAGAAAGATGCTGAAAACGAGATGAAAATAACAGTACTATTCTTGTGAATAATTAACCTTTTCAGTTTTCATAAACTATTCTTGAATCTTGATCATTTTTTTTTAATTTTTTTGTGGGCAGCCGGAAATCGAGGTAATACACATTGATGGGACTAAGTTATGGATTAAGATTGTTTTCCAGAAGAAGAGAGGAGTAATTTGTAGATTAATGGAAGTTATGAGTGCTTTTGGATTTGAGGTAATTGATACAAGCATTACAACTTCCAAAGGAGCTGTTCTTGTTACATTTTCAGCAGAGGTAAAATTTTGTTTGGTGTTCTTAATTTATAGTATTAAATTATTGATTAAAAGTAATGCAATTAATCTCTTCTTTTTTTTTTTTTTTTTTTCATTTTTTAAATAAAATTTCAGGGAATACATGTTGGAGTACCAGATGCTGCCCGGATGAAAGAATTCTTGTTCAAGACTATAAATAGCATATAGACAAGTTAAATTACCATTGGCATTAATCGGTTGTTTATTTATCCTGATAAATACTCAACTAGCTACTAATTAAATTAATCATATAAGTTTTGAAGAGTAATACCATTGTATTTTTAATTTTTCGACTAGTAGAAGAAGTGAACCAAAGTCGCCTATTGATTCAGTTAATCCACAGGATAAATTAATCAATGAATCATGTATTGGTTGATCTAGACTGATGCAGAGTGCCCAATTAAGTTCTATAAATCCATCTTTTTTTTTAAAAATTCTGACAAGTTGGACAAAATTTGACTTCTATTATTCTAATAGAGCACATTAGAATTTAGAATTGAATTTGTTAGTTCTGTAATCTCATAAAAATTGATGGCATTAAATAACGAGTTAATTTCAATTTACCACTTTAAGATGTATAATATTCAATTTACTTCTCTTGTGATTTGAAAAAAAGCAATTCATCCCATTTCACCGGAGAGTATAACTCACCTTTTGAAATTGAGAGTGGGCATGATAATTTGGATGATTTTCATCCTCCTACAAACACCCAACCACTTCCCATGATTTTTGATTTTTTTTATCGCTATCCACATCGTACTCGTAAGTTGAGCGGACCCTACTTGCATATTTTGTTTATTCTTGTCATTCGTCTTCTTTTTTAGTTGCTATTCATTATGTTTCTTAGCCTTTGTCCTATAAAGAGGCAGTCCTTGATCCCCTTTGACAACAAGCTACAGTTGAGGAACTATTTATTGTACATTAGACAAACACTTGGGACTTAGGTTCATTTGCCTTCTAGCAAGCGTATAGTTGGCTCTCACTGCATATACAAAATTAAAAGAAAGTCTAATGAATCGGTTGAGCGATATAAAGACAGATTGGTTGCCCAAGGATTTTCTCAACAGTACGATATGGATTATAAAGAAACTTTTGCTCGTGTTGTGAAAATGACTAATGTTCGCAGTTGCCTCTGCTCGTTAGTGCCATCTTTTTCAAATGAATGTCAAGAATGCTTTCTTAAAAGAACTTCGGGACCAAGTTTACATGGCTTCCCCTCCAAGTGTTGCTCGTTAACTGGGTGATGTTCATAAGATTAAGAAAGCATTGTATGTGCTTAAACAGGCACCCCAAGCTTGGTTTGAGAAATTCTCTATTGTGATTACTTCTCTTGGTGTTATTCCCGTTTATTATGATTTTGTTGTCTTTGTTAGGAATACTACTACAGGTCGTATTTTGATTTCCTTGCATGTTGATGACATGATTATTACTATTGATGATGCAGATAGGATTGCAGTTTTGACACCTGAATTATGTCGTCAGTTCGAAATGAAGGATTTTGGCACTTTACGTTACTCGTTAGAGATTGAAGTAGCACACTCTCCTACAAGTAGTTATCTTCTCTCTCAATCTAAGTACACGGTTGACACTATCGAGCAAGCTACTGGCACTAGGGATGTTGATACCCTTTTACAGGTTAATGTTCTTTACTCTAGTTCTAATGAGACACCATTAGAAGATGCTACTCTATATTGCACAATTGTTGGTAAGTTAGATTATATTACCATCACTCGTCCTGATATTGTTTATGTCATTCATGTGGTCTATCAATTCGTTGCTTCTCCTACCACAGTTCATTGGGCTACTACTTTTCGCATCTTGTGGTGTTTTCGAGGGACTCTCTTTCAAAGTTTGTTATCTCCATCATCTTCCTCAATAGAGCTGCGTGCATACTCTGATGCTTATTGGATTAGTGATCCTGTTGATTAGAAGAATGTTATGGGCTTCTATGTCTTCTTAGATGACTCTTATTTCTTGGAAGAGTAAAATACAAAGTGTAGTTGCTAGATCTTTGACAGAAGCGGAGTACCTGTTATGCAATTAGTCTCCATCACTTTAGAAACAAGCAAAATCAGATTAGAAAGAACACTCCCTCGCATTTTTCCACTTCTCAACAACACGAGACGGGTTTTTTGCACTATGCACCCCCGAAATATGGGAAATAGGCACTTTGCACCCCCGAAACTTAGATTTAGCACTTTGCACCCTCAAAATATAAAAACTGCAGCACTTTGCACCCTCTTTTATATTTAGGCAAAAACTTAAGGGCAAAATAGGTAATTCTATTATAAATCTTTGGCACTTTGCACCTAAACTTGAGAAATTGGCACTTTGCACCCCCAAAATAAAATTAACACTTATCACCCTCGAATTAAGAACAAATTAGCAACTTGCACCCCCAAAACACAATAAATGGACACTTTGAACCTCGAAACACATAATTAACACTTAGACCGTCAAATTAAAAAACCTTAAACCCCTCACTTTTTCCGACATAGCTGACCATCGGAGTAAAAAAAAAAATCTAAGGCAAAATAGGTAAGTTTTCGATCCGATTGAACAACCTACATTTATATACATATATACATATTAAATACCATGAATTTGGAATGATTATATCATATAACAAATTAACAATCATGAATTATAGCTTGTACAAATTAAACATGCTATGCAAAACAATTGAATAAGTACAAATTGGTAAGTTCAACTTTGCCTTAGATCTTTTTCACCCCGATGGTCGACTTTGCCGGAGAAAATGAGGGGTTTGAATGTTTTTTTTTTTTTTTAATTTGAGGGTGTTAAGTGTTAATTTTGTGTTTCGGGGTACAAACTGTCAATTTATTGTGTTTCGGGGGTACAAGTTGCTGATTTGTTCTTAAATCAAGGGTGATAAGCGCTAATTTTATTTTGAGTGTGCAAAGTGCCAGTTTCTCAAGTTTTGGGGATGCAAAGTGCCAAAGATTTATAATTGAAGTATCTATTTTGCCCTTGAGTTTTTGCTTGAAAATAAAAGAGGGTGCAAAGTGCTATAATTTTTTATATTTCAAGGGTGCAAAGTGCTAAATCTAAGTTTCGAGGGTGTAAAGTGCCTATTTCCTATGTTTCGGGGGTGCAAAGTGCAAAAAATCCACACGAGACAAAAAATCAAGGAATTCATGAAAATCAATTGACTGAAATGCAAAAATTCACCCTTTACTTTGTCTAATTAGTAAAAAAGCCTTGTTATTTTTATTAAAAAGTTTCCCCTGTCATTTTTTTATAAGCAAAAAAATCCCTCTTAACTTCAAAAATTATCAGTAATTCATTTGTTAGCTTTAAAAATTGACAATAACCCCCGGTTCACTTAAAAAATTGAAAACAACATCTTTATTGACTTTTGAAGAAATTTCAAAATGGAGTATTTTGCTAATAATAAAAAAGAGTACAAGGGGGTTTCTGCTAATTAAAATAACACATGTGTTCGCCAATACGACAAAGCACATGGGGTATTTTTGAATTTAGCTCAATCAAGGGGGAAAATGCAAGTTACTCCCCTGTGTTATGCTAAATCTGCAAGAAACTATCCTGTGAAATTTTTATAACGCCAAATGTATTCAAAACCCCTGCAGAAAAACACCCAATTTGTAAAAAATAGGTTATTTTGGATCTACAAATTTCCAGAAATAATTTTTAAAATATATCACGTGAAGTTGTAGGATCCAACTTCAAGTATTCTAAAAATGGTTTCTAGAAATATGTCAATCCAAAACGACCTATTTTTTACAAACTAAGTATTTTTTGCAGGGTTTTAAAAAACACAACAAAGTTTAATGCAATAAAAGTTTCACATGGTAGTTTCTTGCATATTTAACATAACCCATGGATGTATTTTACATTTACCCCAAAATCAAGTTAGCCAAAAAAAAATATTTAATTTAAAAAATCAAACTTTCATCCCTAGGCTTCCAAACCATACTCCTTTCTTGAATTCAACTCCCAACACACCAAATGCATTCCCAAAATAGTATGTTGAATGTATTCCAACAAGCAGAGGCCTTTCAACGCCCAAACTCACTAATAATTTCTGTATGTTGAATGTATTCCTAACAAACTGCAACAAGAATATTTGCATTCCTCTTCCCTCTCTTTCTTCCTAAAAAAAGTACAACTCTTGTGAACACTTATAAATAGGACTTATAATCTCCAACTTATGCACATTCTACTCCACCCAAATTTCTACTAACATACATAATCCTCGATTAATTTTTAGTCAATGGATCGCGTAAAAACTGCATTTGATGATTTGCGCATAATCAAAGATATCAACAATACGAGGGGCACAGATAAAAGGAAGCAAATCGATCATGTAGACAATAGCAACAATGATGAGGACGAGAAATACAAATCTAAGAACCTGAAAGCTGAGAGAAGAAGGCGCAAGAAACTCAACGATATGCAACTAGAGCTCCGTTCATTAGTCCCGATCATCACAAATGCAAGAATATTTCAATATCTAAATATAATTATAACATTATATCATCATTTTTTAAGTATATTCTTTTCCCTAACTCCATTTTTTTTTTTTTTTTTTGCATTCAATTAGATGAATAAGGGAACAATAATCACTGATGCAATAAGTTACATTGAGGAGCTACAGAAAAATGTGGACCAACTTAGTGACCAACTACTCAAAATGGAAGCAACTTGTGTGAAAGATGAGAAGACAAACTTTGATAAGATTGATGCTAAAAATGAGATGAAAATAAATGTACTATTGTTCTTGTGAATAATTAACCTTTTCATAAACTATTATTGAATCTTGATCATTTTATTAAATTTATTTTTCATTGTGTGCAGCCGGAAATCGAGGTAATACACATAAATGGGACTAAGTTATGGATAAAGATTGTTTTGGAGAAGAAGAGAGGAATAATTACAAGATTAATGGAAATTATAAGTGCTCTTGGATTTGATTTAATTGATACAAGTATTACCACTTCAAAAGGAGCTGTTCTTGTTGCCTTTTCTGCAGAGGTAAAATTTTGTTTGTTCCAAATTAATAGTAAAACTACATTATTGAATAAATCAGTTTTTTTTTTTTTTTTTTTATTTTATGAATAAATTTTCAGGAAGTACATGTTGGTGTACCAGATGCTGCCCAGATCAAAGAATTCTTGTTCAAGACCATAAATGACATCTAAACAACTTTAACATTGATACTAAAATAGTTCTTAAATTAGTACTTAACTAGCTACTACATTGAATCATTTAAATTTTGAAGTGTATAACCATTGTGTTTTCAATTTTCGACCCGAACCAAAGTCGCCTATTTATTTATTCCGTTAATCGACAGGCTGAATAAATCAAAGAATTATGTCAAAATTGTAGCAGCTTCAAACAGATGCAGAGTGCCCAATTGAGTGGACTAATTAAGTAGGTGACCTAAGTATTATGAATCCAATTTTTATTAATTTCTGACAAGTTGGACAAAATTTGACTTACTAATTTTCTAATAGAGCACATGAATATTGCTTTTGTTTATATGCTGTAATCTCAAAATAATACAACTGGATTTAAATAAGTCCAGCTTGTGTTCTTATTTATTCCAGCTATATATAATTGAACATCTGAATGAATAAAATAAAAATAAAAAAGGAAATGTAATTAAGAAAGGATACTCTGATTCAATTCTTTTTCAGTTTACTATATCCTCTTAAGCTTCAATTTGAAGATGCATCAAAGCAAGAATCAAATAAAATTAGCATGCTCTTTATAATTAAACTTATATGATGATTGGTGTTTTATTTAATTTTACCACTATCAATCTATCATAGTATTTAATCTTCAATTTTAAGATGTAACAATAATCAAGGAACAATTAGCATGCTGTATATGATGATACAAATTATGAGCATAAATTCAAGATCCAATTATTCATTTTTACAAATCCTAGCATTAGATCATAGAAGCTTCGACCATATATTCATTAAATTAAAAAGAAATAGAAAAAAAAAAAAGGGATAAGCATAATGCCAATTAGAATCACAAGTGCAATAGTACCAAATAGGTCTTTTCAAGAAACATAACACATGCTGGTTCAGACATAAATTTGTCCCACATATGACTTATGGAGTTTGTGTTTTATGTAAAGGGAGCAGAACAAACTTTTTTCCTTTTCAGTATCATAAAAACCAGGTTTTATATACTTTAGTCCTCTATCATTTTGCAGCCAACAGAAATCTTCAGCTAATTGATAAAATCTTCTTCTTGAATTTTCCATTTTCAAACCAAATCCCTTTTTCTTGACCAAATCAGTATAGCCAAAGGTAGTAATGTCTGTTACAAATATTTAGCTCAGTTTGACCGATAAAAACTCGTCAGTTAAATATTTCTAACTAAGCTTATGATATCTAAAACTCGATTCGATAAGCTAAAGTATGATAAAATATAAGCAAAAATGTGAAGTTACTGGAGTTTGACTTGATTAAAGCTCGTTCGAGCTAAACTAGTCTAAAGTTCAAAATCAAATTCAATTACAATTTGAAAATTGGTAAGAAAATCAAATCAGACTAAATAATTGTTCGATTCTGCTCGATTCAGTTATATATGCTCATATTTTCGGCCACGGGTATAAATCACTCCACATTTTATCACATTCAATTGAAAATGTTTGGTTGCATTGAAACTTACAATGTTGTTATAAGCAGGGTTGTTTTTAAATACAAGAATGAGTTCAATAAGGCACCCAGATTCTAATTATTGAAGAAGTGAAGATCAAAACCAAGAATTATTAAAATCCCAGAATCTTTCCATTTCATTCCAAAACTTTGTAATTAGTCTCCATCTCTTTACACCCCTACAAAATCCTAAATTAGAAAAAACACCCCTCCTTCTCAGCTTCCCACCTCTCAACAACACAAAACAAAAAAACCAAGAAGATGGCTACAAAATCAGGTCACATGAAAATCAATCTAGGAAAAAAGAAATGAAAAATTCAAACTTTCATCTCTGGGCTTCAAAACCATACTTCTTTCTTGTATTCAACTCCAACACACCATCTGCATTAAACAAAAAAAAAAATCAATTTCAGCAGCCAAAAATGGTCATCAATCATACAAAAAAGATCCTTTTTTTTTTTTTTTTTTTTTTTGAATCAAAGAAAAAAATACCTTGAGGATGGCAAAAAGGAGGATCTTCAAATAGAGAAATAGACATTTGTTTCTTAGCCAATCCAATGTCAAACAAAATAAGCCCAGATGAAGGATCACGAACAATGATACCTTTAACAGGTAACCACAAAAAAAGCTCTTCTTGAGACAAACCCTCCACTCCAATTAACCCACCATAACTCAAATTAGCTCTAACAACACTATCAAAAAAAACCCTTGTCTCAAATTTTGCAAAACAGGGCTTCTCCAAATTAACCTGCAATAACCCATTTTCACCAAGTTCATAACTTTTCACACCATTCTTTGGGAAAAGACCACCGGGTAAGCCTCTGCTTTTAAGAAGGTCATGAATTGAACTTGAAGCAAAAGGGAAGAGAAAAAGATGTAGTAGAAGTAGATGTAGAAGTGTGTGTACTATTTCCATTAGGTGATTTTTTGTGTAAATGAAATGTGAGAATGAAATGAAAAGGGGATGGATGAGGAGGAATTTAACAGGGGTTTATGGTGTGAAATGTGGGGACTACTTATACATGTTAATTGTTTTGTGTTTGTTTTCTAATTTTTGGTCTCATTTGCTTATTGCAGGGCCACTTTTTTGCTAATTGAATACAATTTGAGCTTGCTTTTTGATAGAGGAATCTGCATTTGTATTGACAGAAGAGATCTACCTAATAAGATACAATCTGTGAACATTACTTTTTCCTTTTTTTGGTCATACATTTTTATATGGCAAAATGGTATTTTTAGTCCCATATTCTTAACAGTTTTGATCCCTTACATTTTTATCCCTATTTTAAAAATACTTTGTATTTCATGCAATTTAGCTCTCATATTTTTGTTCCGCGGAATAGTGTCTACTTGTTATTTTTATTTTGAACGATTACTACATGATTGTCTCAGTTTTGCACTTTTGATCATCAGTTTGGGTTTCAAATGAAATGATGAGACCAAAAAGTGGTTAAATATCTTATTATTTTGGGATCAAAATATCAATTTTGTGAAGTGTGTAAATTAAACAAAAGTGTTGAGGATTCAATTTGCTAGTCTAAAAATGTAAAATTTTCTATTCTATATATATATATATATATATATATATATATATATATATATATATATATATATATATATACCTAAGATTGAAGGGTACTTTGGTAATATGGTGAGTCTACCAAACGCCAGATAATTGGCTTAAGGCTAAAGGTTGGTTATGTTATGCATGGCCAGAAGGAATCATGTGACAAGGATCATTATTATCCGTAATAATTATATTAATTAAAATAAAATTCACATTTTTCTCATCCGAAGACGAAAACTACGAGGTTTTCTCCACTTTTGGAAACAAAAATAAAAAATAAATAAAATCCTGATGTATAACATAACAGCAAACCGGATATATCGAATATAATGCCGAATTTTTGGTTTGACCCAATTGATTAGGAAATATTCAAACGTGAACGGAATCAGCCGATTCTATTCAATATAATGCCGAAATTTTATTTCTTTTTCAATATATATCTAACTAAAATTTGTTTTAAAATATAGTCTATATATTAAGCCAAACACTTTTTCAAAGGGTAGGTACTTACTTCCACCAAACTTAATTCTTATTGAGAATATCGAATTTTTGTTTTAATTCTAGTAACCAAAATTTGGATGACAACATTTCAAGTAGAAGCTTGAATATGGCTTTAATCGCGGGCATAGCGACAAAGAATTAGACAAGAAATAAACCAAACGTAATTAAGACATATTTAATACTACTATTATTATAAAGTGAGAAAAAGCATATTGATTAAGATATATATGATTCATAATCATATTTTAGACAACCACTTGCTTTCACTTTAGGACTTTTTATGACATTTTCGTACATGTTGTGATTGGAAATGTTTTGTTCCTATATTTAAAGCTGACCTATATGTTTAAGGTACTTTTCTCAGACTATTTTATACCAATTTATGGACGATTTATATAAGTAGTTGCTTCAACCCAAAATGGCCAATTGGATTTTAATTTGTTGTAAATTGGTTTAGGTAATTCTTTTATTATCGTTCTGTAATTAGAATAGAGTGTGTGGTTGGAGTTGCAACTTGCAAACATTTTCTTTATTGATCTTTATGACTCAGTTTGGCCTTTTTTGGGGGAAACATTTAAGATTTTTCCGAAAGACAAACTAGTTTGAAAGATTTTTATTTTTATTGTTTTATTTTCAAATGATATAAACTATCAATTTTAGACTCAATAATTATTTTTGAAAAATATCGCTATCAAAACACATAGCAAACGCATTTCATTAAACAAGATTACAATTGCATTATCAAATTGTTGCTCAAACCTTCAAAATTTTAATTTGAACTCATTCTCGAGCAATGAAAAAATCTTTAGGATGTAAACTTTAAAACTTCTTCCATTATTTGTAAAAATATTATTAGAGAAGAAATCCAAATGGGTTTGATAAAGGTGGATTTGAGGCAGATGATGTTGAGTTGTCAGATTGCACGTTGATGACGTTGAGACATCACAAATTGAAAGATCGTGAAAGGCAGAAATTGATCTTAATATTTTCTTTGTTGGGGTAGTTTTTGGTCCATTTGACATTAGCAGGATCACGCTCATGACCCCAATTCGAAAAACTATTTTCGACACCAGTAATTGAGCTTATCATTGTCGACGACGTTTTCAACCCTAAATTCCACTATTTTCCCTTAAGATCACTATTTTTTCGTGATTATTTGCTATTTCTAGCAATAAAATTCATTTTTTTTTGTCTTTTGAATGTACGATCTTCCTCGTTTTCGGAGGATTCATTCGAAAATCAAGTCTTAATAGGACCCTTTTCGAAAACAAAAATGCTTATCATTATTTCATGAAACCCTAGGTGATTTTCTCTTGGTTATTGTTCATTCATCTAGAGTTCACCTTTGCTATTCATTTAATCTTTTATTATGCCCGATTCAGTTGCTATTTTCTTCTTATGTACGTACCTTAAAACTCAAAAGTAATGTTTCTAGGAATAATATGATTTCACAATGACACTTTAAGGAAGGACTGAAATTGGAACATTATTCTTGAACAATTGAAAAAACCTTAAAAAACTAAAAGATGCTTTCACAAGCCCTCAACAAAACAACAGGAAGAATCAAACTTGACGTCAGAATATATTTGGTACAGGATGAGTCTGGATAAAAAATATCTGATTTTGTAAAATCGTATCTCATAGATTAGTTTTCAATTTTTAAGTTATTGTATTATCTTAGGAGTCTTAATTGCTTGGAGTATATTTATTTTGTTTCTTTTAGGAGTCATCTGTTAATTGTGTACTTATTTTCATGGATTAAAATTTCCATCTTTTCCGTCGAAAACATCGAAAAGTTTTCGTTTTTGAATCAAGCGAAACGAAAACAAGATGTAATTCCGAAATATTTGTTTGCCTTAAACTTTGTTATTTTTCTAAATTTAGTAACTTTTTTTACAATTTTTCCTTAATGTTTCCGAAACATTTCCAAGAAGTCTCGAAAAGTTTCCAATATTTGGTTGACCGAAATATACATCGAAACGAAATTTTGATCCATGCTTATTTCAACAGTTGCTTATTGATAAAAAAAAAAAATAGAACATAATTTTCTCTCTCGAAATTTTACCCATCTAGGGTTCATTTCAAATCTATAAATTAGGATGAAAACTCGCACATTGAATAATCATTATTCTGCCCGGCTTCAATATCCCCGAAAAAGAAAAGAAAAAAGGATGGGTTTTCATTACTACATGATCTTGCCGTCCACCATGCTCCAAATAATTAATTTTGTTAAAAGCAAATAATCACATAAAGTTAATGAAAATGCCATTTCAGATTTTGAGCAAAGCTTCATAATTAACTTTTGAATGCACTATGTCAATATGTTGGCCAATTGCCAGGAAATAATCATTGGTCATTGAAAATCTTAACTACAAATTTGTTTATGGGGCGACATCAATATTGCACGGTTTGTAATTTACACACAAGACATGAAGATTCTCCAATTCATGTAACTACACTCTATCAGTTTTTCAAAGTGCAGGAAATAAAATTTGACTTCAAACTATTTCTTAACGGCAAAAAAGCATTTTCCGTCCCTTATGATTTCACAAATTTTTTGGCTAGTTAAATATATCTTATAACTTTCCTATACCCGCAATTTTTAATACATGTAATTTGCCATTTCTCCTTTTCAAGGTTGAAGGCCACTAGAAGGTGATAATAAGAGGGTGCAATTTGCAAATATATCGAAGAATGTCGTTGCAGAAAACTATATGTTGCATGAAAGGAAGAGGACTTTAGTTCCGAAAATTCCCCAAAATGATTAATTGCGAACGAGAACTTTCAGACAAGGAACTTTTATAACAATATTGAACAGGTTCATACAGTAATTCTACCTAAGCTTAAATTTTTTGTTCAATTCCGTCAACTGAACAATATTCTTACACAAAATCAACAACACTCTCAGAATTACATATTCAAATTCTTATTCCTCGACTGATAACTAACAATAAGAATCTGAGACCAAGCTTGAGACGTGCCATTTTCAGAAAATTGACCACCGATTCAACAAGCCATGAATCGACTTCCCTTGCTCATCTAATGAAGCACAAATCACACGTTTGTAATCCATCCTAATAAATTAGAGATGATAAGTTCATGTTTAAAATTACATAAGCTGAACTTACTGGTGGTTCATTAAGAGGCGGATTCTGGAGAGGCTTCTTGTTTCGGTTTTCTTTTTTCAGCAGCAGGGCCATCTCTTTGTCTAACGTATGCTTTGCTTTTGTATTTCGAATTTCTAGACTGCTTTGGTTGATAGGTAGGGTATTGACAAGGAATTATCTCTCCATTGACGTACTTATCTCCTATATAAAACATGAAAACAGAGGATAAAGCTACATAATATTATGGGTGATTTACACTTGGACCCCCTGTGGTTCCAAAAATTACAAGTACACCCCTTACAGGGGGTTTTTTGTAAACATTTTTCGAAGTAGTGGGAGGGTCCTTGTAAGGATTGTTGAAGTTGGAAGGGATGTTTCGGTACAAAGTCTAAACCAGAGGGGGTCTTCTTGTAATTTATGAAACTTCAGGGGTTTCCTTGTAAGACAACTAAACCGGGGGGTCCGGTCGTAAATCACCCTTTTACGGGATGTTATATTGTAAAAGAAAAATATAAAAGAGGTCATAAATGACCAACCTCCATATTATGGGTGATTTACACTCGCACCCCGTGTGGTTCCAAAAATTACAAGTACACCCTTTACAGGGGGTTTTTTGTAAACATTTTTCGAAGTAGTGGGAGGTCCTCGTAAGGATTGTTGAAGTTGTAAGGGATGTTTCAGGTCAAAGTCTAAACCAGAGGGGGTCTTGTAATTTATGAAACTTCAGGGGGTTCCTTGTAAGACGACTAAAAAGGGGGGGGGGGGGGGTCCGGTCGTAAATCACCCTTTTACGGAATGTTATATTGTGAAAGAAAAATATAAAAGAGGTTCATAAATGACCAACCTCCATAATCTTTGTTCTTAACATCTATGTATGAATCAGGCAAGACCCATAATACGCCAGGTAGACCTACAGACGAGAAACCGCTCAGTTCGTTACTTTTTAGTAACTGAGATATCAATAAATCTCCACAAATTGTGAAAAGAAGTGATGAAATGTTTTTCCATTGTAATAGAGAAACAAAAATAGGCACCGACACTTAAAGATCATACCCTTAAATTTCTCCGATGTTTCTTCTGATACAGTGCATTGGAACCCCGTGTATGTAGTGGTACTAAATGCATACAAATTCTTCTTCGCTTCTTCCATGCTAACCACAAAAGGAAAAGGAGAAATTGAGATTAAGCATGACAAATGTGACATCTCTAAATATAAATATATAGAGGACCATTATAGCATATCCGAAAACATCAAGGACCATAATATCCTATCCGAGAACATTGATCGTTTATACTGCAATACATGACCCTCCTTAAGACACATGATATACTACTATATCCTCATAATCCTGCCATATATGCTCCTCCCAATATCGTACTAATTACGATTCTAGGATTCAATATAATGGCTACCGATAACTAATCGTCATCATAATTCACATTCCAATATGGAAATGGTAATGTTAATGTATATACAAAAACACATACATGATAGATACAAATAACAATATGTTATCTACTTGAAAAACATAAAACATAACTCCTAGGGCCAAAAAGAAAATTCAATTAAATCTGTGAAAAATTCTAACTTTTTTTATAGCATTAAAAATTAACTATACAAATAGGCTTAATGTTTATGTAAGTAACAAAAAGTAAAAGGACTTGTAAGAAATAATATAATAAAAAAGAAAGAAAAAAACCTTCCAAGAACGGTAGCAAGAGTATTGAGATAAGTTTCAATCATTTGCTCTCTAGTGGGTGCAGGGTCTTTTGGGAATTCCATAACTATAAGCCAGTGATTGTAGTCACAGCCAGGTAACATTATCGTTTCCCTTTCTTCACTGCTACTGCTCCTTTTCGCCGAGTTACCCCCATCGGTCAAAGCTCTCACGGCCGGAAGAAAGGCAGTTCGGGATTTAATTGGGTGTTCGCGAGTGCACGATTGGAACGATAGGGAGGAGGTGGAAGGAAATGAAAGGAATGGGGTTAGGGTTTTAGGGGTGGGTGTTAGGGTTTTAGGTTGGAGAGAGAGGTTTATACTCACCATTTTTTCTTGGATGGGGAATGGGAAAGTGTACAGACAAAAATTGAGAAGATGATAAGGGGAAAAAATCTATACTAAAATCATTAAAAAAAAAAAAAAAAATTGAAATTGGTTTCCAAATGTTTATTGGACTATATCTTCTGTGTAGGCCCAATTTTATGGTGAATTTTATTTCTTGAATTTCTTTTGATTGAGCCGCTCATGGGTCATGGCCCAATATCTACTGCAGGGTTCTGGATGCCAAAAGCATATACTAGGATATACAACGGCCTGTTTACTTGGTGATTCTCAAATTTTTTTCGTGTTCGAGAAATGTTAAATAAACATGTTTTCTAATTTTTAGAATATTTTTTTTTTATCTTTTAATTTTCTCAAATTAATTTTTCAAATCCAAACAAACAACAATTTTCGTATCTCTATAGATACGAAAATTTATACAAACCCTATTTTGATTTGATATAATATAACATATCTCTTACACAATTATTTCACATAACAATAAAGTCTTACACATTTTACACATACAACCTAACTCATCACATCTAATTTATTTCTCAAAACCTAATTTATTTCTCAAAATCCAAACAAACAATATTACGCAAATCGAGATTATTTTACAAACTTTCACTACTCATCAAACTACTTTCCCAAACACCAAACAAACAGACCCAACTAACGATTTTGAAAATTCAAACAAAAAATATTTTGTGTTTTTCAAGGATTATCCGATATTTATTTCACCCTCACATAAATATCTGAATGAACATTTCTTTTAATGCAAAAATATTTGTGAAAATCTGAAAATATCCTCCATGTTTTCGAAACTTAAATACTGTAAAAACTTCAAAGAAACGGGCCATGTTTGAGGCCAACATTTTCTGTCTTGAATAGATTTTTTATTTTTATTTTTGAATAATTAATTCTTGAATGGAACTTGCTATAAGTAGAAACTGAACTAATAAGGCCTATCTGAGGCCCATCATGTATTGAGATGAGTTCTGATTCAGAGATTTAGTCTTAGTTTAAACCTTACTAAACTAGAGGGTAATCATAACATGAATAAATAAAAAGTTTGAAATAAAAAAGATCTTTTAAATGAGTTTAATTATACTTCTGCCGGATCAGTTGCTTACAATATTAAATTATAACAAAATGCATACAAACTAGAGATTAAGCTTCAAAAATTAATGTTCAATTTTTTTTTCCTTCTAAAAGATAGTAGTTAATTTCTTGTATTTTCCAAATAGATAATATTAATATCCAGTAAATATTAATGCATGCTTCATAATATAAAGATCTGACCACTAGTCTTGAATTTAACCTCTAATGTACATGATGTTTTAATTTTTTTTTTGGCGTCGTTTTAAAGTTTAAACCGTATCAAATATTATTAAGTTGATTACTTAATTATAATTAAATTGAAAGTTTATTTAAGTTGATTAATTCAATTCGCCACAAAATAAGATAATGAATTTTGGAATGAAGATATAAACAAAAAAAAGTATTAGTACCACTCATCTTACAAAATTATTTTCAATATTAAATACCATAACTTCATAGATATTTACAGTTTAATGTTTTCATCGATTTTATGACGACAAAACTTATGTGGAAAAAGCAAAAAATAAAAAACTCAGCTAGTTTATGATGTTGACTTTGCAAGCTTAGTTTTATAAAAATTATAGTATGTAGTAAGTAGATTATGAAATTATATTAATATCCAGTATAGTTAATTAGTTAGGGTATCAAAGAATTGATTTTCTTAATTGAAGAAAATAAAAATTTAATAAAATATGTAGTAAGTAGATTATGAAATAATTAGCAGCAACATGAAATCATCTCATTTGACCAACTACTTTCTTCTAATAAGTGGTTTAATAATTTAGGAAGCTGACTTAAAATTAATCTACATCTAGTTAGGAATATAGTCCACGGTTTGTAGACCACATACGTCATAAAAGAAGTATTTAATCAACGGGTGAAGGCATACTTACAAGATTAGGTTAAAATCCAGCAGAAGAAAAATAATGAAGATTTCAATTAATTGACCAAATCTAATATTTAATCAATAATTCAACAGAATTTTTGTCTTCATAAATTGCTTGACAAGGGAATACGGGTAAGTAATGTCCAAACCTTAATCTTTATCCATTAGAACCCTAATTAGTAATATAATAAGGGTAATTTACACTCAGACCCCTCGGGTTTGAACATATAATAAGAAAATCCCTGCTGTTTCAAAAATTACAGGGACACCCCTCTCGTATGGCCTGTTTACAAAAAAAAAAAAAAACCGTTACGACGTTAAAAATTGACAAAATTTGATGATGTTAGCAAAATTTTTATTAACATTTCAAATTTACCCCTGGTCGAATATACCCAAGGGAGTGTTCATGTAATAATATTATACCACAGAGGGTGTACTTGAAAGATTTCAATAACTTCAAGTGGTTATTTGTAGCTAACGACGATATTTAAAAATATGGCCGTTAGATGTTGGGTCACATATTTTGGCTATAAATAGCCGCCCAAATGTTTATTTCTCTACATTTCGTCCCACAAATTTGATAACATCTTCATCAAATTCAAGAAATAGTGTGAGAGTCTTAAAATATCGAAAATTAAAATGTTCACGTGTAAGGTGTGTGAATAATGCACCCAAAATGATTGCGGATGCACCTTCAATTCAATCGAGACTAACATATCTATGGATATCGTAGTATTCTAAAAGAAACTTTTTGTGTAATCGAGTAAGACCACATGTATCCAATCATAAACCAACAGATGATTGGTTTAGTGGAAATGACTAGTCACTGCAAAGTAGCGGACTCAGTTTCGAATCCCTATTGAGAGAGATACCCACTTAATGTTTTCAACCCGTCTCAAAATGAATTAAACCATTGAGAAACAAAAAATATATATATATATATATATATATGTATCCAATCATAATACAAGTATATTATATTTATCTATTTATCTTATAAATGAAGAGTGTTTTCTCATCACCAAATACGTACAGTTTACTCCAATGTCATATCAATAAACGACCTGTCACAATTTAGGACTAATAGGAATTTCTTCTTTTTTGATGGAAAAGATACAAGACTTAAAGTCGATGAATATTTATGGCCGTTAGGAGGTGCATAGAGTAATTTGGTAAAAAGCAGTATAGATTACGATCTATTTGGTCACTCTTGATTCATGTAAGCCTATCATATCAATATGAACTGATATTTCATATATTTTTCTTTTTGTCCCTATATGTGTAATTAAAAGGGCCCTAATATCTAAAGAATAAATGAGGGCTAAAATACTTTTTTAAACAAGTTTCTACTTGACACCTAGCTAGCTTAATCGACTAAGATTAGGACGGCTATGTTAAAAATCCAGATAAAGCGCGCTTTGATAGTTATAATTACCTTTTGAATCATTTTATGTCTAAGCTTTAATTTATATATCTACGTGTTATGAAGATAATATTTAACTTTAATCACCCAAGTCATAATAGATTGATGAATGATAATGAGACTTAGGAAGAGAAATAACCATAGCTAAACACTAGGGGTGTATGTTCATGGGTTTGGCCCAGTCTCGCTGGTTTCGTGAGACCGAGAGTTTTCGTCAAACCCATAAAACCATCAAAAATCTAATCAGAAACTCACCAAACTATTCAAACCTACAAAACATTGATTTAATACCTACCACCTACTTTTTTCGCTAAACTCCAACATCCAAACTCAATTCAAGTGAGGTTTCAACTAATTCAAACCACAAAACCTAAACATCCAAAATTTATCCAAATGAGGTCTCAAAGGTTTCATCGAAACTACAAAACCATTTATTTTGAAATCGAGACCAACGATACCGAGCCAAAACCCATTCAAATATACCCTGGTCTCTCTAACAAATACCTAACATTACTATACATTTCTTTAAAACTGGTAAAAAAATTCTAAATTTAATTATTTCAATTAGAACTTAAGATTTATGTATATCCTTAAGGTCAAACTTACACTCATAAAAATCAACTTAATAATGCTAAATGGAATAAATATGTAGATAGAGAAATTCGCATATAGAGTAATATATAATAGGCTACTTTGTGATTTTGGTACCACTGGATACGTATATGCATATTTAGTACTATAATTTAAAGTTTGATAGCAATGTTCATACCACCATCAAATAATTGGACAGAATTGACAACGTACACTGCACATGACCGTTATCTCATCTTTTGAAGGAAACATAATCACATTTTCCTTACTACTAGAGGGAATTTTTTTACATTATTTCATCTTTTGAATCCAAAATATGATGTTTCTCTCATGTTTTCACGTTATTACGTTATGATTTTCACTCTAAAAGACGAGATTACAATCACGTGCAGTTTCATCCATTTTTATTTAATGTGGCATGAATGCTGCAATCAATATAGAAATTATTATACTCAATGTCCATTTACGTACGTATCATTGATATCAGTATTGCAAAGTGTTCTATTATATGATATCAAATTTGCTATTTTCCCAATGTATATGTATAAACAAATTGAGTTTTGTTTTAAGGATGCAATATAAAGTGAGTTTAGGCTTATCAAAAGCATACAAAGATTTGAGCTAACATTATAGCTAGGTTACACGCATTTGAAAATTAAATAGCTAGCTAGGTTACAATAATCGAAAAAAGTAAACTAGTATTATAGTATAATTGTATTTACTTTACCAAATTAGTCCCACATCGAATTATCTATGGTACTTTTTAGTTTCAATTAATTTTCGTCCTCATGAAAAAATGTTTACCACCCCACACAAAAAATATATGGTCGGCGGACTACATATGACAATGTGAAGCATACGCGTCGGGATGCAGAGAATGATCATTGCCATATATTCTGGTCCATATCCCATATCATTTTCATTTTGGACATGGCTGCCACGTGACGCCGTGTTTACACACTAGTCCAAATAGTTTTCTAATCCGATAAATTTTTTCTCCCATTTTCCCAATTTGTACACGTCAAGGTGACATCAATGTGACGTAATATTACCAAATATAATGTTACATGAATTGAATAATTTGGGGTGGGGGTGGGGGTGGATTATAGTAAGGTTTAAGGTTTTCTTTTACTGAATTTTATGATAAAATAAAAGTGTAAACTTACAATCAAATAGTAATCTAAATTTCTCCAATTATATCTATGGTGATTGTAATTTATGTTCTAGGGGTATATTAGTAATTGACATAATCCCTATATATTAATTAATATAATTAAAAATAGTTATATTTATTATATTTTCCAGAAAGACTGTTTTACACAATTTATGTATGTAGTATTAATGATGCGACTATTTCCCTCCCACATTTTGTCCTATAAATAGGTTAACATTTTCATTGAAAGGAGATACGTTTTTTAGAGTAAAGAAAAGAAGCTCACGTTTCTTTGTAAGATCGTCCGGTGCAAGTTAACGTTTATAGTTTAAAGAATGATCAAGGAAGGAAGAAATCCCGAAGACGTCCATCTATCCTTTTACCCAACATCAATTAAATTCTAGCTACTTGATTTATTTTACGAGGGAATTGCATTTTTCATATCAAACTTGTACCTACTTTATACATTTGGTACCAAACCTTTGAAAAAGACACATTTAATACCAAAATTGAAGAATTTTTTGCACATTTTCTTTCTCCGTCAATTTACAAGACCAAATTTTGTGTTCTTTATATGGATGGAAAGCTCTTGATGAAAGCTTTCGAATGGTATAAGTTTCAGTTCATGAAACACAATAAATAAACTGCAGAAAATTAACAAAGTTTCGCGATATTAATAAAAATTAAATCATATTCATAATCTACAAGGAATATGTGCAAAAAGTCTCTCAATTCTGATATTAAATGTATTTTGATACCAAATATATAAAATCGGTAAAATTTAGTATGAAAAATGTAGTTCCCTTTTTATTTTATTATTTATAAGTGGTTGTAGGAAATTATCCAGTTAACTAAACGAGAGTATGCTCATAGTTTATCTCTAAGCTACCCAATGATTTCAGATGCTACAATTCTATAGTTCTATGATTTCAATAAATCAAATATTTCAATTAATATTTCTAAATTTGTACATATTTCTAGGCTGTCTCCGCAAGAGCGCTCTTTCATCTAAAATTTAGTTTAAGGTCATATATTAAACTTATATCTATCCAATTCCTTTAAATTTTACATTGGCTATTCAAACTAGGTTTTCGACCGGGAAAAAAGGAATGGAGTACAAGTATATTTTACCATGTACATTTAGGGGTGTAATCGAGTCAAGTAGTATCAAACGGAACAATGTTGATGCTTGGTTTGAATTTTATCGAGCTTGAAATTTTGTGTTTGAGCTTGGTTTGATTTCTTAACGAACCTAGCTCAAACGAGCTTTTATCGAACAAGCTTGAGCCGAGCTTCAAAACTTATGAAACGAAAAATCATGTTCATGCTTATTTGATTTGTATAACGAACCGAACTCAAATAAATTTTTATCAAACGAACTCGAATTAAGTATCAAATAACTTGATCTGATTTTCAGCCTTAATACAACACATGGAGATGAGCTTAATGTATCAAAGAGCAACCTAAATTAATATGGGACCCGCTCAATTTTATAATCTGATTCCAACCAATCGGATATCATAAATAAATTAAATATGGTACACCATATAAAATTGTTGCTTGAAATAATTATTACAATATTGACTATACGATGGTAGGAGCAGAAGTCCACAAGCCATGACATAAGCTTTAGAGTCAACTGGTCATTTTATAATATACAAAACATTCCACCACTCCAATAAAACAAACACAAAATCCAGGGAGTCGATGGCTCTGACCTAATTAATTCCCTTTCTTAATCAAAGGAAAGTGACCATTATTCTTTTGTTGTATTTATTTTAGAAAAAGAAGAAAATGAAGAAATTAATATAACTAATTCTGGAAGGGTCTATACTTTATTCTGGAAGTATAATTTAATGCAGTGTCGTGTCAATCAAACACCATATATTTATTAAAAGTGCTATTTTAATCAGATTTTCTGCTTCTAGAGTTGTTCATTTTGATTAGAAAATTCTCTAATTTTAGGTGAACATTTAATACAACAACTTTTTAGTTGATGTTACATGTTGGTTTTGATATTGTAATACACTGTGCCCATCAAATCAAATTCAATTGTTTCTTTTTTGTTTGTTATGGTGAAGAGTCTTAATATACGACTATGCATATTATATTATTATTTTATGAAAAGAAATATTCATTCAATTTTTGAAATGGAACTAAATTAAATGAATTTTGAAAATAGAGTATATTTATTTTAATGTTGAAATACTAAGAAATTTTAATTTTGAGTCGAATTATATTTATATTGACACACATCCATGGTTACAATACATAGTTTATCAATCCAGCCAACCGACAAATTTGTTAATTAAATTTCACCAGAAAAATTGATTTTTTTCAGACAATTAATATACCACAATCGCTCAAGAAGATATAAGATGTGAAACATTCACCTCGCGTTTAAGTCATTGTGAATATTATTTCCACTTTCAAATTTCAATAGCATTTCATTACGGCAATTAGTATCTTGTAAAATAAACCATGAAGTACTCTCTCCATCATTTTTTTTATTTATCGCTTTGGCAAAAAAATTGTTTAATTTTATTGACGTTTTAGGAGTTGAATATAAAATTAATATTTTTCTATCAAATTTACCCTTCTTGTAAAGCTCATAATTAATGCTAATTAATGATGTATTTATATAGTTAATAGGGAGTTTTGAGGTTTTTTCTTTAAGAAGTTAATTATTTATTACATTTATTAATCTGTGTGCAATCATCTAAAACGACAAATAAAAAACTTGGAGGGAGTAAATTTTTAATATGAAAAGTATAACTAATTAAGCATATCACAAAATTAAATAAGATCATAATACAAAATCAGGAGAATTGAAGATTGTCTTTTATGGATTCTCAAAAAGAGGAGGAAATAATAATATAAAACAAAAAAATTGTCTTTTATGTGGGTTTAGCTCTTCGGACCCGATAGAGGCCCATGTGTCGAGTGTCCACTTTCAACGCGTGCTGTGTGTGGGACCCAGCACTTGAATCGTTTTAAAACCACACGGGTCTTCAAAAGCAATTCTTCAAAGACCAACCAGCCACCGGGTAAAAAACGAAAAAATATTTTATACCTCTTTTATGAAAATAATGTGAACATGAAATTAAAATTGAGCTTGATCCCTAAATTTAAGAAGAAGTTAACTTTAATATCTTAAATCAAGGTGTATTAATAAATTTAAAATTTGATTTATAAAAATTTCAACATCATGTTGCACTCCGTCATTCGTACGTGCAACGCATACCCAATATTCTCTCGATTATTTGTTCAAAATATTATTAATTTTATTAACGTTGTTACTATTATTATTGATTTGATATTATAACAAATCTATAAAAACATACTATCTTCTTAATTTGACATCAACTAGTAATTAAATAATTTTCATATTACCATCAATAATATTTTGAAAAGATTCAAAATAATTATATATTTCGTGATTTAACACTAGTTTTAGCTTCTTGCTTTAAGATCCTACCAATAGCCAAATTCAATCCAAATTATATTTCAATTATATGCACTAGCTAACATATTATATTAACTACAATTATCTATTAAACACATTACTTAAATCCAACTATATAGCATCAACGATAAATTAATAATATTTGAATAAAAAGCAATAATTGCGAACTATATATTTAATAAAAATAAAGACTTATTTCTATGCAAAAATTTAGTATTTATGATATCGAGTTGTTTAACGAATATAATAATACACGTTGACGTGACATTAGCGGTAGTAGCCTATGTTAATTGGGATATTTTTCATAAGAAAAAAAAAAAAAATTTATTCAGTCAATGAAACTATTATTGTTTTCTAACTAAAGTTGAGAATTCAAATTAATAATCAAGTCCAAATATAATAGGCATTTTTTTTGGCAATTTCCATAGTTTTTGGTCCCAAGATTAATCACATTAGATTGTGAGGTTGTTTTCAATCTATGGATTTTGACCATGTCTTATTTTCTTTGAAGACGTAGGTCAACTCCAAAATTCAAATTAAACATACCTTAAAACAAAAACCAAGCTAACTAACTATATATATTGGATTAGGGGTGCACATGGTTTTCAAAACCGTACCGGACCGTCCCGTACCGTACCGAACCGTACCGAATGTTAGGTTTTTTTCTCAAAACCGTAGGTCTTGGTATGGATGAAAACCGTACCGAGTATTTTGGTATGGTTTTGGTTTTAGACTTCTCATACCGTAAAAAACCGTACCGTACCGAAATTGAAAAGAAACATGAATTAACTATTCATTTTTTTATATTTACAACTAAATTTTATAAATTTATAATTCAAATATTATTGAATACTATGTTAATAATTTATATTATAGTCCATCATAGTTTAAAATTACTACATTGCTAGCGTTCAATTAAAAAAGACATGCTCTAATTTAGCACAAATTAAACTTGTTATATGTTGAAAACTTAAAATGCAAAAATTCTAGACAACAAATACCAAATAGTAAGTTTCTTAACATAATAAAAACAACGATCAAATAATTAATCAATTAATTTTATTCAATTAGGTCGAACTATAGCGTCAAATTTGTGAACATTTTCTTTTCCAATGCTTTATTTAATGTAAAAAAATAGTTTGTAAGATATTACATTGTTAATTTTTTATATAATTGTCAACTACGGAATCAATTATATAAAAAAAATTGCACGAAAAAGTTTGTTCGAAAAAACTGCAAAACCGTACCATACCGTACCGGAACCGCACAAAACCGAGTTTGTTGGTATGGTTCATAAAACTCTAGTTTGGTTTTGAGTTTTTAAAACCCGTACTAATTGGTACGGTACAAATTTTCTTAAAAATACCGCAGAACCGTACCATGTGCACCCCTATATTGGATGATTCCACTATTCTTCATTTCGCATCACTATCACTATTTAGTTACTGATGCACGACTTGAAATTCCTTGGCTTTAACAATTTCTTTTTGAATTTTATTTTATGAAAAAGATTGATAAAATTATATTTTTTATCTTATACTCCTTCTGTCCCATTATTTTTACTCATTTAGCTACAACACTCGGTCAAACTTTTTAATCTTTCAAGTGATTTATCATCTTAAATTATTAACATTTTTTTGCGTATTAAACCTTTTAAATATTAATATACATATTGTCATATGATATTATGAAATTACTAGTTAAATATATTAATTAAATTATGTATCATAATTTCTTGAAATTTAGTCAAGTTTACTGGTCAACGATACCAAGGGATAAAGATTAATGGGACGGAGGGAGTAAAACATAACAATCAAATTATCAATGGATGTAAGCTAGCCTAGCTAATGAGTGAGCGGTTTCATTGCCATTTCATTTAATAAGACTAAGACGAAGCATACAACGAATTAAGTAAGCTAAATTCGCGATATCTGTAATAATTGGATCAATAGTCGACCATTTCTCATCGGTTATCGCAATACTATAATAAACATTGCTATAATCACCTGCAAATACTCTACTCCATTCCTCGTATGCAAATTGGGTTGCTCTCTCCGCCATTTCTCTTCCTTGCCTTGAAGTCATACCCTAGCCATTTTTGTATAATCTGATTACTTATTGTGGCTTAAGTTTCAAACTTTCTTGAACTCGATTATGTACATGAGTTTTTTTAGGGTCGAAAGTCAGGACCACTTATATTAGGTGCACACATAAGAAATATCCCTTCAGTATCTCTTAGATTAGATTCATTTTATTCTCTTGGAAGTCTAAATATTTTATTCTCAAGCCTTTATTTAATTTAAATTTCAATGGGTAAATATATATTTATTTACCTTTTTGTAGATGAAAGGATGAAGTATAACATGTGTTAATTGTATATGATGCTCTTATTAACTTTTTAGGTATATCCTTGTTCATCATGCCCGTATTATTAAGGTACACATATGTATCATGTAACATAGGATAAAACTAATCAATTTAAATTATACACCTAGCTAATAATTGATTACAATTTATTTATTCAATCATCATAGATATATTTATATTCTTCAAAGTGAAGCTAAGCTAGGTGATGGTCCTGGAATTCCGGTATGAACAATCCCGGCCGCAACTAAGAGGACAAAAAAGGTTCATTAATATTCGACCTGCCCTGATGTGGCAGCCCAGATCAATTTTAACAATCATACCTACATTCCTTTGTTTATAAGCAACTTGAACCTTTTCTTTTTTAAATGATTTACATAAAAGAACAAATTAAAAGTAAACAAATACTAATATGATAATAACAGTAGAAGCTAGTCATTAGGAAAATTCAAAAAGGATACGAGCATAAAACTCTATACGAAATTTCTTTTTCTTTTTATATTAGACACTTCCCATATCGAGTTATATGTTCTTTCTATAACATCTCACAACAAGATTATTTTTTTATTTTAAAATCAATTTTATCCTAGAAAATGACATATATTATAGAATAATTAATGAAATTAAATACCCGATGTTGTTGGACCAAGTGTCAGCGACTTGAGACATCTTCTATGTGAAGCTCAAGTTCGAATTTTATTGAAATCACAACATTAGACAAGACATATACCCAATATGCTTTTCCAATCTGAACTGTAAATAAACAGTTTAGTAAATCATATAATATATATGTATTAATGATCTTACATTATGGTCCCTTGTATAAGTTTTTTGAGAGCATTCTAGAAATTTTAAATATTTTGGACAAATTCTCGATTTTTGTGTATTAGAAAAACTTATTATTTGAATTTTTTAAGATTTTGAGTAGTGCCTAAGTTTTTAGAAGACTAAAATGTTTTCTTGGAAATTATGGAAAGAAAAAAGAAAAAAACTTTTGTTACTTTTATCAAAGCAAAATAGAGTTTTTTCCCTTTTCTTCAGAAATAACAGGGAATTTTTTAGAAGAAGATTACTTTTGGAAATTGAAACAAAAATAAAGTTTTGTATAACTAAACACAAAAACAACTATTTATTTGGCTTTTCAGATATCACTTGGATGTTGTTCGAAAAGTCAAACAAACTGAGCTTGAACCAAAAAAGCAAATCAACAAGTCACCGCTCCCAATTTTTTTAATAGAATTTCCCTCATAATTTTAAATACCCCTCATTTGAATTATCTAATCACACTAACCTTTAAATAATGTCAACATGATATACTATTATATTAACTATGAGTATAATTAACCCGTCCGTACCGGGGTGCCCCTCCAAATGAGATAATTGCATTTTTGGTACAAAATTTTATGTCAATTTCTATTTTTGGTACAAAATAAATGCAGATCAATATATTTGGTAACATAATTTAACAAATCGTTTCATATTTGATATCGCCGTTATCTAAATTTGAAATCACATTCAAATTGATGATGTGGCTGTCAAGTCAATTTTAATTATTGCAAAATTGATGTCATAACTTATGCTCGCTAACAATTGATGTCATAAGTTATTTTGTCAACCCAAAATGTTATAGGGTAAAAGTTTCAGCTAGTATAAGTTATGACACTAATTCTACAATAATTAATACTGATTTAACGGCCATGTCACGAATTTGACGGTGATTTTCAAATTTTAGTTAACGACAATACAAAATGTGGAACGATTTGTTAGACACTAATTCTACAATAATTAATATTGATTTAACGGCCATATCACGAATTTGACGGTGATATTCAAATTTTAGTTAGCGACGATACCAAATGTGGAACGATTTGTTAAATTGTGGTACTGAATGTGTTGCTCTGCATTTGTTTAGTACCAAAAGTAGAAATTGCAATAAAACTCGGTACCAAAAAAATACAACTTACTCCACTCCAAAATTCACATGAAAATTAAACACATACGTATAGCTAGGTGTATATATATACAAGTTACAACATCATCATCCGTAGAATCTCGACATTTGCAAAAGGAAACATAAAGAACAAGAAGACTAACTAAATTCTTTTCTTTGTTTTTTCAAAGCAAACTTGCATAGAATTTCACAAGTGAGTATGTCACAAGAATTTCAAGGCGGAGTTTGTGGAGGAAAGTGGTGGAATTCATCCGCAAATCTCTTCCGTTCGTCGCCATGTTCATCGGCAATCAACGGCATAGGAGCCTTCGGCGGGTGGCCTAGTCATGATGACCAATTAATGGACATGAAGACTACCACAAGGTCATCAAGTGACTCGGCCGGTTCGGTTTCCGATGGAAGCAGCTCTATAGTACTTCAAGATCATGATCCAACCCTCCAAATGATGGGAATCAACCTTTCATCTTCCACAATTACTAACCATAATTGGAATCAAGATTTGATGTTAGTTTTGTTCGTATTTCGTTTCTGAATTTCTTTTCTATTAGTGTTATTAAACATATATATTGAGCTAAGTCCACTTAAATGAACTGAATTTAAGTTAGTTCATAAAGTGATATTCAATCCATGTGGGACTTTTACTCTCTACGTCAGTAGTGCGCTGAAAAGACTATGTGTTTTTAGACTTGTTATCCTTGTAATGACATGAAAAAGGAAGTCAAGTTGATCAACTTTTTATTTTTTTGTCATTTTGCAGGATTGATAGTGGGAGATCGGAAGAAACTTATTCTCACCTTCTACAAGAAGCTACTGCCCTGAATTCAAGCATGAATTACGGGCAGCAAAACGGGTTCGACTGCACCCAAATCAATAAGCAATGGAGCTCCAACAATTTTTCCCAAGATTCTTCCATTAATAACTCTTCTAGCCATGGGCTAATTTCAACCTTTCCTTTGAATTCAGCTTCATTTAGCTACAATTTAGGACCTCAATCTTTGTTAGATAATCAGCTGGCAATGAATTATTCGTCGGCCACAAATTATAATCAGATGATCAATTCAAATGATTTTTTGACTAGTTTGCCTAAAGAATCTACTATGATTAAGCCCGGTTTGCAGTTCAGTAATAACACGGCCTTCTGGAACGCCATGGATGAAGATTTGAGTAATGTTCGGACAAAATCCCGATTCGTGCAGTCATCCGTCAATAACACGAAGCCTAGTCCCTCCATCTTCACTGCTAAGGTAAAATTTAGTACTATAAAATTACGAGTATTTTCACATGGATTGTGCTAATTCCACTTAAATAACTTGAACATAACTCAACCTCGAAAGCTAGCTCAAAAGATGACGATTGTCTAAGGTCGTATAATAAGGACTTATTCTTGTTATACAATTCATGTGGGACATTTTTAGTCTCAGTATCAACATGTAAAGATGTTATTTTCGAAATTGAATGTATTTTATGTTTTAATATTTTCAGTATCGTAACGAAGAAATGGGTGAAATTTCCTCCTCCGCGGCAAAGAAAGACAAAAGTGAACCTGCAGTTAAACGACCGCGGATTGAAACCCCGTCGCCATTACCAACCTTTAAGGTACCATATTTAGAGACTTGATTTGTAGACCTTTTGGCAAAACTTAGTTAAAGGCAACTTTAGGCCTTTTATTTTGAAAGTAAAAAAATTAATCTATATGTATTTGTTGTGTAATGAAAAAATGGATGGTAATTTTCATTTTTTTTGGTTTTGTTTCTAAGTGCAGGTACGGAAAGAGAAGATGGGGGACAGAGTAACTGCCCTCCAGCAATTGGTTTCACCTTTCGGAAAGGTAAAAAATATATTGACATACACATTCATCAGTACTAATCTTTTTCTACATTTTAACTGATTCTTTTGTTATTTTTTTCAGACTGATACTGCATCAGTTCTACATGAAGCTATTGAATACATCAAGTTTCTCCATGATCAAGTCAGTGTATGTTTCTATTTTCTATTTTATAATTAATTACATATATAGTTGCAACTTAAAGTTTATTTGATTGAGTTCATGCATGTATATACTCTCACACTCACATTTATTTTGCTCCCTTCATTTTTTGCGCGGAATTGTGGATAAAATTTGAAAATATATTATGCTATAAAATATAGTGGTTTGAGAATCAGTGTGGTCAAATCATCACTTTAAGCGACATAGTAGTTTCTTACTTCGATCGGTACATGCAAAAAAGAAATGGGAATAAGATACTTGGGACCAAGCTGAGTATTTATCAATACATGTATTGGTTTATCTTTTGTTGCGAGATTGTAATTCTGAGTACTTCGATTTTTTTTAAGAGTGAAACGATGAATTACATTAGCGATTCACCATGAAAGAATAACTAACCATCCATGCGATTATATATCACATCACATAACAACAATAAGAATACATACTACGAAACTAGAAAAATATCATATTTTAGGTGAGACTCGAACCTAAGATTTCTAAGTCTTGCGGTCTCAACTTTGTCATCAATATTCTTTCTTTTAGAGTAATAATATATATTGATTTTTGGTTTCAGGTACTAAGTAGCCCATACATGAAAAATGGTTCTCCTCCATTGCAACGCGAAATTAAGGATCAAGAAGGGTTAAATATAGTACAAGGCCTAAAGAGCCGGGGTCTTTGCCTTGTGCCCGTATCAAGCACATTTCCGGTTACTTCTGATCATGCCGGTACTGATTTCTGGACACCTACATTTGGGGGAAGCTTCAGGTAGAGGTCCAAGAAAAATAAACAAAAATATTCGTATAATTTTTTCCAGAATCTATAAAACCCAAATGCTTCAAAATTGGAAGCCACAAAGTTGTGTTCTGAGAATATTAATCAAAAGCAAGAAGATGGAAAAAGTGAGAAAAAAGATAAAGAAAAGAAGAAGTGACCCTCCAAGGAATTGAAGACAGCCCATTATGGGCCATATCATGATCAAGTAGGCTAGAAAATAATTAGGAACAAAAAAGTATTACTCCTTTAGTTAACTTTTTTTTTTGTTGTAATAAACCAAATTATCTTTGTATTAAATTTTTTAAGTAGGAACAGGAACAGGTGCTAAATTCAGCTTTAGGTTGATAATTAAGTGAGATATGTATTATGAGGTTGAGCTGAATTTAGCAGATTACATTAGAGGTTTTGTTCCTGTTTCTAATATTATTTTATGTAGGCATCTACCACCTTTATGTAAAAGTTGAAAGAAGAGGAAATAATGGAATTTGTTTTTATTTTTATTTTTAATTTGAGATAAGAAAGAATATTGTGTGGAGCTAGCTTAATTATTTGATTTTGTGAACTTTTCATTTGTTTACTTATATATGCAAGGTTGTAGTGGATGTTGTCCCATTTGTGTATGCTTTTAGGGTTTCATAACTATTATATAAGGAAGGGCAAGGAATAATGAATGTTTGTGTGTACATGTACCTAACCTACAAGGCCCATTTCATGATTATTTATGTATTGGGTTGATTTTGCAGTTGATTATTTTTTCTCAGAAGTGGGTAGTCCTGCACAATTTTTCTTTTTTCAAGAGAAAGAAGTAAAAGAAAAAAATTATTACTTAGACGAGTCTTTCTAAAATAAGATTTTATAGAACATAAGTGTATACGAGTTATCACATTTTAATCACTAAAAAAAGTCAACAACAAATCTGAACTACAATTTATGGTCAAAATATCCAATGATGATGTGGCATTGGACATTTAAAAAAAATAAACATATTTTAAATTACATACTAATCCTTTAATTAATATGTTTAAAAAAACTCTCTAATCGATCTCTTTCCCCAAAAAAAAATCGAGGGAATTACACTTTCCATACCAAGCTTTTGCCTACTTTATACGTTGCATACCAAACTTTCAAAAAGACACGTTTCGTACAAAAGTTGGACAACTTTATTTATATTTCATTCGGCCGTTAGTTTTTGAATGAATAAGGTCACGCGTCAAGCACGTGTCCGTTTAAGTCACCATTTTTATCTCTTCAAGGGATATTTGCAATTGGGAAAAAATATCTAAAAAAGTTAAACATTGGGAGGGGGTAATTGCAATTATTGCCACCACCAATTCCTCTCTCTTCACCTCCGACACCACAACCACCGCCCAACCCTTCCCCACCTGAAAACAAATTTTTACATGAGCGAAGTAGTTGGACTTATAAGAAGTGTTGTGACTAACTTTGAAAATTCATGTAAGGGGCACATTTATATTTTCCATCGAACAAAACTAAATAAAATTATTTGAGGCGGTGAAGTGCTTATTTGTACATATGGGTGGTAAAGTGCCACAATATGTAACTTTGGGGAATAAGATTTTTGTCAATTTTTTAAAGTGAATTTCATAAATCATATGGAAGTTTTTATCAATTTTTTTTTTTTTAAAAAATAGGGGGTTTATTGTAAAATTTTAAAGCTACGAGGGTTTATTAGTAATCTTTTAAGTTAAGGGGATGTTTTTTCATCCTTTGATGCATGGGGTAAATTATCATTTCGAATCGAGAGGGATACTTTTTGATAATAATAAAAAAATATAGGGTTTTTCTGCTAATAAAAACTAACACAAAACTTTTCTTTAGTTAGGCAAGACTCAAGGGGTGTTGTTAAATTTTACTCATTAAAAAGGGTAAATTTGTCTTGAAAAAATTAAATTATTTTAACTTGAATTTTAAAGGGACATGTGTCACCAAGATAAATGCTATCTCATGTACTCTCCATCCCTCAAAATCTCATTTTAGACGGACCTTACTTAAATAGGTGTAAAGTACATGCACCGAGTAAAACAAAAAAGTGTTGAGTTTTATTTGATTTTTTTGTCGAGTAAGATTATGTTTAACTTCGTTTAAATTTTCAAGACAAAATTTGAATTAACTTTAATCGAGGCAAAAATTTATTTTTGGGGCGTTTTTCAATTTTGTTACTATTGTGTCAATTTTGAAACTAATTCTGACTGATCTTTTCAATTTTGGTACTTTCACCAGTTGACTTAACGGTCAACTGACGGAAGTGCCATAAATGACCTCTAAACTTGGATTGATCATTTGGTACATTCGATGCACATATGAAATGGTGCAATTGAAATTTATATAATTCAATTTTTGCATATATGGTGACAATCAGATCTTGAAATTAATTCCTAACAACTGCATGTTACAAGACGTTATTTGAGGCACGGATGCATAAAATAAGTTCAACTTGTGATTTTGCAAATATGTAAATATGATGATCATCAAATGATCAATTTTGAAGCTTAACTATGAAGAATCCGAATAACTTGGGGGCAAAACAATATAAAGTACTTTTAACAGTTTCAAACTTTTTTTTGATGGTATCTCATGGCATCTGCTTTATAATATTTTCTTTTGACTTGAAATTGATGCATGGATTGGACTGATGGGTATTATACCATACCTTCTTCCAGCATCATGGAAAATAATTCAATTCTCAATTCTTATTTTACCATGGCTCGATTAATTTAAGAGATAGGATACGTATGAAATTTAAAACATGAGAATTAAGAATACTCAAAAGTAAAAGAATCTTGGCATCATTGAGAAGTTAGGTGAAATCATGACAAAGTAGAATACATACATATCTTTTATTGTTTTGGCTAATCATGGCAAACTCTTTATTTGTCTTCTATGTGAAGTTTTTAAAATTTTAAAGTATTTTATTTTTGTTATAAAATTAATTTAAAGAGCAAGAGAGAAATAAGATTTAGATAACAAAGTACAAGAGAACTAAGATTTAGATAACAAAGTAGGAGAGTAAATTATTTTCATTCATATGAAAATTGGATATAACAAACTGTTGCGTGCCAAATACTAATACGCAAACTACGCAAGTATACGGTCGTTACAAGTAATATAAAACGATAAGTACATACCGAGTATCGAATCCCAACGAATGGGTAAAAGGTGGGAATAAACGAATCAATCGATGACTTATTTCATCTAAGAACACTTGATACAAAAAGATCGAACCCAAATATTGATAAGGGTGATTTTATTTAACTACGAACGGTAAAGTAAATCTAACTAAGAAACCAAGTAAATGGGGAGTTAATTATGCGGTAAGGAGGATTCATAAGCGATTAGTTAAAGCAGATAGATTATGCGGTTGTTAGGTTAGCTATGCAAACAATCCTAGATTTAGTTGTTGTTTGTGAGTTCAAATTAGTTAAGTCTCCCTATCGGTTTGACTTAACTCTACCAATCTACCCAAACTCTCCATCTCCGGATCAAGAACAAACATCGCTGTCAACCGATGCTCTAAGGGAAGTCCGAACCCAAAAGAGGATTCTAAGGCGTACCGTTGTCACCCGGGACCTAAAACTAACCCGAATCCCCGAATAAAGAGAATCTAAGTTATTTGATGCATTAACGGACGAACCCATTATACAAACACGGACAAAACTAGGTATATGACTATCCTAGGTTGAAATCCACAAATCGTCACTCGCCTAACCTATGTCTAGGTTGCATTAAATGTAGATGGCCAAAAGTGCGATAAAACAATAAACTCAACAAATCAAACATAACCCAACATCAAACATAACTAATCAAACGATAACAATGACTCGACAATTAATATATTATGCTCGTGCTTGCTATTCAAGGATTCACTGATGTTCGTATGTATCTTTCGATAGTATACCAACCTATCGAATTAAACTAATCCAATTTACGTATAAACGGAATAAAATCTAATCGATGTCATTTAAACTCAAACCTTAAACGAATATGAAACGACATAGGTATATGTCTATCCTAAAATCGAATCACAATCCAAATTCATAATCAAATCCTCAAAATCACTAAATATAGCAATCAAGAATCAATAACTTTCATCTCCAAAGGTTGTCAAACCACAAGACGAACAATAAACACGGAATCGGATTAACGAACACAAATAAGCACCATACTAATCATCAAGACATCATTTAATCAAACAATAACATAAATATATATAAATCCGGAGAATTCAAATCCACAATCATAGTTCCAAAAAGAATATAACAACATCAATCTCCTAATCATAGACAACTAGAAAATAGAAAGATATCACCTAATCGAAATGAAATCGAGAGATGGATTCTCCTCCCCTTAATCACCACCTAATCACTCCCCAAGGGTGGTGACTAACTCACCCCCTTGGTGGAGTCTTCAAATACAAGAAAAAGGAAGAAAAAGTAAAGAGGGAAAAGTTTTGGGAGGCTAGGGATGAAAAAGTGAGATGTGTTGTAGAAGATGTTAATGATTTCACTTCAAGCCTTTAACCTAGCAAACTACCAACTTTCCAGGCCTAAGTTACCCTCCAAAACAAGGCAACTAAGGCCAAAAAGTCCCCAAAAGAAGTTGGAATTACAAGTGGGAGGGAAAAGGCAAAGGACATAAAACACCTTCAAAACACGCAGCTTTTCTGGCAGCAGGTCTCGCGGCCGCGAGCCCTGATCTCGCGGCCGCGAGCTTCAAGCAGTAAGCTCTCTGCAGATTTTCTGCTCCGCCACACTTTCTTCTGAGCAGCATATCTTTTGATTCCGAACTCCGAATCCGGATCCGTAAAGTCCGTAGCGTAGCTAACTCACTCATCTATGACATATCCAAAATTCAGCTCATTTGGATCCTCCATGAAATATTTATGCAAGTTCTAGTGAGCAGCTATCTACATTCTTGTACAATTTGCTACGAGTTCTATTTCCTTTGAAGCTCAAGCTTGACTCGCGGGGTGGGTAGAGCGACTCGCATCATTGATACGCAACTCCAAATCTCTCTAAGATGTAAATACCTACAAACCACGGAGAAAACGATCAAAGCGAGAACAAAAACACAAAAACGAACAAAGGCCAAACAAAATGGCCAAAAGCACAAAAGACACGAAAACACGCGAAGACACACAATCACTCGGATCAAAACAAGATGTTTTGGGTTTAAAGAGATGGGTAATAACGACGTTTTCACGGCGTTATCACAAACATTCTACATAGGCTCTATTTATAGGCTTTGAATCATTAACACAAAATATGAGTTACAAAAGAGTAAATGAGAATACATGAATTACTTGGGGGTTACAAAGTTGGGGGTTACAAGGTTGGAGGTTACAAAATTTATACTCACTAATTGTAAGAATAATTCTTTGAAGTTATGGACATCCACAATATATTTATTTACAACACTCCCCCTTGGATGTCCATAAAATAGTTATGTGCCTCATTAAAAACCTTACTAGGAAAAACCCAGTGGGATAAAAACCTAGTCAAGGAAAAAAGAGTGCAACATGTCTTTACTCCCCCTGATAACAAAATCAAATAACGTCTTCTAGTCGACACATCACAATTACATTGGTCAATTTTTCAAATGTGGCAGTTGGCAATGCCTTAATTAACAAATCTGCCAAATTTTCAAATGAACGAATTTGTTGATTATTCATGTCACCATTCTTTTGAAGGTCATGAGTGAAGGGATATTTTGGTGAACTATGTTTTGCTATCCCCTTTGATATACCCTTCTTTTAGTTGAACTATGCAAATTGTTGGGGTATTTTTCTCAAATAATATGTCACACATCATTGGATATGATGGATCATCGATCTTAGACAAACACACTCTCAACTTGCCTCATGCATTGTAATTAATTATTTATGCATGATTCGATGAAGTGACAACTAAAGTTTGTTTCTTAGAACGCCATAAAATGGTCGTCCTTCATTTGTGAACACATAACATGTTTGAGAGCGGGCTTTGTGCGGATCAGATAAGTATCCCCCATCAACATAGCCAACTAAATATGATCTTATATTATTGTGAAAAAGTAACCCCATATTTATTGTTCCTCAGATTTATCAAAATATATGTTTCACTTATTTTGAATGTCAACGTGTCGAGAAAAACCAAATCTTGCTAATAAACTTACAACAAAAGATATATTTGAATGTGTATTATTAGCAAAATACATCAATGCTCCTATAGCACTGTGATATGATAATTCGTGACCAAATTGTTCTTTTTAACCCTCACGAGGACGAAAATGGTTCTTTTTCACATCTAGCGATCTTACAATCATTGTGGTACTTAGAGGATATGCCTTATCCATATTTAATCATCTTAAAATCTTTTCTATATAAGTTGCCTGATGAAGAAGAATTTCGTTTGATAAGTGCCCGATCTGCAGGTCGAGACAAAATTTTACTTTAAAATTTTTCGTCTCAAACTTTTTCTTTAAGCAACCATCTACTTTTTGAAGCTCTTTGGGAGTTTTAATAATATTTAGATTATCAACATACACAACATTCATAACAAATTTTCATCCGAATCTTTTTATAAAAATACATGGGCATATCAGATCATTTTTTATAACCTTCTTTTGACAAGTATTCAGTAAGTCGATTATATCACTTATGCCCAGATTGTTTTAGTCCAAATGAAGATTTACGCAAGCATATTGAACAATTTTCCCGGGAGTTTTCACATGCATCGAAAATTTTAAATCATTCAGGGACTTTCATACATTATCCAGCTAGCCATATAAATTGGCTGAAACAACATCCATTAGACGCAAATCTAGTTTTTCATGTACTGCCATACTAATAAGATTTATAAAAGTAATTGCATCCACCACAGGAGAATTTGTCTCCTCATAATAAATTACAGGTCTCTACGAAAATCCTTATGCTACTTGTCGTGCTTTATATCTAACAACTTCATTTTTCTCATTTCGTTTTCGCACAAATACCCATTTATACCAACGGGTTTTACTCCTTTGGGTGTTTGGACTACTGGTCCAAAGACTTCACGTTTTGAAAGTGAACTTAATTCTGCTTGAATTGCGTCTTTCCATTTTGGCCAATCTATTCTATGACTACATTCTTCAATAGATTTAGGTTCAAGATCCTCATTCTCGTTTATAAGTTTCACAGCAACATTATATGCAAAATTGTTGTCGACAACTGTTTTATTTCGGCTCCATCTTTCTCTCGTAGTGACATAACTTACTGAGATATTTTTATTTTCAGGTACCTGAACCTCTTCTGGGGTATTATCATTAGTTATGTCATACGACTCTTCATGAGCACTTGCCTTCACAATATGACCATCTTCAGTGTTTGCTCCTTTCCTTTTACAATGATTTTTTTCTTTGGAACCGTAGCTTATTTTCATTTGCATTAATAGATTGTCCTACCGGGACATCGATTTGAAGTGGAGCATTTTCAGCTGATATATGAGATTTAATAACTCTTTTTATAATAATAAATTTATCTGGCAGTAAATTTACAATATTTTGCAAATGCATTATCTTCTGACTTCTAGTGTACACTGATTTATTCGAGGATCTAGAGAAGATAATATTGATGCATTTTACTTAATTTCTTTTACCAGCTCTTTATTCTCTCCCCCTAATGTTGAGAACATTATTTGATCAGGTATACTCTCCCCCTAATGTCGAGAACATTATATCAATAACAATCGACAAATCGTACCATAAATAAATTTTAGGATATTTAATTATAGAAGGGGATTCATAACAAACATATTCTCAACTTTCTTTGAGGCCCCATCATTGTGCGTTGTGGTGGAGCAATTGAAACATATTCCGCACATTTAAAAATGCTAAGATGGGAAATATTTGGCTTCTGGCCAAAAGTCAATTTCAATGGAGAGAAATTGTCATAATTTGTTGGCATGATGAACACAAGTGCTATTGCATGGAAAACGAAACATCTCCATGTTGAAACAAGAAGTTTTGTTCTCAATAACTATGGTCTAGAAACCATTTTATGTATCATGAATATGGGCAACATGACTTTCAATTTTTTTTTTCAATCGATATATAATGTTCATTGAAAGCCTCATATACGAACCTCACCAACATTATCAAGGAACACTGTAATGAATAAATAATCCAAAATTGTGTTTTAAATTTAATTATTTGCGCAAATAATCTCGCAAACATCATGTTGCAAGTGGACAATAAACACGCATGGGACCATTTTTTGTAGATGCATCTATTAAATTCATTAAATATCTAAATAGTCCACATGGTGGATTAGTGGGCCCACATATATCACCTTGAGTGTATGTCAAAAATGCTGAAGATTCTAACCCAATTATCTAGTAATCTTGAGAACAAACAACACAAAATGATTCTTTAAATTGAAGAATCTTCTGGTTCTTCAATGAATATTCATGTGAATTCTTTCGCATTATAATTTATCCGAGATGGTCTAACCGGTCATGCCAAATAATAAATATATTTTATTTAGTAAACTTCTGGTTTACTATAATATGTGTTTCAATTGTAGAACACACATTTCTTTCTTATAAAATTTTCATATTTAAAGTCTAAAAGGAAACAAGGTTAATTAAGATAATAAGTCTCAACTTACTATGAAAAATTCAAGAGCTCAAAGATCTCATCAAAGTAACCTCACATTACTCTTATCATGGTGAATAATCTAATCAAGATGAAATAATTATCACACTATTGAGTTCTCAATTTTCTTTCAATCAAGACATGAGAAGGATAAATTAATATCACTAAAGGCATAAAGAAAACAATATATATCATTATATGTAAAATGTCATTCATTGATCTTTATCACATGTTTGTAATCTTGCAATCAATTGAAAGAAAGATAATAACTTCTCATATCTCATTGGTATACTTAATACGAATTTATTTTCTGAACAAAATAAAACTCATCATGTTTATGAAACTCCGTTCATATTTTAATTCAATGAAATTATTTTCGGCATTAGCTATATTGACTATCAAAAATATCAGTATTTAACTTTATCGATCAAAATCAAATGTATTCAAATCTTCAAGTTTGAATTTATCAATATCATAACGTTCAAGTTTGAGCTTTATGTTCTTGTCACTTAGGCTTCAGGACTAAAATAATATTATGAGATTATAATATTTGACAAGACATATGCCTCATTGGTACTTATAATTTTGTCAATTTGGCCTCATTTATAATTTGATTTGGGCCTATACTTCCGTACTTTAGTTAGCAAAAATATTGATCAATTATGTGTAAGGTTAGTGATAGCACAATTTCTTCAAAGTGATATCACCTCCTCTGCATACATTGCCATAGACTCTCCTGCCAAAGTTAATTTATGCGGCCATGGCTAATATCATTACAGATAAAAGACTTTTTCTTTTAAGTCAATATCACATATCTTTTGTCCCACATTTTTTTTAATATGGAAATTTCAAGGCCAATTCATGCCAATAAACATATTTATAGCCTCTTTGATAAACTTCAATTTTAAACATATTTTCAAAATTGAAAAGCAAACCCAAAATCAAAACAGAATATGGGCTATTAAATTTCAGATCCCTTTCAGGTTTCTGCATTTGTTTCAATTGCCAATCAATGAAATTATAAAACCTTTACACTTTAATAATTCTGATGACAGTCAATAACTTGGAAGTAAACAAAGAATTTTTTTTTTTCAAATTAAAAGATGATCACACAACTGCATATCAGATTTGAAGTCAATTAAAACTAATATCAAATGCCAAGCTAGTATGTGCGATATTATGCCTCATGATTTACTAAGTCAAGATAAATGTAGAAAACCTTATATATTGGCAGTAGGGAATGAATCTAAATATTAACACAATTAAGAACGAAATTTCATTCATTCATGAAAAGGAAACAAAAGAAAAAGGATTTTGGCCAAACTATACTAATTCAGTGCACAATCTTGCCATCAAATCTTTTGGCTAAAAGAATTATTATAAATAGAAAAGAACCCCATTTCAATTTCTTTTAGCAGGAGAAGTTTAGTCAAATGAAAAATATAAAACTTTCATGCATAATAAAACATATGGCTATTAAGGAATATCAAATGGGAGAGAGTCTTCATATATGCCAAATATGATACTCAACAAAACCTCCAATATAGCTTAATCTTAATTTCTTCTTTTTCTTTTAGATTTGATCCATGTGTTAGGAGTTCATGTATCCCAAGAAATAATAAACTACTCTACTAATAAGATATTGGATGACTTAAAATTTTGAATTCTATCTCAGTGACTCCATAAACTTAACTAAGTATACTATTTAGATTTAAACTAAACATTCATGGTTAAATAGTAGTGACAACAGTTATTGCAGCAAGCTATTATAAGGTTTTATACTACCTATGCAACAAAATATATATACTGTCATTCTCCGTTCAAATTGGCAAAAAAAAAAAAAAAGAACATTTATATTTTACCTTAGAAATACAACCAGAACACTTGAGTTCAATCAAGAACTTCGAGCGAAGTCGTGCTGATAACGTGTTATAAAATTAATCTAAAGAGCAAGAGAGAAATAAGATTTAGATAACAAAGTACAAGAGAACTAAGATTTAGATAACAAAGTAGGAGAGTAGATTATTTTCATTCATATGAAAATTGGATATAACAAACATTCTACATAGGCTCTATTTATAGGCCTTGAATCATTAACACAAAATATGAGTTACAAAAGAGTAAATGAGAATACATGAATTACTTGGGGGTTACAAAGTTGGGGGTTACAAGGTTGGAGGTTACAAAATTTATACTCACTAATTGTAAGAATAATTCTTTGAAGTTATGGACATCCACAATATATTTATTTACAACAATTTTTATTTTTTATTTTTTAACTATAAAAACTACTATTCATTCATTTAAGAGTTTAAGATAAGCACGGAGAAAATTGCTATGAAAAAATATGAGTCAACCTAGCTAAAGGAAGCTCAACCATGAGTCTAGCCAATAATGTGTTTTTAGGTGTATTACAATATTTGAATTAATTATTCTACATGATCTTATTTCTTGCAATATTTTAGTTGAACAATTTCAAATGAATTATCATGCTCAATTTGTTGTTTCTGGTAACAATTTAATTATGAATGTGAGGAGCAAATCGGGTACGAATTTGGTTTACAGTATCTTGACATTTCTCTTTTTTATGATGAGCCCCCTGTTACCACCGAGGAATCCGATGAGGGGGAAAGAAAGGCTCAAAGGGTCCGGACAAGGGCTAACAGATTAGTATTAAATTCATAAGAATGATTGTCGTGTTGAATGTAAAGCGTACTCGTCCTGGTGATCTAAAGAGTAATAAACACTTTCTTGAATATTTGGAACAACGTTTCCGCAATACGAATAATTAGTTGCTCGACTTGACCCTTTACTTGCTACCAAGCATGAGTGGTCCAAGGGTATGCAAAATCATCTAGTGAAGATGACTAATTTGATCAGTAATTATCTTTATTGGGCATTGTGATGAACGAGTTCTTCCTAGTGGTTCTATATTAATGTTGCTGTCTTCTGGTTATTGAGCTTTCCATATAAGTTACAACACAAAAAAAAAAAGTGGTAATTGGAGGAATAGTCTTGAATATTAATTTAGGAAAAGGCACGACTCAAATAATAAAAATCTCATTATGTCAGTGGTGACCCAATAAAATGAGAAGCATAAGAAGGGAACTAAGAAATGAAACAAACCATTGTCTAAGAGCAAGAAGCCAATTAAAGCTATGTTAAATGTCATTTTTACAATCAACATGGGCACAATAAGAAACGTTGCGTTGCGTGATTCGAAAAGAAAAGTAAGTATTTGGGTTTAGTATATATCGATTCAAATCTTGTTAGTGTTCCTTTTAATCTGAAACATACTAAAGCCAAATGCTGACTTCTTTTAAAACCACGACTTGCATTTAGGGTAATATTTCAACTAGATCCACATTTGTTACAAAAGCGGCAATTATCTTATTCAAATCCTTCTTTGGTGGCAACCTATCTTTCTTTGGTAATATTATAGGATTATTATTGATTTTCATTTAATCCTATAATATCAGTATTAACAATAATTAACATAGAAATTAATTTATATATAATAATCCAAAAAATGTGTTGTGGATGTAGCTTGATAAGAATGGCAGGCCTGAAATTTGCAGAAATGGACAATCTGACCAATCAACTAGGTTGACCCTATGTACTTGTCTTAAAACAAGTGTGTTTGGGCCTCAATCGAAATTGGTGTCTCGCGGACCTTTTGGGCTAAAATCGATGGAGATCGTGTTTGGTCCATTGAGATGAAATTCTTCGGCCAAAATCGTTCCAAACAAGCCCCTAGAGCCTTTGTCTATGGGCTTAAATCTAATAGGTTATGTTAATGGGCCATAATTTATTTGTCTTTTACATAAAGCTTTATAAATTTAAGGGGCTTGCTTTTTTTTTTTTTATTTTTTTTTTATTATAAACACTACAATTCATTTAAAAGTTTAAGATTAGCACGAAGAGAATTGCATATGTGGTATTAAACTTTATATTGATTTTCACTTGTTGTACTATAAAAATTTAAGTCGACACATTTGTTACCATATTTAACAAATCTACACATTTTTAGTACCACTGTAAAAATACATAAATAAATAAATAAATTAAATTGATTTGTTTATACCCCTAACAATGATCCATTGACCATGAATAATATTATGCTGTGCGAAACTCAATCCATACACAGGGCAAAAAGCAAATATGAAGTCGCAAAATTCTGAAAATTGCGAAACTAATACAAATATATTAAAATATTATGGTTGATCATTTAAACATAATTTAATAAAAATATAGTACTTCATAAACTAATACAATACATAAATAGAAAACTTAAGAAGCCCGGCCCGATTAATTTTCGAAATGCCTCTTTAGACGATTCTTGTGCACCAATATCTTTACATACAACCAATCTCCCGCACTTTTGAGCATCTTGGAAAAGATAATCCCGCACGATCTATTGTGAAATATAGTCCCCAGAACTACACAAAAGCTAATGACGAATCCGAGCGCCATACATATATAAAACTCTTGACCGACGATATAACTACTATCTGAATTTTCGTCCCCGTCATCGTCATTGTCTTTAACCATTGGTTTCTTAGGCATGAGATCTTCAGGACAAGGTTTAGATTGAAGGGGATCACCACATAACCCAGGATTTCCCATAAAAGAGGAATCGCTGAAAGTCTGTAAATGACTTCTCCACGGAATTCTTCCCGACAAGTTGTTGAATGACAGATTCAATACTCCGAGTTGATTAATTTGCGAAAGGGTTGCTGGAATACCACCAGAAAGGTTGTTACTGGAAAGGTCGAAAACGTCTAAGGACCCAAGTCTTCCAATGTCATGTGGTATTGGTCCAACCAAGTTGTTTCCCGAAAGGTTCAAGGCAAGAAGGCCCACTAGACTTGTAATTTCAGACGGAATCTCTCCGCCTAAGTTGTTGCTTGAGAAATCAAGGAATCTTAACAATCTAAGATTTTTAGACTCATACATGGCGTCTTTCCCTTTCCACATTAACTTGGCGCCATCGCTATTCCAAAAATAGTCGGCAGAGAAGAAATCATCAAGATCTGTGTCGTTCGGCTTTGTACTCAATCTACTGAAGTTGTTCAAACATTTCGGTATAGTTCCTGAAAATTTATTTATAGAGATGTCCAAGACTCTTATTTTTATTAGATGACATATGCTTAAAGGCAAGCTGCCATAGAAGTTGTTAGATTTCATACTAAGAACCGCCAAGTTTGGCATTTTACCTAACCATGATGGTATTTTCCCTGTTAGTTTGTTTTTGCCCAGCTCAACAACAACTAGATAAACACAATTCGACAATGATGTCGGAATTTGTCCAGAGAAGTTATTATTCTGTAGGTGTAGTGAACTAATATAACAATGTGAGCGGAGAGGGTTCGGAATCTGTCCAAAGAAGTTATTGTCTGCCAAATTTAGATAGTACAGAAAAAGATTTGAGAAAAAATCTTTGGGAATCTCTCCGAATAGAAGGTTGTTTGAAAGATCAAGATATTCCCAAGAATACTTGTTGTTGCAAAAATGAACAATTGTACCCGAAAAATTGTTATTTGATAGATCAACTATGGAAACATGTGGGGGCATAAGAGGTAGTGAACCACTGAATTGATTAGAGGAAAAATGTATTTTAGTCAGGTTAAACATAGATGATAAATCTGGGACGACACCATGGATTTGATTATCTGAAATATCTACAAACTCAAACGCATGAAAGTTGTCCCAAAACCAATCTGGAACAATGTCCTGAATTTTCGTTTTGGAGATCTGAAGATTTTTAAGCTTTTTTTGTCCTTGAAGCCATTCAGGAAAATCTGGACCCAAATTGCATTCATTCAACCACAAGGAATCCAACTGAAAAGGAGGGTTCCAAGAAGAGCTGATCTTCACAGTCAAATTTGAGTTGAAAGCCAAGTCCAAATATTGCAATCGCGACAAATTAAATAGATGAGCTTCAGAGAATATGCCTTCTAGTTGATTGGAACTAAGACTCAAATCCTCAAGCTTGGAAAGGTAACCGATGCTTTCAGTAAGAGTTCCATCGAACATATTGTTTTCCAGAATCAACGTTCTCAAAGATGATGAACATGATGTAAGATCAGGCACCCTTCCGGAAAATCGATTCCAAGACACATCTAGAACTTCAAGATGGGGAAGGTTTAAGTTACCTTCAAGCAATGGTCCATTCAATTTGTTATCTAGAAGTATGAGTTCCTTTAAAAATGAAAATCTAGACATATTAGGGAATGGACCAACTAATGCATTATAACTGAAGTCAATATACTCTAATTTGGTGGAATTCTCTAACAATGTCATCATCTGGAAAAACTGTCCATTTAATTCGTTCTGGACGAAATTTAAAAGTCTCAAGTTAATAAAATTCTTAAAGGACTGAGGAAAGTCTCCTTGAAGTTGATTAAAGGAGAGATAGAGATGGGAAAGGGAAAGTAAATGTCCTAAAGAATCCAAAATCCTGCCATCAAAATTGTTATCAGAGAAATCAATGTAACTAATGCTAATACTTAAGTTAAGAAATCGAATTAAAGTTGGAGTGGAATTCAGGTTATTCGAAGAGAGATCAAGGATAGCAAGAGAGCTACTCGTGGTCGTGGAGGAATCATTAATAATAGTACTGCTCAAAGAAAGCGCGGTAGTTTCTGAAAGTCCACAACCGTGCAGGTACAATGCTTTCAGCGTTTTCAAATTGCTTATTGTTCGCAACCATGTCGATGATGCCATTTCAAGATTAAGAAAACTAAGGTCAAGGTATTCTAACGAGTGAAGCCCCGTTAGCCAGTCAAGGTTGTCGTTGACTTTTAAATCATCATTCCGACTAAGATCAAGATATCTCAACATAGACAGGTTCCCTAGATGATGTGGGATTATGCCACCAAAATTAGAATAACTAAGATCGAGATGCTGTAATTTACTTAGTGAATATATAGACTCAAAAATTTGGTTCCCACTGAAATCATTGTAACTGAGGTCTAGATAATGAAGGTCATTCAATTCAATCAAAGACGACGACCACAACGCACTACTTTTCTTACCTCTTAAACGTCCAGCAGTTACATCACCTTGAAGATCAAGTGCGACGACCTGATTAGTCGTGTTATCACATATGACGCCTTCCCATCTGCAGCAATCGTCATCGTGGATATTGTTTCCCCACGTAGAGAGTCGCCCATAGTCGTCTATCAGTTCAGCTTTGAATTTGAGAAGTGCAATTCTTTCCTTGTGTAAACACTGAACTCTTCTATTGAACTGTTCAGTGTTACCTACTTTGAATATGATTAACAACATAAATAGGCACAATAAACCATGAGGAGAACTCATGAATTTTATTTTGAGAATCATTTTTTTTTCTTTTTTCTAATAATGGACTGTGATCGATGGTTTCCATAATAAATTTTTGTGTGGTATTTATTCTACTCATTAGAAGAAGACATGTAAACAATTATTGAATGATTCCATTGACTGACTGACTGGCTGGCTTTTATTTTCATATATCACGTATGGACAGCAATAAATAAGAGAATTTTCGAGGAAGAAGTCCCTAGAGCTGAAGAAAAACACAATGCATTACATTGTTACATATACATCGTAATGTTTATATTAATTACTATGAACTACTGCTTGCCATATTAGTTATTATTTTTTAATAAAAAATGTAATGGTCGATGATAATGTATTTTTAGAAAAATAAACATGAATCCCAACTTTTAGTGGAAAACTGCAAAAATACAAATGAGGTAGTTTGGGAGGCCATTAAATAAGCAAATGAAATGAAAAAGCTAGAAACGCATGCAAACTCTTAAATGTCATTGATTATTATGTATTAATTTTGTACTAGCATATTCCCGTGCTACTCATAATAAATCTAAATAATTTGTTTTACTTTATATGATCACTGCAATTTTAATGCATGTGAAAAATATAATTTAGTATTTTTTTACCGTGCTAGATATATTTGTAAAGTTTAAATAAGATGACAATACATAAATTAACTCAACAATATCAAAACATAATTGTTTAAAATATCTCTTATATTTAGTGTATATATAATGACCACCATTAAATTTTAGAAATTACTCAAATTACTCCATAGATATTTGATTCATTACATTATTTTCTGAGGTACATGTTGAAGTCATAAGAAAAGAAATTTCATTTCAAGAAATACTCCTTATATTATTTTTAAAACTACTCAAATGCATGAAGCCAGACCTTATCTTTAGTTTAATTTGTCCGTATTAAGTATTAACTTAACTACTTGAAAAGTAAAAAACAAAAAAATATATAATTAAAAAGTACTTTGTGATAACGTGATATTAACTTGCTGGTTTAATTCTATCTTAAATTGATATTGATCACACTCAATTTTTTTCTAGAAAAAAGTAATTCTACATTCTACATTCTACGTGTATGTTGATTATACTTCTGAGAGATCAAATCAATAATACGCTGAGTTGAGTTGAATTAAAAGAGTGATTGAGCTTAATATAATTATTTTCCTAAATAATTGTTAGAAAGCAAACACAATGTATTACATGTTTTTGTTTAATTGTTTTTCTTAATTGTTAGAAAGCAATAAATACATATTTGTAATGTTACCATCAAGATTAAATCAAACTTGTACGCTGTTTTATATTCTTTATATCCGTATGATTTAATTCATATATAGGGACATTATAGCTTGCATGTCTTGCCCATTTTTTTGTCTTCTAGTTTTGTATATAACTATAAGATATATTTATACCATTTTTACATTTGATCCAAAAAAAATAATTGCACAATTTGACAAATAGGTTGACTAGGTAGACTTGGAAAATCACGGACGGACTTGGACTGTATTAGGAGAAGCGTATAAAGAGGATCAGTTTCTTCCACTTGTTACCATCTCCAATTGACCATGACCTGGTTTTGTGGCTAATGTCTTCCATGGAAATATTTATGGGATTATTGCATTTTTTTATCACAACTATAATTTATTAGCGTTTTTATCTTGTAATTTTTTGGACTAACACATTTGGTGTCACAACTTTAATATCTGTGGCAATATTAGTGTCAATTGAGGCTCTATTTTAAAATTGGCCAAAAAAATCTCCATGTGCGGACTACGTGACATGAAAATTGGGGATTTTGATCATTCAATGCAATTCAAAAAAAAAAAAAATCAAAATCCGCGCCTTCTTCTTCTTCCCCAACTCCTTCCTCAAACTTTTCTCCTTCTTCCCCAAATTATAACATCCAAATTTTTTTCTGCAAAAATCATGTGGCTGTTATAAATTTAGGATAAAAGTGATGAACAAAATATAGAAAGCAAAACTATATGTAGAGAAAACATATCAATTCTTTTCTTTCTTATTATTGATTCTTGTACAAATGATGAAATGAACTCATCTATTTATAGTTCAAAGAAATACAACCAAAGGTCATTAATTATAATTTTTATTCGAGGGAAAAACACTTTTGGTCCTAAACTATATCCCAAAAAACACTTTTGGTACCATAAAATGCAGAAAAACACATTTGGTACCACAATTTTCATGATTTTGACACATTTAGTCATTCCGTTAAATTTTGGACGGAAATTTCGCGCGTGACCGTCACGCTCGGGTCAAGCGCGTCAAGTTCAAATCGGTCACGAGTTTTGCACGTGAGAAATTCGGTCAAAACACTTTTGGTCCCAAATTTTACCCCAGAAAACACATTTGGTACCATGATTTACAGAAAAACAGATTTGGTACCACAATTTACATACTCTTGACACATAGTATCCTTGTTAAATTGATAAAAATCACATATAATGAACAGACAACAGTCTCTAAAATTTTTGAAAAAAATCAGAAAATATACTTAAATCATTAAAAATATTCTTAATAAAACTACCTTGGATACCTGAATTGGTGTCCTTTGACTTGCACTTGTATTCCAATGTTGATACAAGCACCAATCATAAGTTCCATCTTTTTCATCGTAAACATCGAAAAGTTTCCATTTTCGAATCAGGCGAAACAAAAACATATAATTCCGAAACTATTTATTTGCCTTAAACTCAATTATTTTCCTAAATTTAGTAACTTTTTTTACAAATTTTTCTTAGTGTTTCTGAAATATTTCCGAATAGTCTCGAAAAGTTTTCAATATTTGGCTCTCTGAAACATACATTCGAAATGAGTTTTTGATCCATGGATACAAGTGCAAGTCAAAGTGCACTAATTCAGGTATACAAGGTACTTTTGTTAAGAATATTTTCAAAGATTTAAGTACACTTTGAGATTTTTAGCAAATCTTTTAGAGAAATTGGTGTATGTTCATTATATGTGATTTTTATCAATTTAACGGCGATACTAAATGTGTCAAGCGTATGTAAATTGTGGTACCAAATCTGTTTTTCTGCAAAGCATGGTACCAAATGTGTTTTCTGGGGTAAAGTTTGGGACCAAAAGTGTTTTGACCGATTTGTCACGTGCAAAACTCGTGAACTTAACGGGCGCGTGAAGGTCACGCGCGAAATTTCCGTCCAAAATTTAACGGAATGACTAAATGTGTCTAAATCTTGAAAATTGTGGTACCAAATGTGTTTTTCTGCGTTTATGGTACCAAAAGTGTTTCTTGGGGTAAAGTTTGGGGCCAAAAGTGTTTTTCCCTCATTTGTATTCAAGTTATGTAACCTTTCATATAGAGTATGAGATACATGACTCTTCATATAGATAAATAGATATCCACCATTTATTATATTTATAACAGTACAAGGTTATTTCTACCAAAAAAAATATTTGAACTTTTTCAGCAAATTTGAGCCGTTCTATATTCAAATTTTCAGTTTCCTGTATGTTTCTTTTGTTTCATTACGGTTAATCATGTCAAACATAACAGCCACAAGTTTCCCAAATCACTACTTATCTACTTATCTTTTCGGGGAGAATGAAGATACTCCATGTATTATTTTAACCTTGTAAGACTATCATGCGAAATTTTTATTTCGATAAATTTTCTTGTATTTTTAAAAATCTTGTATAAAACATTCAATTTGTAATAGGTCATTCTGGATATAATAATTTCAAGAAATAAATTAAAAATATGTATATCGCGTGAAGTTGTAAGGACCAATTTGACGTATTTTAAAAATAATTTCTTAAAATATGTCGATCCAAAATCACCTTTTTTTTTATAAAGTTGGTGTTTTTTGCAAAATTTTTAAAAACATAAGAAAATTTATTATAATAAAATTTTTACAGAATAATTTCTTGCAGATTTAGCATAATACATAATAGTATTTTGCATATACCCAATCTTTTCCAACATAATACAATTTTAATGAAAAGTATATCCACCAATCAAACAAAATTTATGAGCCACATGACCAAAACCTAGAAGTCACAATACAAGACAAAAGATGTACCATATTCCTTTACCCACTAGCCTAGTAGGAAATATCTTTGCTGAAAACAAGAGAAATTATGATTTAGTTTTGAGAAATTTGGGAATTTTAGGGCCTGTTTGTTTGGCGTTTCCCAAAAAAATTTCGTGTTTCGGAAATGCTATACAAATAAGTTTTCTATTTTCTGAAATAAATTTTTCATCTTTCAGTTTTCTCAAACTACTCTCTCAAAATTCAAACAAACAATATTTTTTTTTTTATCTTTAAACAAAACCTATACAAACTCTACTATGATTTTACATAAAAATTACCTATCTCTTACACAATTTATTTCACAACAAAGATGATTTGACATAAAGTCTTACATATCTTATACGTACAACTCAACTCTTCAAAAAAAAAAATCTCTATCTACTTTATTTCTCAAACCGCTCTCTCAAAATCCACACAAACAACATTACGCAAATTGAGATTATTTCACAAACATCCTCTACTCTCCCAAACTACTTTCCCGAACACCAAACAAACAAGCCCTTAGAGTTTTTCTCATTTACTGGTAAGGTTTTCGTTTGGGTGTGTTTTGTTTTAATTTTCAGAATTTGAATTTTTTTTTCGAATATTTTTTTTTTATTTAAAAAAACATCTTGAATAATCAAAATTTCCAATTTTCATGACCCGCACATGGAATGGAAGGATTTATGGTTTGATTCAACTTAGTTACAGATACGAAGTTTAAAAATGATAATGAGCCCACAAAGTTTGAAGCCCAAAACTACTCATGGGAATTGGTCCAACTAATTTAATGGACCTGTACCCAAGAATAATTCAGAAGATTCAGTCCTAAGCCCAAAAGATAGCTCAAAGTGGTAAACCTAATTCTGGAATATATTTTTTGGCGCTGCAAACGACACGAGAGACTGAAATTCCGACCTAACGACCGCTTCAAGGGTGATCAATTTCTACGCCGTCGAAGATGTTCGGCAGAAACAGAGGGACTACACATAAATTTGTATAAAAAATTTGTAAATTTTGAAAGTAAAGATTTTATTTGATTCATTAACTTTCCGAAATCCAACCAAATCACGGAAAGATTTGATGGGCTTGGAAAATTCAGATACACAAATGAGATCCGATTTCGTCCTAAATCTGACTCAATGTAAATGGAGTCAGATTTCGACCGCTTGATCTACTCGAACCCGGGCCATCAACCCTACTATGCAGTGACAAATGAATCAAGTTAGTAACAATTTATCGTCATTTGATATGTATAATATTCGATTTTTCTTTATGTAATTTGAAAAAAAAAATAATCACCCTCTTATAATCTTATAAAATTGACACCGTTTTCCTGACATTTTTATGCTTAAAAAATTATGAAATGAATACCCTTTTATATTTGGCACTTTACTCCCTTGTCTTAAAATAAATGTGGTATTTTATCCCCCTGTGTTATTGATAAATATGACGTTTTACCTCTGTGTTATGATAAATGTTGCATTCTAACCCCTCCCCCTCGCGTCCATGTGTTACAAAAACACTTTGCATACCAACTATCAATTCCATTGAGTAAATTTGCGCTCTCGGGTTGAAAGAGGCAAATTGCTTCTTAAAAATTTTCACGGGAAAAGGGTTAGTTTTTTTTTCTTCAAATTACATGTGATAAATTGAACATAATATATATCACATGGGGTGAATAGGCATTAGCTCCGTGATGAACCAACCAAGAATGTGAAACAAATTCGAGTAAATTGAAAGAAAAGAGTAAAACAAGCAAAATGGTCCTATATCTCTTTCCAGACACTAATTTCCTAGAAAAATTGTACTCTCAGACAACTTTTTATTTTTTTTTCAAGGGTTTAATCCCTTTCGAGTGGGTTGGATACATTTATATGGGTACCTCTCTCAACAGAGATTCGAATATGAGTCCGTTACTTTATAGTGACTAATCACTTCCATTAAACCAAATGTACTCTCAAACAAGTGCATGCTAGTATACAGGTCTATCCATGTGCAGATATATCCAATTAAGGTATTTTTTTAAAAAAGAATTTCCAAATTTACTTTTGGGATGTTCATGAGTATATAATTAATGAGAATAAATTTTACGAAACTGGCTAAAACTACTAGTCAAAGAAACCGAAATAAATAGATTTATTCAAATCCATGCCTATAAGTGTTCTGGTGTCTTTTATCTCTAAGCCAAATGAAAGAAGAAAAATTCATGACGTTGAATCTATACTTCAAATATTCATAAAATCCAAGATCTTGAACAACATAGTAAATCAGATTAACCGAGCATTGGCATTGCAATACCAAATACAGAATATGACAAACAAACAAAGTATTTTAATTAAAACCATAACATTTATTCAACCAACACAAATGCATAACTTTGATTCTAAACATAAATCGAAACACAAGACTAATTAAGTTTAAGCAGTTCCTTTGAGCTTCTTTGTGATGCCTGCAATGTACTTTCCTTGATGAAAAGCTTGTCCCAATTCAAGTTCGGAAGGTTGCCTCGACCCATCTCCCGCAAACGTCCCAGCACCATAAGGACTTCCGCCCTTTATCTGCTCAATCTCAAACATACCAGCTCCAAACGTATAGCCAATCGGGACAAAAATCATACCATGATGAACAAGTTGCGTAATGGCTGTTAATCTGCACATTCACCATATATACGATCTTTTAAGTTATTACTAGTCATCATCAGCATTCGTTCCCGCGTGCATATAATTATATATATAAGCACATATAATTATTTTATTTAAGACAAATTTTTATAATAAGACTTACGGTGTGGTCTCTTGTCCACCTCCTTGAGACCCCGTGCTGTAAAAGATGCCCGCGGGCTTGCCTGCGAGTGCCTGAGTCTTCCATAAACCTCCGGTTGAATCAATGAACGCTTTGAATTGAGCAGCCATCATACCAAATCTTGTCGGGAAACCAAATATGATGCCATCGGCATCAACAAGTTCGTTTGCGGTTATTATTGGTACTTCACTCTTCGGTGGGGCACCCAATTTCCCAAGAACTTCGTCGGAAAGAGTTTCCGGAACCTGTTCAAATTCATTGTATAAGAGTTATAACGAAATGAATTTATTTAAAGAATTGAGAAATTACTGTCAATGTTATTACATACTTGCCACAATTTGGCCTCGACTCCTTCTACCGAATCTGCTCCTTTCTTGATCTCTTCAGCAAGTTTCTCAACATGCCCATATGTGGAATAGTACCTGTGACAAAACGTGCAGTTTCTCGATTAGCTTTAAGACTATATGAAAGCGTTTTTAGTACAATAAGAATCAAGATATATGAATTAAATGGGATGATTTCATGCCAAATATACTACAAAATATTGATATCAATAAAATATGGAATCATGTAATATACCGCGAAATTTGGTCTGATTAATTAGAGGGATGCAACGAATGCCGCGAAACACGAAGCATGCTTCAAAGATTTAATAAGTTGAAAAAAAAGATGCAAGTAATAATATTGTAAATAGATTGAAGAATATCACTTCACATTTGATCTAGAAAAATCAAATATTTAATTTAGCTCTTTTGAATGAAATTTTACAGAGAAGTTGGAATATGATCAATTTATCATTTAATAGATGAAATGTTCAAAGTCAAATAGAATTCAGATAAGCTGATAACCAATCTACCCCATCTTCCATTTCTAAACAATACACACACACGAAATGAAATTCAAGAACTTGATTTAACCATGTGGGAAAATCAAGAAACAGGGGACTCTTTTAAAATTAAAGACATAAACCATAATTAATGAATAGAATTAAGAAAAACTGGGTACTCATTTAACGAAAAATTAACTGAAATGCATGAAAAAATACATACACTATGTAAACTTTGGTTGCCATTGGAGTTGAAATGGGTATTTTATCTTTTGATTTGATTTGAAGTATTTGGTGAATGAATGTGAAGTTGAGAGGAATGTCTACTATATGTTCACAGCATGGAAGAGAGAACGTTGACTATTAACTTCTTTACCTTTATTATCAAATTCCCTATTATCTCATTTGGCGATTCTCATTAACTGTATTTCTTAACATAATTATTCAAGATGTTTTTTCAATATATTGGTTGATGTCATGCTTAACGTCATGATTACTTATTGATCTTTTAATCAATTACTATTAAGAACTTTCTCTTTTCTTTTTTTCTTTTTTTTTATTTTTTATTTAGGTAATAGTAGATACTAGTACAAAATTATTCATTTGTTCTTTGAAAACAGATTAAGAAATTCAGTAATTAGTCATTTTTCTAAAATAAAATGTCAAAAATACTCATTTAGTAATTATTTTAATTAATGTCACTTGTATTTGTACACTCTACTTTGTTGCGTAAACTTACAAGTAAGAAAGCATAAAATTGGAAAAAGATTGGGAAGTCAAATGTAACAAGTAATTTGAAACGTAAAATTTTGCAAATGTGTTAATTAAATTGGAATGGAGTGAGTATTTCTTTATTTTGTGTCTAGAATCTTCTGTTCGAGATTTTGAGTTGTTACATAGAATAATCTTTAAGCGCATGCTTGTTCTTCTTAAAATATCAAATAAATATTTTTTTTTTTAAAAAAAAGAAGAAGATTGGCTTTACATAAAAGTTTCATCTTAATTTTCAAAACTAATAACCTCCTAAAAATTAATCTCCCATTTTAGAAAATAACAGAATATAATTTCATTTAACATTTCACATCAATTAATCTATATACATATAAAAGTACGAGTTGGCCTAAGGAAATTTCTTCCCTTTTTTGTGAAGACTAATATACCCCTATTTAAATTATATTGTGATATTTAAATTTATGGCAAAAATGTAAAATAAAAGAATCCTAAAAGAAAAGAATTACATAAGAATAAAAGAATTCTAAAAGAAAAGAACTACATAAGTATAATTAGACAAGAAGTCCCTTATGTAACAAACTTATAATTATCTTTTAAAGTTTTGCAACTCATTAAAATATTAATGGTTAAAAAAAACCATAACTCTATATTTCTTCAAAAATTTATTTGAAGAGTTCTTAAGAAGTTATTACTTATTTGAAGAACCAAAAAAACATTAAGGAACCTCTATGTCGAATTCGTTTTACGTGATTAAAAAAGGTACTATTTAATTAACTAAAAATATAGAATTGGCTTGAGCAAAAAAACTTCAAAACATAGAAATTGTTAAAATCGGAAAAATATTTAAATTTTTTATTAATAATATATGATAAAAAAAGGTAAAATCAATGAGAAAATTGGTTAGATAGAAAGAAAAGATGATTAAAACAAAAAAAAATTGTACCATTGATAAAACAAGGTTAACAAGCAAAAAAATAGGTAAAATTGATTTAAAAAAATTAATGAAATCGGCTAAACATGGGATAACAAAAAATCAGATCAAATCGATAAAATAACAAGAACAAATAAATGAGTTAACTGGCAAAAAAAAAGGTGAATTATGTGAGAAAATAAGTTAAATAAGCAAAATAATAATTAAAATCAGACTAAATTGGGTTCAACCAGAGATAATTAGTGAATTGATTAACAAATGTGAAAATCGACTGAAATTGGGTTACACTAGAGAGAACTAAAAATGTAAAATTGGCTTAAGCAAAAAAAACTTCAAAACATAGAAATTGGTAAAACCGGCGAAAAATGTAAAATTTTGATTAATAATATATGATAAAAATGGTAAAATCAATGAGAAAATTGATTAGATAGAAACAAAAGCGGGTTAAAACAAAAAAAAAATCGTGCCATTGATAAAACAACAAGGTTAACAAGCAAAAAAATAGGTAAAACCGGTAAAAAAAATGAATGAAATCGGCTAAACATGGGATAACAAAAAATCAGATCAAATTGATAAAAGAACAAAAACAAATAAATGAGTTAATTAACAAAAAAAAAAGTGAAATATGTGAGAAAATAGGTTAAATAAACAAAATAATAAGTAAAATCAGACTAAATTGAGTTCAACCGGAGAAACTTAGTGAATTGATTAATAAATGTGAAAATAAAGTTAAATTGGTTACACTTGAGATAATTATGGATTGATTAAGAAATGAGATAAACCACAAAAAAATAGATGAAATCGGTGAAAGAACGGGCTATAATAATTAAAAAGAAATGATATACTTAGTGTAAAATAGGTACAAACGATATTTCTTTCAAAAATTCTTAAGAATTTATCACTTATTAAAGAATCTAAAAACAAAAGGTCACATTCAGGCTACATGAATAAAAATAAAAAAAAGTACTATTTAGTTAACTGAAAAACTTATAATTGGCTTAAGCCAAAATAAGTCAAAACATAGAATGGTTAAAATTGGTGAAAACGGGTAAGATTCTACTAAAAATATATATATGATAAAAAAATTGGTAAATCAGAGTAAAAATGGGTTAGATAGCAGAAAAGCGACTTAAATAAAAAAAGTGGTGCCATTGATAAAACAATGGGTTAAACAGGATAGGTAAAATCGACTAAAATTGGGTAAAATCGAAATTAATTAGTGAATTGATTAACAAATTTGATAAAACACAAAAATGGATGGAATCGGTCGAAGAACGGGTTAAAATAACAAAAAAATGATAAATTCAGTGTATAAATAAAGTCGCAATCGGTGTTTCTTTGGACAATTCTTAAGAAATGATCAATTATTAAAAAACCTAAGAAGAAATCACATTTCTTCGATACGAATAAACTAAAGTAATCATATTTAGTTAACTGAAAAACTTATAATTGACTTAGGCTAAAAAAAAGTCAAAATATATAAATGGTTAAAACTGGTGATAACGGCAAAACAATGGGAAAATGGGTTAGATCGAATAAAAATGAGTTAAAGCAACAAAAAATGGTACGATCGATAAAATAATGAGGTAAATCGACAAAACACGGGTAAACTGGTAAAAAATGAATGACATCGACTAAACACAAGATAACAAAAAATGAGTAAAATCGATAAAGAACAAAAAATGAGTTAAATTGAAAAGAAATGTGAAATAGTCGAGAATATAGTATACATCGGCAATATAATAAGTAAAATTGGGTTAAAGTGGATAGAATGAGTGAATCAATTAAGGAATGTGATAAAGCATAAAAAATGGTGAAATCAATGAAAAAAACGGATTAAAATAATACAAAAACAAATGGTAAACTCAAGTAAAACTGGAGGAAATCGATGAAAGAACATATTAAAATAACAAAAATATAGGGTAAACTTAATGTAAAAGCAGGTTTACACTACAAAATTGGGGAGAGTTGGTAAAAATGGGTTAGATTCGTTAAAAATTGATTAGACATATAATTGAAAATGGATGAATTTTGTAAAAGATATGTATAACAGACAAAATTAGTTAAATCAAAAAAAAAAAAAAATGGGTTAAACCCTTGAAAAATGGTTGAGATGGAAATATCAAGGTAAAGGAAGAAAATAATAGATATTGTTCATTTGTTCAAATGGTTGTTTTAGAATAATAGTTCAGTAGACATGTAGTTTCAGATTAAAAATACTTAATAGTCATAGTTCATTTTTTATTTTCAAGCTTTGATTATAACTTCTTATGATAATTTTTTGTAACAAAATAGTAATAATTAAAGTGAATTAGTCAAAAGATTATATAATATGTCATTAAGATATTATATTGAAAAATGATTGTATGATTCAACTAACACAAGAAAATTAGTTAATCACGTGCAACGCACGTACACTTTCCTAGTATTTATAAGTATATATGTTGACAAAACCCAAAATCTTTGGCTCCTAAGGTACAAGATAGAAGTTCCATTAGAGGTCAAGTCGGACTCAGATATTTAAGTAAACTATGTATTCTTGAATTTTGAATTTTAGAAATGCTAGTAAGACAATTCTATTGTTTAGTTCACACAAGCGAGCGGCGCTCCTCATAATACTCGATAGTACACTATGGGTACATTAGCAAATAACAATCACATATAAAAATGTCAGAGAAATGTAAAACTTTTACAAAACTAATTAAAAGAAGATAATTGAACATTATGAGTATCAAGAGAGTAAATTGGTAATCAATTTTTACTCTACTTTGAATTGTGATCTCTTTTTGACAAAAATAAAAAAATAAAAAAAAAATACATAGTCCGAGATATGTCCCGTCAGCTAATACTTGTTAGAGGTGATCTTAAAATTATTGTTTTTTATATGATATCTATCATTGTTTAAACTATTGTTTTGATAACATGTTATCATACTTGTAATTTTGTTGTTATGATTCATTCTTAGCTCAAGATTTACAGGAATAAAGAATTTGTGAGATGATATTTAGTTTATGTTAAAAAAATGGATAGGAATTTTTTTTTTAAATAGCCGGTTGAATCAGTGATTAACGGTTAAACCACTCTAAATTATAACCAATAAGACTATCGATTCGATGTCCGGTAGGTTTTTAAAACATTTCCAAAATTAGTTTTGTTATAAAACATCGCCTAAACATTGCCTAAATTAGTTTTGTTAAATTTTCATCTTTATGTTAATATTTAATATATATCTCCATTTTTTATTGTAAAAATATTGCAAGTACAATATTTTGTTCTAATTTTGTGAATGAAAATTTTGAATTTATTAATGTTATTTATTTAATAATATAAGTATATAAATTTCTTTTTATTTGTTATAGGATTTGGATCTTCAACAGGCCGAATTGACTTAAATCCATATTCACTTCACATAACTTTAATACCCTTTATAATCGGATCAGATCCATCATCGAATCCCTAATCAAACAAAGATCCGAATAAATCGGATCATTTATGAATAAAAATCGTATTGATATTAACCCCATTGACAACCCCAACTGAAACTTTGTAGGATAATTCTTCTGCATTTCGCAGTAAATGTTGTTAATGGGGCATATTTCAGTTCAGATCTGATTTAAAACGACTCAATTTATTTAAATTTTCACCCCACTAGAGATCACTAGAAATTCAATGGATCTTATCAGATTAAAAGGTTCGTAATGCATGTGATTGGTCTAGTGAAAGGAATTAGTCACTACAAAGTAGCGGACTCAGATTCGAATACATGTTGGGAGATGTGCCCACTTAATGTGTTCAACTCGCCTTGAAAGGGATTAAACCCTTGAAAAATAAAAATAAAAAGGTTTGTAATCCAAAATACGTGTAATGAATATGATTGTAGATCGAACTGTTAAAGATTTGGATCCACAAATAAATAGATAAAATATAAATATAAATAATATTACTAAATATTTATTGTTAGTCTAACAATAAATGAGTTGATCTTTCATTCATTTTCTCATTAAATATTTATTGTTAGTCTAACAATAAATGAGTTGATATTTCATTCATTATCTCATAAAATATTTATGCTTACTTTTACCTAATATGAATTACTTTTGATACATTAATATAAATAATATTGTTTTCCATCAAAATTGTTAATTCCTTTGTAGTGGTTAACTGTTTTGATAGTTGATCAAAAGTTGTTATATTCTACTTTGAAACTTAGTGGAATATTAAAAAAAAAAAAAGTTTGTACAAGAAAGCTAAGTTGAATGAGTTAACAAACATGCCGTTTAAAAAATTGTCAGAATTTTGGAAGTTCAAATTGTATTGGAAAATTCATGTTGTTGCTCTATAATTTATACTACAAACGGAATATTCATTACTCTGATATCTTGAACAAAATATATAGAAAATCAAATTAAACGAGTATTGCAATACCAAATACAGAATATGACAAACAAATTATTGATCTAATTAAAACCATAACAATATTTATTGAACCAACAGAAAAGTATTGAAGTTTAGGCAGTTCCTTTGAGCTTCTTTGTGATGCCAGCAATGTACTTCCCCTGGTGAAAAGCTTGTGCCAATTCAAGTTCCGAAGGTTGCCTCGACCCATCCCCCGCAAACGTCCCAGCACCGTAAGGACTTCCGCCCTTAATCTGCTCCATCTCAGACATACCAGCTCCAAATGTATAGCCAATCGGGACAAAAATCATACCGTGATGAACAAGTTGCTTAGTGGCCGTTAATCTGTCAAGTTATAATTTGAACAATATATGAAAAAAAATGCAAAAAATGCCTGAATACATATTTTGCAAAAGAAATGAAAATTACAAGCAAAAGGGCCAATAGATCATGTGAATACTCTGCGTAACCATTGTGGTTACCAAGATAGACCAAAGAGTGAAATATTTAGCCATAGTGGTAGTCTTTGCAAAATAGAATTATCTAACTGCATAAATTAAAAGCTTTCAAGAGTAAACTACCCCATAAACAACAGAACATATGTACCAAGCAACAAAGGCATTGCTAGCTTTCTAGTCCTACTACGTAAGCTAAATAGGCGGAGTTAAGCAAAGCACTAATCCATAAACAAACTATGAGGATTCAATTTGCATATGAAAAATACAAATAGCATATAAATTAGTAGCTGAAATATCCCAAATTTGAATGTGTGCACAACAATTTTGCAGGTAGCACTTCCACTAAAACTCACCGTACCGGAGCAATCGGCAGTGGAAGGGGGGTGGAAGTGGCAACGAATAGATCGAGTAAAGCAGCGGAGGTGAACAGACCGAGAGCAACTCACTTGAAAATTACCGAATCAAAAACTTCAATTGAAAATTCACAACGGGTTTTCGCAATGTAACTTTCTCGCCTTGTCGGAGTGGAGTGGTGGCGGAGGAGGAGGAGGCGTTCCAATGATCACAATTTTACCAAATCCTCAATCTCAATTACAAATTCGAAAAGAAAACATTAAGTGATAATTTCCTTTTCTTTTCTTTTTAAAAAAAATCATTTTAGATAGTTGTAAGTTTGTAACACTGACTCCTCCGTATTTGAAATTATATTGATAATTTTAAAAAAAATTGATGATTCGGTCATTATTTCGATCAAATTGTCTATTGTCTATTAGATGGTTATGTAATACTCTGTCCTCCGTAATTTGAAAATATATCGATAATAAATTTGAAGACTCGGTCATTATTCCGATCAAATTATCTATTAGATCGTTATGTAACACTAAGTCCTCCGTAATTTAAAAATATATCGAAAATTTTAAAATAAATTGATGACTCAGTCATTATTTCGATCAAATTGTATATTAGATGGTTATATAACACTATGTCCTCTGTAATTTGAAATTATATCGATAATTTTAAAAATTTGATGACTCGGTCATTATTCCAATCAAATTATCTATTAGATGGTTATGTAACACTAAGCCCTCCGTAATTTGAAAATATATCGTTAATATAATTTTAAAAAATTAATGACTCGGTCATTATTCTGATAAAACTGTCTATTAGATTGTTATGTAACACTAAGTCCTCCGTAATTTGAAAATATATCGTTAGTTTTAAAAAAATTAATGACTCGATCATAATTTCGATTAAATTGTGTTTTAGATGATTATGTATGAAAATATATCTACAATTTAAAAAAGGCTGATGGCTCGAGAAACTTGCCGAAGAGATCAAGAAAGAAGCAGAATTTGTAGGAGGAGTCGAGGCCAAATTGTGGCAAGTATGTACTCACATTCAACCATTGCACAATCTATTAGATAAAATCACTTCATTATAGCTCTTATACTACTGCATTTGAACAGGTTCCGGAAACTCTTTCGCACGAGGTTCTTGGAAAGATGGGTGCCCCACCGAAGAGTGAAGTACCAATAATAACCGCAAACAAACTTGTTGATGCCGATGGCATCATATTTGGTTTCCCGACTAGATTTGGTATGATGGCCGCTCAATTTAAAGCGTTCATTGATTCAACCGAAGGTTTATGGGGGACTCAGGCACTCGCAGGTGAGCCCACGGGTATGTTTTACAGCACTGGATCTCAAGGAGGTGGACAAGAGACTACACCGTAAGTTTAAAAGCTAAATGTCGCAAAAAACCTCATTTGAAATTCTTTCATTAGTCAACATGCACTACAACAATTTCTGGTTTTTCCGGCACTTTATTCCAGGCGCTATTGTACCTACCAGTAATAAATTTCATAATCGACGTTTTTTTGAATAGTTTCAATTACCCGGCGCAATTTCAATGGTTTGTAAGCGCCGGGTATAATTTGATTGTACCTGACGCATTTCAAGTTGTACCATTAGGAAGTGCTGATTTTCAATTTTTAAAAACGCTCTTAACTGTAAATTTTTCTCTTTTTTTCTCTTGTTAAGCGAGAAGCTCTTTTAGGAGATTTAGAAAACCTTAACATCCCCCAACTTCGATTTTGAAAATCTTCATCGGTCACAAAGTCAAGTTCGGAGTAATTGATTTTCTGTTCATTTTTCCGTTTTCTTCATCCCTCAATCTCGTTTTTCCGTTTTCTGTTCGAATTTGTAATTGAGATTGAGGATTTGGTAAAATTGTGATAATTGGAACGCCTCCTCCTCCTCCGCCACAGCTCCACTCCGACAAGGCGAGAAAGTTACATTGCGAAAACCCGTTGTGAATTTTCAATTGAAGTTTTTGATTCGGTAATTTTCAAGTGAGTTGCTCTCGGTCTGTTCACCTCCGCTGCTTTACTCGATCTATTCGTTGCCACTTCCACCCCCCTTCCACTGCCGATTGCTCCGGTACTGTGAGTTTTAGTGGAAGTGCTACCTGCAAAATTGTTGTGCACACATTCAAATTTGGGATATTTCAGCTACTAATTTATATGCTGTTTGTATTTTTCGTATGCAAATTGAATCCTCATAGTTTGTTTATGGATTAGTGCTTTGCTTAACTCCGCCTATTAAGCTTACGTAGTAGGACTAGAAAGCTAGCAATGCCTTTGTTACTTGGTACATATGTTCTGTTGTTTATGGGGTAGTTTACTCTTGAAAGCTTTTAATTTATGCAGTTAGATAATTCTATTTTGCAAAGGCTACCACTATGGCTAAATATTTCACTCTTTGGTCTATCTTGGTAACCACAATGGTTACGCAGAGTATTCACATGATCTGTTGGCCCTATGAATCTCCAAGTAAACTCACTTGTTAGCCCTGTTTCATTGACCCCTGCATTTTATGCTTCTATTCAGAATTCCATTAATATGGCAACCCTGCCCCTTTTGCTTGTCAGATGGTGCACATTGCTCTGGTTTCTCAGTGCTCCTGTTGCTTGTCTTTTAAACCCTTGCAAATAGGCATAAATAACTTTTAATAGTTGAACATTTTAGTAGTATTAGTTTTCTCATACAATTTTCCCTTTTGAACACAGGAAATAATATTTGTTGATTTCTTTTTGGCCGATATATGTACCTCTATGTCAAAGGCAACTTGGGCCGGCGCCTAGGGCACTCGGTTCGGAGGGCCTTAATTTATATTTAGGCCTTAGAAAAATAAAAAAATTAAATATTTTTAATTTTATTAATTTTATGTACATAAGATGTATCTTGACTCAATTGGTAAGATTTTCTCTTGATTAGTGGGAGGTCTAGGGTTTAAATCCCAATATTAAGTTTTTTTCTTATGTTTTGATTGTTTTATGTTATTTAAGTTTTTTTTTTTTATAATAATGTTCGTCTTTTTTATTTCCCATTCGTAGTAAGTATTCTTTTAATCCTTTTTTCTCACTTAACGATTTCTTGTCAATTTTTTCCTTAATAAGTGCTTTAAAAAATATTCTTTCTTAATTAATATAAAAATAATAATTTTTTTTCTTTATAATATGATTTTTCTGTTTATTACTTTCTCACTTAGTACATTGTAAAAAAAAAACCACCCACAATAAAATTGGCCTAGCTCCATCCATATTTTTATATGTATGTGTATCTTTTTTATAAATGATGTATAACTTTTTCTATACATGATAATATATAAGTAATAGAGTTAAGAATGTCACGAAATAAAGTCAAGCAGTCAATTATGATATTTGTAAAAGAATGAAATAGAGTAAAGGATGTACATATACTTGCAAAATTTGGTTCGGCTAAGATAATATTTTTAATATTAAAACTTATACAAAAAAATTCACATTTGAATCTTTTAAAAGTTAAATAATTTTGTTATTTAATTATCTATCTAAAAATTAGTATGTTAGATTTAATTATCTATCTAGAAAATACTATGTTAGAGAATATGATATGTCAATATTTAATTAATATTTTTGCCTTTAAAAAATAAATTGATTATATATTTTTTTATAACAAAGAGCCCCAAATTTGTAATTCGCCTAGGGCCCCCGAATGTCTAGGGCCGGCCCTGGTCAAAGGTACGCATCATATTTTCTGTTGTAGTTCTTGATAAATTTGTTTTTAATGTATGAAAGAGTGTCGTGCGTATGCTTGTGATTTCTTTATTTCTCTTCTACACTGTGCCTCATTTGAATGGCCAGTACAGTTCTTACGATGCTCCTGAATGTTGACTTGGAGTTTTTATATGAAAATATGTTCTTATATGTCTTTCATATGTGGTTTTTATTCCTGTGAATGAGAAATTTTGGTATCTTGAAATCGTTTTGCTAGTTGCTTGGTTAGATGAGATATATATCACTATTGGATATCTAGACCTTTTTAATCTATAGCATTTTAGACAATCTTTCCTTTTAATTTTTTTTTTCCATGCCTGAATCCTGATGCGTTTGAATCTTGAGATTGGTCTTATGGATTCTTCAAAGTGGGGTATCACATTAAATTTATGACAAGAGTTGAAACTTGGAATAGTAATAGTATTCTGGAAGTAAAAAAAGACTGAAATATACATCTAACGGGCTATAATAATTTGTTTAACCTGCCACTGTATTTTTGTTTCAGATGTTCTCATTGTTTTACTTGCCCTGGGTAGTTCTAGTTTTGAAATGCAAGTATTTTGTGTTATTATAATTATCCAACTACATTGCTGGTGATATTTTTGTGTTTTGTAATCTTTGTAGTTGATATGTCTAATTGTGTTCATGTAAGTTTCATTTCTTGGATTGATTATTTGTGTTTCATTGTTGTTATTTTCTAACACATTCATTTTTCGTATTTCAGAAAGCTGTTGCCAAAGAAGAAGGTCAAATATGGAGGGTTAAATTGCACATTATTTTGTATTTAGTTTGCATTATTTTGTATTTAGTTTGATAGATATTTTATTAATATTTTTTGTTAATGCAAATTGTTGAGGCATTTCATTTGTTGGGTGATTTGGAATAGATGCATATTTTGTTAGTATGTATTGGATGATTAGAAAAATTTATTATGATTGAATTTGTTAAAAGATCTTTAAAGAAAAATGATTGGATTTAGATTTGGGTTATATAAATGCACTAATAATCAAAAGCACAAAATATATCTTAAAAAAAAAAATCTTTTATATTTATAGTTAAAAGCGGGTTTATTCCCGTCGCATTTTAAGTGCCGGGAATAATTATTCCCGACGGTTTTTTTATTCCCGTCGCCCTTTTTACCCGGCGGCAGTGGGGAGCTTTTAGAAGCGTTGGGAACAACAAGGTTAACACGCAAAAAAATAGGTAAAATCGGTAAAAAAAAATGAAAGAAATCGGCTAAACATGGGATAGAAAAAAATTAGATCAAATTGATAAAAGAACAAGAACAAATAAATGAGTTAATTGGAAGAAAAAAAAAGATGAAATATGTGAGAAAATTAAATAAGCAAAATAATAAGTAAAATCAGACTAAATTGGGTTCAACCAGAGAATATTAGTGAATTGATTAACAAATGTGAAAATTGACTGAAATTGGGTTACACAAGAGAGAACTAAAAATGTATAATTGGCTTAGCAAAAATATTCAAAACATAGAAATTGTTAAAACATGCAAAAAATTTAAAATTTTGATTAAAAATATATGATAAAAATGGTAAAATCATTGAGAAAATTGGTTAGATAGAAAGACAAGCGGGTAAAAAAAAATTGTGACATTGATAAAACAACAAGGTTAACAACCAAAAAAAAGGTAAAATCTGTAAAAAAAAAAAAAAAATGAATGAAATCGGCTAAACAAGTGATAAAAAAATCAGGTCAAATCGATAAAAGAACAAGAACAAATAAATGAGTTAATTGGCAAAAAAAAAAGGGTGAAATATGTGAGAAAATAAGTTAAATAAGCAAAATAATAAGTAAAATCATACTAAATTGGGTTCAACCAGAGAAAATTGAATTGATTAACAAATGTGAAAATCGACTGAAATTGAGTTACACTAGAGAGAACTAAATGTATAATTGGCTTAAGCAAAAAAATTTCAAAACATCGAAATTGTTAAAACCGGCAAAAAATGTAAAATTTTGATTAGTAATATATGATAAAATTGGTAAAATCAATGAGAAAATTGGTTAGATAGAAATAAAAGCGGGTTAAAACACAAAAAAAATCGTGCCATTGATAAAACAACAAGGCTAACAAGCAAAAATAGGTAAAACCGGTAAAAAAATAAAAATGAATGAGATCGGCTAAACACGTGATAACAAAAAAATCAGATCAAATCTATAAAAGAACAAAACCAAATAAATGAGTTAACTGGCAAAAAAACAAAAACAAAAAAGGTGAAATATGTGAGAAAATAGGTTAAATAAGCAAAATAATAAGTAAAATCAGACTAAATTTGGTTCAACCGGAGAAACTTAGTGAATTGATCAACAAATGTAAAAATTGACTTAAATTGGTTACACGTGAGATAATTATGGATTGATTAAGAAATGAGATAAACCACAAAAAAAAAAAATGGGTGAAAGAACGGGCTAAAATAATAAAAAAGAAATGATAAACTCAGTGTAGAATAGGTACAAGCGATATTTCTTTCAAAAATTCTTTAGAATTTATCACTTATTAAAGAATCTAAAAACAAAAGGTCACATCCAAGCTATATGAATAAAAAAAAAGTACTATTTAGTTAATTGAAAAATTTATAATTGGCTTAAGCCAAAATAAATCAAAACATAGAAAGGTTAAAATTGGTGAAAACGGATAAAATTCCACTAAAAATATATATATGATTAGAAAATATTTGGTAAATAAGAGAAAGAATGAGTTAGATAGAAGAAAAACGAGTTAAAGAAAAAAATGGTACAATTGATAAAACAAAGGGGTAAGCAGGATAGGTAAAATCGACTTAAATTGGGTTAAAATGAAAATAATTAGTGAACTGGTTAACAATTTTGATAAAACACAAAAATGGGTGGAATCGGTCGAATAACGGGATAAAATAACAGAAAAAATGATAAACTCAGTGTATAAATACAGGCGCAATCGATGTTTCTTTGGACAATTCTTAAGAAATGATCAATTATTAAAAAACCTAAAAAGAAATCACATTTCTTCGATACGAATAAACTAAAGTAATCATATTTAGTTAACTGAAAAATTTATAATTGGCTTAGGCTAAAAAAAGTCAAAATATATAAGTGGTTAAAACTGGTGATAACGGCAAAACAATGGGAAAATGGATTATATCGAATAAAAATGAGTTAAAGCAATAAAAAATGGTACGATCGATAAAATAATAAGGTAAATCGACAAAACACGGGTAAACTGATAAAAAATGAATGACATCGACTAAACACAAGATAGAAAAATAGGGGTAAAATCGATGAAGAATAAGAACAAATTAAAAAACGAGTTAAATTGAAATAAAAAATGTGAAATACTCGAGAAAATAGTGTACATCGGCAAAATAATAGGTAAAATTGGGTTAAAGCGGATAGAATGAGTGAATCGTTTAAAGAATGAAATAAAACACAAAAAATGGTGAAATCAATGAAAGAACGGATTAAAATAACACAAAAACAAATGGTAAACTCAAGTAAAACTGGAGGAAATCGATGAAAGAACATTGTTGGATAAGGATGAAGATGAAAGCACTGAAGACAATTTGTTAAGGGAGGTTTTGATGCATTCCAAAACTTCAAAATCTGCTAAGTATGGATTAACTTAGCTGATGGTCCCTTGTGAAGAATTTTTGACTAAGTAAAGAAGACATCAGAAGAGTCAAAAATTAAGGTCCAAAGACTACTGATCCGCTGAAGGAAAAATATCAGACTGATGAAGATCAGCCGACTCAAATCAGATTTGTTCAAGTTTGAGATCAGCTTTGTTCGCCATCAGACTTGCACTTCCGTCAGCCAAGTGGAAAAGATCATAAAGTCTTCCCAACGGTAATAAATGCCCCTGGAAGTAATTAATGCTGAAGTACAAGGTTATTAAAGACAAATGATTGAAGAAATGCTTCGCATCAGCTGGGTGCATTTAATGCTGCCTGCAGGAAAGTACTGTTGACAGTACGGATAGACTGCAAAAGAGCCGTTCGCGGATTTTAAGGACCAGTACTCGAGGAATTTGAATCCTGTCTCTCTTCAACGGACATTTTTCAAACCTCAAGTATAAATAGCTGAAAGAGACGAGAAGAAAACAACAACACAATCTCTGAGAAATTTTTGAAGCAGAATTCTTGAAGTATCAAGAACAGCTCACTCATCAGCTTAGTCATTTGTTGACGAAAAGCGAAGTTGAAGAACAAAGCTAAACTCATCTTCTGAGTGAATTTGTATATCTGAGTGTTGTGAGAAGTAGATATCCATCTTTGTGAGTGATATTACTTCGGAGAGTAGGAGTTTCTGAGTGATTTCCTACTGCGCACTTGTGGCCTTTTCATTTGTTGATTGGCGCAAGCAAAGTATACTGTAAACTTTGTGATTATAGTATAACCCAAGATCTAAGTGACTTGGAAGAGTGGACTAAAGGATTTAAATCCATATAACCACTATAAAAATTACTTGTGTTTTTACTTGCATTCTTTCTTGCAAATTGTCTGTTGCATAAAAACACTTTAAGTTAACTGTTTGAAAAGTTTTCTAAGAAAAGGAGTTATATAAAACTGGGGAATAAACTTTCAAACTGCTAAGTTTACTTGTGAAAAACACTTTATAAATCCGCTGCAAGTACTCTAAGTATTAAAACTGATTTTGACAAAATCAGCTAAGTAACTATCAGTTTAGTGGTCTACAAAGCTGTTCAATGATTTGTTCGCGATCAGCCGAGGAACCTACTGTTGATAACAGCTTAGTCTGTTTAAGTTAACAAAAAGGTTTTAAAGTTAAAATTTGCAAAAAGTTTAGAGGTCTATTCACCCCCCCCCCCCCTCTAGACCTCATCTGACCACTTGGGACCAACAAGTGGTATCAGAGCGGGTGGTTCATTAGAATCAGCTGCCTGATCAACGAGCTTGATCCAAGTGTTTTTTCAAAGGTTTTTAAAAACTTTTCAAAAGAGCATCTTTTTGAAAAACAAAAACTTTTTGAAAAATAGACTGTATCAGCCATGTTCCCCACATTGCTGGTATGTCGTTTGAAGACTGAAAAATCAGGATGGAGATTTTCTAGCTGCTTATAATGATAACATGTACACATGTATCATAAAAGGTCCATTCAAATTCACCAAGACTATCATAGTTGATGAAGCTGAACTAGTGGTGGAAAAAGATCTAACAGAGATGACAGCCGAAGAAATAAAGCTGTTCAATCTGGATAAAGTTGGCCGTTTCATCATGACCAAAGCCCTGGATAATGATCGGTTTGACAAAGTCAAACATTGCAAAACTGCAAAGGAGATGTGGGACAAGGTTCGTGACATGAGCGAAGGAAACGACGCCATCAAAGAGCATCAGCTGAGCATTGCTCTGGAAAAGCTGGATAACTTCAAGATGATCTGCGGAAACCAGTGACCAGATGGACACAAGGTTTACAAGGACATTGAATGAAGTGTTAAAGCTTGGAAAAACCTTTACGGACAAGGAGATAACCGTCAGAGTTCTGAAGGCCCTACCTCCAAAGTTCAACATGAAGGTGACAGCCATGGAAGAGTCAAGAGATCTGGGCAAGATTTCTCTCACCGAGCTGTTCTCAGTACTCAAGGCGTACGAGTATAAACTGCCAAGAATGGGTGTTGAAGAAACCTCTACTTCAAGTCCCACAGCTGCACTTGTTGCTGCTGAAAACCCCAGAAGGCCAGCTCACAAAAGCAAAGATGTGGACTCATCTGATGAAGCCACACTACTCAACAAAAAGGAGTACATTGCTGGAGACGTAGCATTGTTGATGAACAACTTCAAAAAGTTCTACAGACGAAAAATGAAGAACAAATATAACAATGCTTCTACTTCTAACCCTACTTCTTCTTCTCAGGATAAGGATTCTTATAAATCCAAAATGATGTGCTATAATTGCAGGAAACTGGGTCATTTCATCAGAGACTGCCCATATCCCAAAGCTGAGAAGTATACAGAAGAAGAAAAGAGAATCAGAAAAGAAAGAAGCATCAGAAAGGAAAGGTGCTGGTAGCAGAAGCAGAAAAGCTAGCTGCTGTCTACTCATCGGATTCAGATTCAGACACTTCTGATGAAGAGAGCCCTGCTCTTCTCTGCCTGATGGCTAAGGAATCTGATGACTCTGAGGATGATGAGGTAACTCCTCTTGATAATGAATTATTTAATTCATTTGAACAAATGATGCTCAACAATACTAGCATTGCTGATGCATTTAAAAAGCTTAAGGAAGAGATGATATTGCTGAAAGAGCAAAACAGTTCACTGACACTTAAAGCTGAAAAGCCAAAAGAATCAGCTGAATATAAACTGCTTGAGCAAGAGAATGAATCTCTGAAAGCTGAATGTGAAGTTTTAAAGGGTAAAATCATTGAGCTTGAGAAAGTCATTGAGTCTCATGAGAAGTCATATGTTGCATCCACTCACATGTCTAGTAAACAGAAGACACCTTTAGATCAGGAAAAGTTAGAACTGAATCATACTGAAAAATTTATATCAGCTGACAATAGTAAGGTCATATTGTATGTTCAGACTACTAAACCTGCTTCACCTGAGAAAGTATTAAAGGAGACGAAAACTCCTAAGGCTAAAAAGTGCAAAGAGCCTAGTGTAGGAAAACAGACTAGTAAGCCTAAACAGAAGAGTCCTAGGAAGTCCTCTGACAAGGCTAAAACTAATCAGACTAGTGATAAAACTAAGTCGTCTGTTAATGAGCAAGCAACTAGTAAACCAAAGAAGCATAAAAACAAGAAAAATCAAAATGCTTGGTATGGAAATGAGTCTTATTATGTGCAACCTGCTGCATATCATCCTATGTATCATGCACCTCAATTTCCAACTTACTATGCACCATACCCTGCTCATTCAATGCATGCATATCCTCCTTATCATGCATCTTACTCTGCATTTGAACATTACCCTTATCATGCTGATCATCAACAGTATGACAAATCTGATGAACGTGGTAAAGGCAAAGCTGTTCATACTCCTGTTGAAACTCAGAAGCCTAAGAAGCCTAAGACTTCATCATCTTGGGTTGTCAAAGGTGGAACTAATCCTTCAGGACCCTCTCAATAAGGGTACCTAAAACAATTTTATTTTGTTTTGTAGGTTAGGATTAGGAGTAGGAGTAAAGTAGAGAAAATCTGGTACTTGGACAGTGGATGTTCAAGACACATGTGTGGAAACATACATGAGCTGACTGATGCTGTTGCTGTAGATGGTCCTAAAGTTACTTTTGGGGACAGCAAGGAAGGCAAGATTGTAGCAAGTGGAAAGCTGATCAAAGGCAACATTGAGATATCTAACGTCTCTTATGTTAAAGGCCTCAAATAAAATTTGCTGAGCATAAGTCAATTTTGTGACAAAGGATATTCAATCATCTTCTCAACAGATAAGTGCTATGTTGAACAGATTGGTACAAAGAAGGTAATTTTATCTGGAAGACGACAAGGAAATGTCTACATAGTGGACTAGAATTCTGCTGACAAGAATTCAAGCATTTGTTTGGTGGCATCAACTGATAGAAATAGTGTCCTGCAAGACAGCTGTATGGCTAGTATTTATTGTAATAAATGCGGAACTATTCAATTTCGATTAATAAATGCACTTTATTAAATGGTCATCTTTATCTTATGTAATAATTATCTACGCATTAGGATAGAAGTCCTTAGATCACAGGGCTATGGGACAACCCGTGGACTGATCCCCAAGGCCGTGATCTAGAACATATTCAAGAGTCGTAGAATCCAATCGAGATAGGACATCGTTGAATTCGGTTAGACTCTCACTATTGTGTGTACTCCGATGAACTGGAGAACGCTGGGGTCCACGAGCGTGACTGGGATGGTCGACAAACATAAGTGGGTGGCTTGCTGGGATGGCAAGCGCACTGAATACCCCAATTAGGAAATAACTCACCATGGAAGCGGTAGTCGCATATCGGGGTTGAAGTTATTCCAAATTTATAATAGTATACGAGGAACGATCCCTAACTACTTGAGGTGATAGGGTTTATCTGGTGCGAGAACGTCTATACTTTGATATGAGTTCCAACTGACTGTGGATGGCCAGAAAGTCTCTGTGGACTCATGTTGGGTATAGAGGAACTCGTATGCAGATTCATATCATCAACAAATGATCCATTGACCCGACTTGATAGGTTGGGAAATTCTCCTATGGATTTCTGTGAGAAATTAATTCTGGTAAAATCCTTGGCCAAGGTATCTGACGACTTTATGTAAGTAGCTCATAAAGATTAAGTCAAAGAGAATTTATTTCGAGATCAGAGTACATAAGGTCAAGACAAAAGAAAAAGGGAATCCGATGAAAGACCATACCCTTAAGTCTCGACTGGGAGATTGATCGATGGAGAGATTATGTCGTATATGGAAATTATAAATGATAAAAGGTTCACTGAATTAATTCACCAGTGATTAGGCTCCATGAGCTTGTGGCTGGACATCGACCGTGGAGTGTGGGAGAATTCCCAAATTGGCAGGGGTGCTAATTTTGGAATGGTCAATCGACAGAGTGTTCGATTGACTTAAAGTAAGTATTACTCGAATAATTAAATAAAATTTAATTATAACCCACGGCCAATTATGTGGTGAACCTACGGGGGCATACACAATACACATGAAGCGAAAGCGAGGAAATAAGGACGACCGAGTCGACTGGGTCGACTGGGTGAATAATCAACTAGGTCGATTATTATGGGTGGGTCGACTGGGTCGACCCAATTGGAACAAATTGAGATCCAGTTGGAAATGGATCAGGATCATAAATTAGATTGGAATTTAATTTGTGGATTAATTAATTAAGTTGGATTTAATTAATCAAAAGGGATTTTAATTAAATGGGCTTAGAGTCTGATTTAATTAAATGGGAGATTAAGTTAATTAATTGGGCTATTTAATTGGGAGATTAAATAAAGTCTGGTCAAATTAATTAACTGGGCCATGAATTAATTAGAAGACTTGGTCTTCTAATTAGAGAGGGTCATGGCCCATGTAGGAGAGAGGAGACCTAGTCCTATTAGGACTAGGTTAGGGAGATAACTATAAGTAGCTATCTTGTAGTTATTTTTCACACAACTCAACAAGCAAAATTTGAGCAAGAGCAAAAATTCTCTCTCCCCTCTCCAAGTAAAAGTCGACCGAACCACTTCTTCCCTGTGGAAGAATTTTTCGTTTTCGAACTTGTTCCAAATCGTTCCTAATTCCTAGATCTTAATATATCTTGTGTTCTAGTCGATCAAGATATATTATTTTCGTGATATTGTGGTGTATAAACTCGTAGAGGCGCAACACGTGGGGCGCTCCTGGAAAAGCCTGGATCGATTTTGCTGGAGCAGAAATCAGAGTTCGTTTTGCTGACTGCCAACTTGGATTTGCAAGGAGATAGGTATAACGTGTAAACTTATACTATCGTTTTAATTAATATTTATATATATACACCTAGAGTAGTATCCTGGCAAGATTCCGTAAGAGGTCCTAAAATTTTTATATTCCGCTGTGCCTAGGGCTGTTTATCTTACCGAATCCCAACAGTGGTATCAGAGCCAACTCTAGGCTTTGTATATATATGAATTTGCAAATTCTGTGTTATAAATCATATGTTTGATTTATGTGTGGCTAGTTCTTTAACTTTGCATGTGTTAGGACGTATGTTATTTAACGTGGAGTTAATGGATAATTTTAGATTCGAAATTTTTTATCATGTTGATGTTATTTTGGATTGGGATTTAATTGACTGGGGTTTGTTTAATTAAATCATAAGTAATCGAAGAAACAAAAAAAAAATTATTTTTTATTGGATCCAACCCGCGGTGGCACGCGGCGGTGCGCGTCAGCGTACCGCGGCTGGGCGGCCACCGCGAGCCGCGGCCTGCGGCAGCGTGCGAACAACACGTTGTCTGCGCACAGCAGCAGCCCACGGGCTGCTGTCTGCGTGCAGCTGTGCGCGGCAGCCTGCTGTCGCACGCAGCCCACGCGCCGCGGCTGCTGTCGCGGGCAGCTCACGCGCACCTGGTGGTCGCGCGTGGGTTGTCCACGTGGCAGCCCGTGATTGGTCTCGACTGGTCATGTTTGGGTTGGACTCTAATTCTGCCTATTTTGAAAAATTCTGAAAATTTAGGATTTTGAGAGATTAGGAAACTTGGAGTTTTTGGATAAGGTAGTTATCTTGTTAGATGTGAACACTACCTTAATTAAACTAATCTAGACAAAATAGGATTATCTTGAAAATCTTGGAGATTTGGGAACTTTGGGAAACTTAGAGTTTTGGATAAGGTAAGAATCTTAGAGATTTTGATTACCTTAATTAACCAATTTAATCAAGATAAGTTTGTAGATTACTTAGAGCTCAAGTAAGAGCTAATTAATCTTAGAGATTAATTGTTAATTCAAAATTAATTGACTTGGATGAATTTTTGCGAATTAAAATTAATGGAGCCGGTAAATTTACATTTATGCCCTTATGTGAATTTATGCATGTTCTTGAGTGAATGTGTGGATTGATTGATTTTGCCCTTAAGCCCTGTGTAGTTTTTGGTTTATTTATTTTTGGGTTGTAATTAAATGGGCCTGATTGGTGCCCTTGCTTGCGCAAACAAATGTAATAGAATATGACCATTTAAATTATGTAAGCTAGGCTTAGATTAGGCTTGGAGCCGAGAAGACCTCATGAAGACTTGGAGATCCGCATGGAGGCCCATTTACCTTGGAGGACATGGAGGCCCAATTCATTACATGGAGGCCCAATCAAGCTGGATATTACAAGAAGGCCCATGATGTATGGGTTTGAAAATTGTAATAGTTAGGACATTTAATTTCCACCCTAGACTGACCAATTGATTCATCACTTGGCTCGTGATGAATCGCATAGGATGGGAATTCGATCAATCATATCCTGCTAGGTGTTGAATGTTTACTTATATTCTTCGATGTATGTAATGCATGCTTATAATATATCACGTAAACAAGATAAAGCATAATCTGATGAGACCTCGCACAAGAAAACTTAAAACCTCCAATTGAACTTAAAATTCAATTAGAATATTAAATTGAACCTAAGGGCGCATATGAATAGTCTCTATGGTCCGAGCCTATCCAATTACTAGGTCTTAGGCATATTGTACGAATATATCTCGATGTCTCACGAGTCGTGGGTCGAGCTATAGGAAGATGATATGTCTATTGCCTCGATGCACGAGTTTAGTGCCAAGGGAGGGGATAGCAAGGTTTTAGGCGCTGTCTCACGAGTCGTGGGGTGTCTAGGATTGAACTATTTCTCTCCTCGAGTATTGGACATGATTTAACGCTAGTAAGTATGGATGTCTCACGAGTCGTGGGTCCATATCGAAAAACGAGGCTAAATGAACTTAAGGGTTAGCTGCGATGGTTAACCGTCGACGTAATCGACCACCAAGTGAATCCAATAGTATGGCCAACGAGTCGTGGGTACTAGGAGATTGCATTTGGGCCTTAAGCCTGCTAGGATATTTTAAATTCCCGAAACTTATGTGGGGGCATAAGATTTTGATTAAAATAGTGGGAGTAATTTACAAATAAAAACCATGTTTGTAAATTGTGCATTTTAAATTAATCTTTCGCGTATTTATTTCTTCTCTCGTCATTTTATAGATATGATGTCAAAAGAGCTTAGAGCACTTAGAGATTTGTCCATCTCATCACTTGAACGTAATATTTTAACTGGACCCAACTTGCATTTCTGGACGCATCATTTGAATGGATTATTTGAAGCTGAAAACATATCCTATGTTTTGTCTGTGGGCTAAAATTCAATTTTGGTACCATAGAATAGGGCAATTTTCAATTTTCATACCAAAAGTCCAAAAATCATACATGCGTTAAGTTTTACCACGACTGTTTAGTCTCCTCCGTTAAGTGCATGTGAGGGGCACGTGGGGCACTAATCTGCCCGTTCAATTTTGGTACTAATCTGCCCGTTCAATTTTGGTACCGTCAAATTGGGACATTTTCAATTTCATACCAAAAGTCCAAAAATCATACCAATTCTCACTCAGCCGTTTCAAAATAGGGGGGAAATGCAATTGTCTAAAATTGAGCAGGTTGTTTTTGCAATTATTGCCTTCTTCCTCCTATGGACGATCGCCGACTTCCGGTGGCCGTTTGTCGAAATTGGTTGAAAATTTTTGTTCCTCTTGTCATGGGCGGAGCTCAACTGTCTATGGCAGCCACTTGGGCGGAGCTCAACCGTCTATGGCAGCTACAATAAACCTATGGAAAATGATGTCCACGGTCATGGGAAACTAATGCAACAAGAATTACGAAGTTTGGTTAAGAATCAAAGAAGAAATCACGATTTGAAATTTCGAAAATTTTGACTACAATTCGAAAATTAGAACTCAAATTTCTAATAGATTACTCAAAAGATTGAAAAGATCTTTATATGTACGAGTTCTCCACGACAAGGGGAACATAAACCCTCAACCAATTCCGACCAAAAGCCACCAGAGCCCGCGGTCGTAGGGGTGGGATCGGGACTGGTTTTCGGGAATTTGGGTATTTCGGGACGGGATTTTGAGTTTCGGGATTTCAAATTTAAGTCCCGAAACTCGATAGATCAACCAAGGTCCCGTGAGTTTCGGGTATCCGATTTAATTTTGGGATTTCGGGACGGGTTCGGGAGTCCCGAGAATCTAAGTTGCAAATTTAAATTGTGCAAATTGAACTTTTTTTTTTTAGCTTATTGTTAAAATGAAATGAAAAAAAAAGTAACATGACTACTAGTCTACTGTAGAACAAACCAATTCAAACATATCACCACAACCATTTCAAAAAAAGAAAAACATAACGGAATTTGGTATGAAAAATGAAATTTTTCCAGTTCTATGGTACCAAAATTGAATTTTATGTTCCAACGGGCAGAATCCGACCCACGTGCTCAACCCGCCCACGAAGACTTAACGGACACGTGGCAGAAACGTTAAGAAAATTAATGGAAGTGCCTTTTTTGAAACGGCTGAGTAGGAACTGGTGTTATTTCTGGACTTTTGGTATGAAAATTGAAAATTGCCCTATTCTATGGTACCAAAATTGAATTTTTGCCTTTGTCTGTGCCACCACCCATTACTATTTCACATGACGTTCCTGATGAGCTCCGAAAAAGCATCACCAAATGGAAACTGGATGATGGCTTAGCTCGTGAATACATGTTGGAATATATGTCACTTGATCTGCGTTTGCAACATGAGCATATGGCATCCGCGAAAGAGATTCTCTCGAATCTCAAATTCCTTTATGGGATTAGAGATGGTCGTCGCAGATTCGCGATCACGAGGGAACTCTTACAAGCAAGAAAGAGAAGGGAAACTCCTGTCGAAAACCACGTACACAAGATGATTCGACTTCTGTCTGAACTCGATGATATGGGTGTCGTGATGGACAATGATTTCCGAGTAGATCTTATTCTACAATCTCTTCCTAGATCATATGACCGATTTATCGGGGACTTGAATCTCCAGAGGCGAGAGATCACTGTGCATGTCCTGCGACAGATGCTCGAGGAACACGAAGCTTCTTTTGGAAAGAAAGCGAGGGTTGGCGAAAGGACTGGGCGGCGTTCAAAACCAAAGCAAATGGAAACCAGAGCTCCTTACTGCACAAGGTCAAGGGAAAGGATTAAATTCGAACCTATGGAGAGTTCAAACAGGTATATTCCTTGTTGAAGTTAATTTTACAATTAACTGTGCATTTTTTGTGTTAGACACTGACTGGAGTTCTCATCCTTGTAGGTGATGGGAGCATTAAGAAAACTGGAGCCTGAGGATTGGATCCTTGAATAAGGCAATGGAGCTGGAGCTGCTACCAAGGCCGTAGGCAAAAGTAGATTTAGGTGGTTTGATAAAGTCATTAGGAAACTTTCATTTATGTACCTAGTTATTAATGAAAAACTTTTATTCATGTAAATGAATAATGCTGATTTTAATAAAAGCTCCTGTTTTAGTTTTTCATTTGGTACATTGAATTATTGAATTTACATCATAAAACCGCCTAAGTTAGTCATGCACATACAAAAAAAAAAAAGGAAACAAGATAATGAAATATCTGCCCAATTATGGCACGCTCGACTTGGACATATATCTAAGTCAAGGATTCAAAAGTTAGCATCATCTGGCGTGATTGAAATCAAACGCATTGATGAAATGCCAACATGTGAACCATGTCTAAAGGGTAAAATGGCTAGGTTGCCATTTAAGGGAAACCCTGAGCGAGCCAAGCAAACATTGGACCTAATACATACTGACGTATGTGGACCACTAAGAAAAAGCGCCCGAGGTGGCTATGACTGCTTCATCACTTTCACTGACGACTTTAGTCGTTATGGATATGTGTTCTTGTTGAAACACAAATCTGAAGCCTTTGAGCGATTCAAAGAATTCAAGATGGAAGTAGAGAATCAACTTGGTCATACGATAAAGGCTCTTCGTTCTGACCGAGGTGGAGAATTTCTTAGTAACGAATTTCTAAATTATCTTGTAGAGCATGTAATACTATCGCAGTGGACTCCTCCTGCAACACCCCAATTAAATGGAGTAGCAGAGAGAAGGAATCGAACTTTGATGGACATGGTTCGATCCATGATGAGTGCCACTGACCTTCCTCTTTCATTTTGGGGACATGCCCTCCTCACGGCAACGAAGATACTAAACATAGTACCTTCTAAATCCGTAGAAAAGATACCATACGAATTATGGTTTGGCAAGGCACCCTCGTACGCATTCATACGCATATGGGGATCTCCCGCTTACGTTAAAAAGCTAGTGGGAGATAAATTGGAAACTAAATCCACTTTGTGCAAATTCGTGGGGTATCCAAAAAACTCGATAGGATACGAGTTCTTCGATCCTACAAGACAAACTACCTTTGTCTCGAGGAACGCTCATTTCTTGGAGAAGGATTTCTTGGTTGACAAGAAGGAAAATAACGTAAAATTGGACGAGGTCACTGAAGCTGAAAAGGCCGTAGAGGTCGATCAAGCTGACCCGTCGCCACAGGCAGTGGGAGAACATGAGCATGAAAGTGCACCAGAAAGTACACCGATTCTTCGTAGGTCAGAAAGACAACGTAGAGAACCCGAGAGGTACTACGGTCTGCTGCATGAGACTGGACAGTCTCTGACCGACCCAAGGACTTACGAAGAGGCTATGCTAGACATAGACTCGGGAAAGTGGCGCGAAGCCATGGAATCCGAATTGGACTCCATGCACTCAAACAAGGTCTGGGCCTTGGTAGATCCACCAGTGGGAGTGGCTCCCGTGGGTTGCAAGTGGATCTATAAGCGAAAGTTTGGAGTGAACGGAGAGGTAATAACCTACAAGGCGCGATTAGTGGCAAAAAGATATACTCAAAGACCTGGAATTGACTTTGAGGAGACCTTCTCGCCCGTCGCAATGCCTAAATCCATTCGAATCTTGCTGGCCATAGCTGCGTGGTATAACTACGAGATATGGCGGATGGATGTAAAGACTGCCTTTCTCAATGGGGACATTGATAAGGAGATCTACATGGAGCAACCAAAAGGATATGCATCCAAAGGAGATGAACACAAGGTGTGCAAACTCCAGAGGTCCATTTATGGACTGAAGCAAGCTTCCCGAAGTTGGAACATTCATTTCGATGAGACAATCCAAACTTTTGGATTCATCAAAAACATGTTCGAACCTTGCGTGTACAAGAAGATCAGTGGGAGTACAGTTGAATTTTTGGTGCATTACGTTAACGACATTCTTCTCATTGGAAACAATGTGAAAGCGTTGTCCGAAACTAAAGCATGGTTATCTACACAATTCTCAATGAAGGATATGGGAGAAGCATCCTTTGTACTAGGTATAAGGATCTACCAAGATAGATCAAAAGGACTGCTGGGCCTCTCCCAATCCCAGTACATAGATAAAATCTTGAAAAGATTTAGTATGGAAGAATCCAAGAGAGGATTGCTTCCAATGAGACATGGGATTGCGCTCTCTAAGTCTATGGCCCCAAAGACGCCAGAAGAGAGAAGCAATATGTCTCGAGTACCATACGCATCCGCGATAGGAAGCATATTGTATGGTATGTTATGTACGAGACCAGACGTAGCGTACGCTTTAAGCGTTACAAGTCGCTACCTGTCTAATCCAGGTGAGCAGCACTGGATAGCCGTAAAGGCAATTCTGAAGTACCTGAGAAGGACTAAGGAATTGTTCTTGGTATACGGTGGAGGAGAATTGAAATTGGAAGGCTATACAGACTCGTGCTTCCAATGTGATGTAGACGACTTCAAGTCGACATCAGGATACGTATTCTGCCTCAATGGTGGTGCGGTTAGCTGGAAGATCTCCAAGCAAGAAACAACCGCGTATTCAACCACCGAAGCAGAATACATTGCTGTGAGTGATGCAGCAAAGGAAGGTGTTTGGATGAGAAACTTCATCCAGGAACTGGATGTGATACCTAGCATCGCTGAGCCCATTACTATCTTCTGTGATAACAATGGGGCAATAGCGCAAGCAAAGGAGCCGAGATCTCATCAGAAATCCAAGCATGTACAAAGACGATACCACGTGATAAGAGATATCATTGGTAGAGGAGACATTAAGATGGAACGTGTCGACTCAGAAGATAATACGGCGGACCCGCTAACGTAGCCTTTGTCTCAAAAGGCATTTGAGAAACATCTGCAAAAGATGGGACTCAAGAACATAAAAGATTGGCTTTAGGACAAGTGGGAGATTGATAGAAATAGTGTTCTGCAAGCCAGCTGTATGGCTAGTATTTATTGTAATAAATGCGGAACTATTCAATTTCGATTAATAAATGCACTTTATTAAATGGTCATCTTTATCTTATGTAATAATTATCTACGCATAAGGATAGAAGTCCTTAGATCACAGGGCTATGGGACAACCCGTGGACTGATCCCCAAGGCCGTGATCTAGAACATATTCAAGAGTCGTAGAATCCAATCGAGATAGGACATCGTTGGATTCGATTAGACTCTCACTATTGTGTGTACTCCGATGAACTGGAGAACGCTGGGGTCCACGAGCGTGACTGGGATGGTCGACACACATAAGTGGGTGGCTTGCTGGGATGGCAAGCGCACTGAATACCCCAATTAGGAAATAACTCACCATGGAAGCGGTAGTCGCATATCGGGGTTGAAGTTATTCCAAATTTATAATAGTATACGAGGAACGATCCCTAACTACTTGAGGTGATAGGGTTTATCTGGTGCGAGAACGTCTATACTTTGATATGAGTTCCGACTGACTGTGGATGGCCAGAAAGTCTCTGTGGACTCATGTTGGGTATAGAGGAACTCGTATGCAGATTCATATCATCAACAAATGATCCATTGACCCAACTTGATAGGTTGCGAAATTCTCCTATGGATTTCTGTGAGAAATTAATTCTGGTAAAATCCTTGGCCAAGGTATCTGACGACTTTATGTAAGTAGCTCATAAAGATTAAGTCAAAGAGAATTTATTTCGAGATCAGAGTACATAAGGTCAAGACAAAAGAAAAAGGGAATCCGATGAAATACCATACCCTTAAGTCTCGACTGGGAGATTGATCGATGGAGAGATTATGTCGTATATGGAAATTATAAATGATAAAAGGTTCACTGAATTAATTCACCAGTGATTGGGCTCCATGGGCTTGTGGCTGGACATCGACCGTGGAGTGTGGGAGAATTCCCAAATTGGCAGGGGTGCTAATTTTGGAATGGTCAATCGACAGAGTGTTCGATTGATTTAAAGTAAGTATTACTCGAATAATTAAATAACATTTAATTATAACCCACGGCCAATTATGCGGTGAACCTACGGGGGCATACACAGTACACATGAAGCGAAAGCGAGGAAATAAGGACGACCGAGTCGACTGGGTCGACTGGGTGAATAATCGACTGGGTCGATTATTATGGGTGGGTCGACTGGGTCGACCCAATTGGAACAAATTGGGATCCAGTTGGAAATGGATCAGGATCATAAATTAGATTGGAATTTAATTTGTGGATTAATTAATTAAGTTGGATTTAATTATTTAAAAGTGATTTTAATTAAATGGGCTTAGAGCCTGATTTAATTAAATGGGAGATTAAGTTAGTTAATTGGTCTATTTAATTGGGAGATTAAATAAAGCCTGGTCAAATTAATTAACTGGGCCATGAATTAATTAGAAGACTTGGTCTTCTAATTAGAGAGGGCCATGGCCCACGTAGGAGAGAGGAGACCTAGTCCTATTAGGACTAGGTTAGGGAGATAACTATAAGTAGCTATCTTGTAGTTATTTTTCACACAACTCAACAAGCAAAATTTGAGCAAGAGCAAAAATTCTCTCTCCCCTCTCCAAGTAAAAGTCGACCGAACCACTTCTTCTCTGTGGAAGAATTTTTCGTTTTCGAACTTGTTCCAAATCGTTCCTAATTCCTAGATCTTAATATATCTTGTGTTCTAGTCGATCAATATATATTATTTTCGTGATATTGTGGTGTATCAACTTGTAGAGGCGCAACACGTGGGGCGCTCCTGGAAAAGCCTGGATCGATTTTGCTGGAGCAGAAATCAGAGTTCGTTTTGCTAACTGCCAACTTGGATTTGCAAGGAGATAGGTATAACGTGTAAACTTATACTATCGTTTTAATTAATATTTATATATATACACCTAGAGTAGTATCCTGGCAAGATTCCGTAAGAGGTCCTAAAGTTTTTATATTACGCTGTGCCTAGGGCTGTTTATCTTACCGAATCCCAACATCAACACCAAGTGAAGTCAGTTGGCTATGGCACAAAAGAATGAATCATGTGAATTTCAAGACCATCAACAGACTAATCAAGAATAATCTGGTAGAAGGAATTCCAAAGACAGTCATGAGCAAAGACAAGCTCTGTGACGCCTGTCAGAAGGGTAAACAAATCAAGTCATCATTCAAAAGCAAGAAACATCAATCTTCTGGAAGAATATTGGAGCTGCTACACATGGACTTATTTGGACCCATTGATCCAGTCAGCAATGGTGGAAAGAAATACTGCCTAGCTGTTGTGGATGACTATTCAAGATATACTTGGGTGATTTTCATGAAGAAGAAAAGTGAAACCAAGGAACATCTTACTAATCTGATGGAACTGATCCAGAATGAGAAAAGTATAAAAATATTGAAGATCAGATCAGATAGAGGGACAAAGTTTACAAACTCTACTATTGAAGAGTATTGTAATATCAAAGGAATACATCATGAGTATTCAGCTGCTAGAACCCCTCAACAGAATGGTGTTGCTGAAAGGAGAAACAGAACACTAAAGGAAGCTGTCAGAACCATGATAGCTGAAGCTAAGCTGCCACAAAGATTTTGGGCAGAAGCAACAAACACAACATGTTTTACCCAAAACAGATGCATGATCAAAAAGCACCAAAACAAGACCCCATATGAAGTTTGGAACAACAGAAAGCCAAACATTCATTATTTTAAGATATTTGGTTGTAAATGCTTTGTTTTAAATAATGGGAAAAATCACCTTACTGCATTTGCAGAAAAGGCTGATGAAGCTGTTTTTGTAGGATACTCTAGTGTTAGTAAAGCTTATAGAGTTTTTAATAAAAGAGAATTACTAATAGAAGAATCTATTCATGTAGTATTTGATGAACCAAATCAATCTTCTGAAAAGAATCAAAGTATTAACCAAGATCTGTGTACTGATTTACAGAAGTTGAATGTTGGAAAGAATGAAGAATATGTTCCCATCATACTACCTGATCTCAACCCAGCTGATAACTCAAGTGCTGTTCAAAATCACAGTGCTGATTGTCTAACAGACGAGTTTCAAACAGCTGATAGACCAGAGACTGTTCAACAGACAACGAATGTTCAACAGACTACTACTGGAACTCCAACAGTGGTTTTGCAAGATCAAAACAAAGGACAACATTATGATTTACAACCTGATCTTAGATGGCTCAAGAATCACCCACCAGAGCTGGTGATTGGTGATCCTTTGGATAAAGTGAAGACGAGGAGAGCTGCTGCAAGTGATGCAATGTTTGTCAGCTTCCTATCTCAAATTGAGCCCAAACAGATTGAAGAAGCTCTTAGTGATTCCAAATGGATTGAAGCTATGCAAGAAGAGATGAATCAATTTGAAAGGAATGAAGTCTGGTACTTAGTTCCTAGACCAAGTCATCAAAGAGTCATTGGCACTAAATGGGTATTCAGGAATAAGATGAATGAAGATGGTGAAGTCACCAGAAATAAAGCAAGATTAGTGGCTAAAGGTTACTGCCAAGAAGAAAGCATTGACTTTGATGAAACGTTTGCACCAGTAGCAAGATTAGAGGCAATCAGACTCTTTCTTGCCTATGCTGCTCACAAGAATTTCACCGTCTATCAGATGGTTGTGAAATCAGCTTTTCTCAATGGAGAATTGCAAGAAGAAGTTTACGTTGAACAACCACCTGGTTTTGAAGTCTATCAAGAAGGAGACAAGGTGTATCGTCTGAAGAAAGCCCTTTATGGACTAAAACAGGCTCCAAGAGCATGGTATGATACCTTATCTGCTTTTCTTTTAATTAAAGGATTTCGCAAAGGTAAAGTTGACAAGACCTTGTTCACTATTGAATGGGACGAACATATTTTGTTTGTGCAAATTTATGTGGACGATATTATTTTTGGTTCAACTAACCAACAGATGTGTGACAAGTTCTCAAAGCTGATGCAGAACAAGTTTGAAATGAGCATGATGGGAGAACTTAATTATTTTCTTGGTTTGCAAGTAAGACAGTTGCCTGATGGAATATTCATCAGCCAAGCAAAATACGCAAATGATCTGTTCAAGAAATTTGGTATGGAAACTAGCTCTACTGCTACTATTCCAATGTCTACAAGTCTTCGTTTGGATAAAGATGAAGATGGCAAATCAGTGGACATAACCATATACAGAGGCATTGTTTGGTCACTGTTATATCTGACAGCTAGCAGACCTGATATCATGTACTCAGTTGGGGTTTGTGCGAGATTTCAATCAAATCCTAAGGAATCTCACCTCTTAGCTGCCAAAAGGATACTAAAGTATCTTAAAGGTACTGAAGATTTGGGATTGTGGTATCCTAGAGAATCTGGATTTGAGCTTATTGGATATTCAGATTCTGACCTTGTTGGCTGCAAGATTGATAGAAAAAGCACAACAGGTGCCTGTCAATTCTTAGGTAGTCGTCTGATCTCATGGATGAGTAAGAAACAGACTTCAGTATCTATATCAACTGCTGAAGCTGAATACATAGCTGCTGGAGCTTGCTGTGCACAAATCTTATGGTTGAAGCATCAACTAGAAGACTACAATATCAAAATCAGTGGAATTCCAATCTATTGTGACAATACAAGTGCAATAAGCCTTACTCAGAATACTACAAGTCATTCAAGGACTAAGCATATTGAGATCAAGCATCATGTTATTAGAGATCATGTGGAGAAAGGAAATGTCATGATAGAATATGTGTTTACTGAAAATCAAATAGCTGACATCTTCACAAAACCTCTAAGTGAGACAAGGTTTTCAACTCTAAGAGCTGAACTGGGTCTATTAAAATTGGATGCATAAGCTGAGGGGGAACTCATCAGAATACTAGAGTTCAACAGCTTACTCATCTTATTTTTTTTCAAGGATTAACTCTCAACAGACTAGTTAACTTATGAATTCTTAAAGTCAGTGGGAACGTGTAAGACTAGCGGTACTTCTGATTAAAAGATGAAATCTGTTAATGACAGTTAGTTGAAGTTATGTTTTCAACAGAAGATTAAAGTTTTGAAGATTAAAGACTTATTATCTAGCTGGATTGACAAACAGCCGAGGAAGGTTATCAGTTATTGGATTTCACTGATAACAGCTATGTCATCAGGACAGTAGTCCATCAGATAAGTATTTATTTTACTAATCTGATTACTTGTGTAAAAGCTTACTATTTAAAACGTTATTTTCAAAACGCGCTTTTACAAGTAACATAAGAGCGGTCTTTTTCCCGCTCCTCATTTAATGCGATTTGAATTTGAAAGGTCGTAACTGACGCCGCACGATCAACACTGACAAGAAACGGATCTAACGGTTAGCTGGTATCACGGAAACCAAGATACCCTATTTCTATAAATCCAGATCTGATCAGCTGTGTAGCTCTTTACGTACCCAAATATTCAAAAGCATACTTGAGAGAAAATACTTGCAATTTTCTGCATATTTCTTCTTGTTTCCCTAATTTTCAACAGATTCGAAATGGCCGCTGAAGGTATGTACCTTGTTTATGAATCCTACTATCAATCTGGTACCGATCTGATGAAAGAATTGCTGGAAAAATTCAAGACGGCCTCACTAGTGAACTTCATGGAGAACAATGAAGGTGTAATCTGGACTGACCAGGTTATAGAGTACTACAAGACTGCAACTGTTGACTACAACTCCATGGAAATCAAGGCTACAGTTGGAGGTAAATCTATTACTATTACCCCAGCTGTTCTTCACGAAACCTTTGGGCTTCCAAACAGAGGACGACATGACGTCACTGTGCTGACTGAGGAGAAACACCAACAGTTTTGGGCGATCTGCGCCAAAGAAGGGGAAGTGTTGTCTGGCAACATAAGGAAGAAACAGTTAAAGGACGAATATCAGCGTATGGCTGATATGGTCTCAAAATTGATCGAAAATTGTACTTTTTCTCTGGATGCTGTTACCATGAAGAGGTTCAGCATCATGGCTGCCATCTACTATGGATTGGAAGTCAACTGGTCCATTATAGTTTGGTATATTTTGGCTGGTTTTCTTGAAGTAAAGAAAGGGAAAACTTCTCAGACCAACCATAGAATCACGCTCAGTTATCTGCTGTCTAAACTGGGTTGTGATATGACAAATGGAAAGGAAATCCATAAGTCAAAGGCAATGGTGAAGTATTTGCCAGTTTTGAAGAGAAAGGCTGATGTGCCTGAAGAGGATGAAAACGAGGAACAAAAGGATGTTCCTGCCAAAAGGCCAAGGAGATTGGTCAAAATAGCTGAGTTAGCTGTTGAGACACAAAAGAAGAAGGCTACTGAAAAGCCTAAGGAAAAGACTCCCAAGAGAATGAAGAAAGTGGATGATGCTGAAGGCAACAAAGTTGTTGACCTAACCACTACTGATGACAGGAATGTGTCCCCTGCATCATCTTCAAGGACACCATCTGCCCAAGTTCCTGATGAGACTGTCTCTCATAGGACCAGGAGTCATCTGAAAGACACTGCTGCTTCAAGACCCATTCAGGGATTATCAAAGAAATCTGCACGGAAGCAGATGACTTTTGTTGAAGAGCCTACTGAACTGCAAAATTTAGTAAGGCAAAGTCCTACCTCTGCTGAAAGACCTGTTGGAGCTGATGAGGCTTCTGCTGCTGACCAAACTGATAAGCAACATGTAACGCCCCAAAATTTCGAACCCGTTTGATTGGATTTTTAATCCAAATTTATGTGCAACTTTTTATTTTCAAAGTTAAACATTAATTTGAACTAAAATATACAATTTAATTATCTCATATCTCCTTATTAACTTTGAAATGTTTTAGAAGCACAAAAATACTTTAACATAATAGTATACCTCTTTTGAAAAATATTTGGACTTTATTGTGCAAAATAAATAATTTTTGGGGCAAAAATGCACTTTACCAAAACTTCAGGGGGCAAAGTGCAAATTTCGCCCCATACTTGATTGTAGCTGATAGGAGAGCCTTTATAGCTCTCCTAGCCAGCCCTAGGGAGCGGCCAAGCATGCCTCTTGGTTAGAGAAATTTCTCTATCCAAGATGAACATGCATTGGCTTGTTTCTTTGGGAGTAATGATATCTCCCATCTACCAAGGTGTAATTAAACACTTTTCTCCTCATTTTCAGATTTCTCTCCACTCATTTTACACCTTAGAGTTCATAGTTAAGTTAGAATAAGAGAGAAAATAAGGGAGAGAAAAGAGACAACACATTTAGAAAGAGAGTTTTCGGGTATACTCAACCTAGCCTCGGATTTATGATCATTCCGCCTTCGTCCACCGTTGGATCATGCCCACATTTTGCGTGAAGGTCCTACACACGTGGATCTACATATTGACCGTTCGGATCGTCGTTTGGAACTCCCGAAGTGAATCTACAGCCGTGAGAAAATGGTGAAAAGTAAGGATTTGAGGGCTTTTGTTATGAACCACCACCGGAGCCGCCGCCACTGCCACCGGAGCTGCCACCACCACCTTCGGAGATCTGGAAATGAAGATAGTTTCACCCCCTTCGTTGCTTTGGGTAAAAAGACATCTATGCATGTGTTCTTTAGTCTTTGTGATATTACTTTCTTCACTTTAAAATATATGTTGAAGAAGTTTAGTTTGTCCTTGTGATAAGTTTTTGAGTTCATATGTAATATTTAATGTGACTTGCTTTGGTTTTGTTTAAATATTGCTTATATGTTTGGATCTTGATTTATTTTTTTCTAAAAAGGTTATTGTTCATAATTTTCGAAACTTTGGGGGATATTTTTGAAAGATTTTAAAATTTGAAGGGTTGAGGGTTGCGATTTTTGTTGGGAGTAAAAAGGGACTGAAAATATAATTTTTGTTTGATATTTGGTATAAATTTACTTGAAAAGCATTTGTTTTAAAGTTTGCTTTGAGATTTTTGCAAAAAGGGAGTTTTTGAAACTTTTGGGGTTATTTTTGTAAATCTAAAAATAAGGGGTCAAATGCGCTGTTTTGTCGCTGTTTTTACATTGTTCTTTTATAAAATCTTGATTTAATTGAATTAGTGGTTTATTCATTTAAGTTTTAAGATTGAAAATTTGTAAATTTTCGAAGAAAGTTTATAACTAAAGAACTTTTTGTTTCTCATTGTTAGTTTGTGAAAAGTAATTAAAACTTATTTTTAATCCCAATTTTTTTAGTGAAAATTATGCTTGAATATATTTAAATATTTCTTAAATGCGTTGATCTTAAATTATTTTTCAAGGAAATTGGTTCGATTAAGTTTTCAAAACTATGAGGGTATTTTTGAAAAGTTTTAAACTTGTGGGGTTTTTAAAGCTTTGATTTTTGAAGTAAAAAGATACTTAATACTTTTATTTGATTTTCGATATGGGTTTAGTTAAAAATCTTTTGATTTAAAGTTTGTTGCAAATTTTTCGGAAAAATGGATGTTTATAAAAGTTTAGGGGTTGTTTTGTAAATCTGGAAAATAAAAGGAAAATTTTGTTGTTTTGACACTGTTTTATGAAATTAGTATTTTGAGTTTTGAAAATATTACTTTTAAGTGGAGTTGATGTCGAAAGTTCTAAGCAATTTTGTGCGATGTGTTAGTAGGAAATCCTTGTGTAGGATTTTCATTAGTTATTTTTCTAAGTCGTATACGTATTTGCTCAGGTTTCGGATACGCATCATTTGTGGAGTATTAGTCGCTATGCTAAGCGACAAAGGTGAGCGCTGTGTGTTTAATTTGTATGTCGGTCCGATGTGCTTGTAGATCGAGTCGAGTCCAAACATGCGCTTAGGCTCTTAATAATCAAAGCATGAATTTTATTCTAACTTTTCTTGCATGTCGTCACGAATAGGTTGACTTATTAGGTTAACATTATTCGCATGAAATCACTTAGCATTTCAACATGATTATCCAAATACATGCTACATCCGAATCTACTAGTTGCGGATATATTTTTCGAAATTATCATGATACCCAAAATTTCATTTGATAAGTTATTAAATGTTGATAATATGTTAATATGTTTGATATGTTATGTTCCGTTTGTTTCCAACTATATGTTTCCGACTATATGTTTCCGTTTGTTTTCAATTTTGTGTGGGCCCCCTTTTGATTGGTATATGGACCCGATGCCAACCTGGCCGGCAAGGGCCGGCAGGATTGTCACGGTTACCCGTAGGCCTGGCCTTACAACCCAAGTGGGGAGGAACACTTGGGGAGTAAGGACGAACTCCGGCAAAGACATGTCGATGCATTTTGATAGTAAGGTCGCTCCTTACTTGGTGAGTTTGGACGGATATCAGACTGAGGATGGAGGGTAAGTGGAGGACGGCATCAGCAAATTCTTGGTTATGTGAATTCCATGTTTCTTCCGTCTTGGATATATGTTTATTTGCTTGATAACATGATTATGTTATATAATATGTTGCATTCACACATCATCATGCAAATTCGCACATAGCCTCACTAAGTTGGACGATCAACTTATGCGTTCTATGTTTCACTCTTTTCAGTTTCAGGTGTTCTGGAAATAATAGTCGGGTTGCGGTTAGGTCATCACGGTTGCGGTCCCACTCTAGTATTAGGGATAGTACTTATATTTTGACGTCGATTTAGTTTCTTTCTCGATTTTGTTTAAAACCTTGCTTAGAATGTTTGTTTCACTAAAGTTGATCTATATTTTCGTCAAAGATTCAAGATTTTAAATTACTTAATTATCTCTCTCGGTTGATTTTGTTCAAATATTTTGATATGTTGTGATTAAATATTTTCGCTTTAAAATTCTACATGGGAAATTGATTTTTCCGTTAAAGCTTAGTAATCAAAATTGTTCTTATTTTGCTTTAAACCGCTTCCGCTGTTAAACTTTTAATTGATCATTTCCTTAAAAAGAAAAAAAAAGTTTCGATATTCTAACACTTTTTCAAAATAATAATAATTTTCCGACCGTTATCCGACGGACCCGCGGAGTCGGGCCGTCACAGATGGTATCAGAGCTTCGGCTCAAGGCCAGGATAGGATCCTCGGATTTGTACTGAGGGGTTAGTAAGGTGGGACTCACCGTCATGATTTTAGGGTGTCTATCCACATTGGGTAGTTCACTGTTAGGACAAGACCGCAACCGAAATCAAATGTTTAGTTCGTGTCCTTGAGGTTAAGAGTTATTTTTGCTTGATTATGTGTTTTCTTGATTTATTATTTTGTTGGTGGTATCCCGAATACCATAACGTTATTCGAACTTTAATGTTGATATTATTGTCTGGCTATGATTGTATATGTGTGCACTCCGTGATTTTCGTAAATTAAAATATTTGAATCAATTGACCTTTCTAGAAGTACATGTAGAATAACTAAAAGACCCCTAATCCTTTTTAATTCCATTATCGAGTTTACTTTACTCATAATTCTGATCCTAAATGTATCCATCTCCAAATTGATCTCTCGACTTCAGTAAGCTTTCTTGAGCCTTTTTTCGCTATAATTAATTGTTTCGCCCTTATTCTAATGTTGGTACTTATTCATTTTTGAGCTTGTGATCCCTAGATGTCTTTCCTTCATCATTTTGGCGAATCAAATTGTTATCTATGTAATCTTTCTTTCAATAGACAAAATATCATTCCAGTTTCATTGACATCGGTCTTGAGTTCTAACTCGTCAATTCCCGTTCTTTGCATTCAACTACGAATTATCATTGATAGCGAGTAACTTCATTTTGAATTCTCAAACTACCCTAAGTTCATGTCTAATCTTTTCATTTCCGCTCGTGCCTTTCTGAAGTTTCTAAATACCATTGCCCGATTGTATCTTTTCCTTCACGTTTCGTAATTTATCGTAAATTATTCTTCAATCATTTTAGCCTCATTCTTGAAATGCTTCTTCAAGCTGTGCCCTTAATTACCTTTAATCTGACTTTTTGACTGTTTTCCTTCAGAGATCATCGACATTTTCAATTAACATGTCCTTGTTTATTGGGGATTGACTTATTGTATCCTATCAAGCTTTTATATTGATCCCCTATTTTTGTACTCGTTCAGAGTTTACCCCTCCCTATTTCATGAGATACTTTCTCGTATCGACTTCGTAAACCAAAATTATTTATTTTTATCGGATTCTATGATTGTTATTGTTCCTTGTCCTTCTTTATCCGAGCACATTTATTCCGTTATGATCGTTTTGAAATTATCCATATAATTTCATGTTACTCTTTTTGTTGTATTCAATTATACAATCTTCTAAATTTCCTGAAGGAATTGAATTGTCTCAATTTCTTTTGAACTTCACGTTTTCATTTGTCCATTCATAAATTGTTGTTCCTTTGTCAATTTCATTCCTTGTTGCAATCCGCATAAATCAGATCAATTTATTCTCAATTCCTTTTGAACTTCGGACTTACCTTCTATTTGTTTCGAACTTATTTTTAATCCTATCTCGCTCAATTTGATCGTGTCGATGTTCTCATATTTCACTATTGAGCTTCACTTGTTTCTATTGCAGCTTGTTGCAATCATTATTGAAATGAATCCTTAAATCGCGCCATTTATCTTGGCTTGCTTTTCAAATAACCAAACACACTTTAATGTTTTGGTTATTATTGTCATGATATTTGTTTCGACTTTCTATTATCCTTACCGATATCCTTGCCTTGGTCTTCTTTTTACTTACACCGTTTGAAATGGCGAGGCTCATCCCTTTCGTTATTCTTATCGGTGCACCTTAATTGTTCTCCTTGTCACTTGTATCGAACTATTCATTTGGTTATCTTTATTATCGATATTTCAGTCCTTTTGCAATCTTTGTTGATTCTTCTTTATATTTCCATTGCTAATTCTTATCTTGTCGTCTTGAGCATCTTGATTCGATCATCTTTTCTAATCCTTATCATGTCTCTTCATTTAACTCATTTTGTTCCTTGCGAAGATCCCAAGTCAAACGTCATTCAGTACCTTTTGAATTCTCTGGGTCAAACTGAACTATATTTTTGTTATGTGAGTAGTTTTTCCTTTGAGAAGAATCTTAATACGCGGCATAGGAGTTGGAATTATCGTTGTATCCCATTCTACCGCGTCATGATTATGCTTAACGTATATGAAGTACTACATCGATCATACTTGTGAACCTGACTGCATATCTTAAGATCTTAAAAAATATCTAACGTACAAACGAAGACACGTTTGCATACTCGTCTAGATGAAGAAACAAGTGAATTCCATTATGGCGCGGCCAGAGTATAAAGGCGACTTCGGAGTTAGAGAAAAAAAGATACGTCAGAGTTTTGAAAACGCCTAACGTACGAGAGAACTTTTTCGCACACTCGTTTTAATCAAGAAGGCTGCAGATTCTACAAGAAAATATTTTGTGACGCACACTGAGTAATGAAGAAACGTTTCGGGAGCAAGAAAAGAAGATACGTCGGCGTTAACCTTACCATGCGAATCTCAAGAACGAATTTGGGGACCAAATTCTTTTAAGGGGGGAGGATTGTAACGCCCCAAAATTTCGAACCCGTTTGATTGGATTTTTAATCCAAATTTATGTGCAACTTTTTATTTTCAAAGTTAAACATTAATTTGAACTAAAATATACAATTTAATTATCTCCTATCTCCTTATTAACTTTGAAATGTTTTAGAAGCACAAAAATACTTTAACATAATAGTATACCTCTTTTGAAAAATATTTGGACTTTATTGTGCAAAATAAATAATTTTTGGGGCAAAAATGCACTTTACCAAAACTTCAGGGGGCAAAGTGCAAATTTCGCCCCATACTTGATTGTAGCTGATAGGAGAGCCTTTATAGCTCTCCTAGCCAGCCCTAGGGAGCGGCCAAGCATGCCTCTTGGTTAGAGAAATTTCTCTATCCAAGATGAACATGCATTGGCTTGTTTCTTTGGGAGTAATGATATCTCCCATCTACCAAGGTGTAATTAAACACTTTTCTCCTCATTTTCAGATTTCTCTCCACTCATTTTACACCTTAGAGTTCATAGTTAAGTTAGAATAAGAGAGAAAATAAGGGAGAGAAAAGAGACAACACATTTAGAAAGAGAGTTTTCGGGTATACTCAACCTAGCCTCGGATTTATGATCATTCCGCCTTCGTCCACCGTTGGATCATGCCCACATTTTGCGTGAAGGTCCTACACACGTGGATCTACATATTGACCGTTCGGATCGTCGTTTGGAACTCCCGAAGTGAATCTACAGCCGTGAGAAAATGGTGAAAAGTAAGGATTTGAGGGCTTTTGTTATGAACCACCACCGGAGCCGCCGCCACTGCCACCGGAGCTGCCACCACCACCTTCGGAGATCTGGAAATGAAGATAGTTTCACCCCCTTCGTTGCTTTGGGTAAAAAGACATCTATGCATGTGTTCTTTAGTCTTTGTGATATTACTTTCTTCACTTTAAAATATATGTTGAAGAAGTTTAGTTTGTCCTTGTGATAAGTTTTTGAGTTCATATGTAATATTTAATGTGACTTGCTTTGGTTTTGTTTAAATATTGCTTATATGTTTGGATCTTGATTTATTTTTTTCTAAAAAGGTTATTGTTCATAATTTTCGAAACTTTGGGGGATATTTTTGAAAGATTTTAAAATTTGAAGGGTTGAGGGTTGCGATTTTTGTTGGGAGTAAAAAGGGACTGAAAATATAATTTTTGTTTGATATTTGGTATAAATTTACTTGAAAAGCATTTGTTTTAAAGTTTGCTTTGAGATTTTTGCAAAAAGGGAGTTTTTGAAACTTTTGGGGTTATTTTTGTAAATCTAAAAATAAGGGGTCAAATGCGCTGTTTTGTCGCTGTTTTTACATTGTTCTTTTATAAAATCTTGATTTATTTGAATTAGTGGTTTATTCATTTAAGTTTTAAGATTGAAAATTTGTAAATTTTCGAAGAAAGTTTATAACTAAAGAACTTTTTGTTTCTCATTGTTAGTTTGTGAAAAGTAATTAAAACTTATTTTTAATCCCAATTTTTTTAGTGAAAATTATGCTTGAATATATTTAAATATTTCTTAAATGCGTTGATCTTAAATTATTTTTCAAGGAAATTGGTTCGATTAAGTTTTCAAAACTATGAGGGTATTTTTGAAAAAATTTAAACTTGTGGGGTTTTTAAAGCTTTGATTTTTGAAGTAAAAAGATACTTAATACTTTTATTTGATTTTCGATATGGGTTTAGTTAAAAATCTTTTGATTTAAAGTTTGTTGCAAATTTTTCGGAAAAATGGATGTTTATAAAAGTTTAGGGGTTGTTTTGTAAATCTGGAAAATAAAAGGAAAATTTTGTTGTTTTGACACTGTTTTATGAAATTAGTATTTTGAGTTTTGAAAATATTACTTTTAAGTGGAGTTGATGTCGAAAGTTCTAAGCAATTTTGTGCGATGTGTTAGTAGGAAATCCTTGTGTAGGATTTTCATTAGTTATTTTTCTAAGTCGTATACGTATTTGCTCAGGTTTCGGATACGCATCATTTGTGGAGTATTAGTCGCTATGCTAAGCGACAAAGGTGAGCGCTGTGTGTTTAATTTGTATGTCGGTCCGATGTGCTTGTAGATCGAGTCGAGTCCAAACATGCGCTTAGGCTCTTAATAATCAAAGCATGAATTTTATTCTAACTTTTCTTGCATGTCGTCACGAATAGGTTGACTTATTAGGTTAACATTATTCGCATGAAATCACTTAGCATTTCAACATGATTATCCAAATACATGCTACATCCGAATCTACTAGTTGCGGATATATTTTTCGAAATTATCATGATACCCAAAATTTCATTTGATAAGTTATTAAATGTTGATAATATGTTAATATGTTTGATATGTTATGTTCCGTTTGTTTCCAACTATATGTTTCCGACTATATGTTTCCGTTTGTTTTCAATTTTGTGTGGGCCCCCTTTTGATTGGTATATGGACCCGATGCCAACCTGGCCGGCAAGGGCCGGCAGGATTGTCACGGTTACCCGTAGGCCTGGCCTTACAACCCAAGTGGGGAGGAACACTTGGGGAGTAAGGACGAACTCCGGCAAAGACATGTCGATGCATTTTGATAGTAAGGTCGCTCCTTACTTGGTGAGTTTGGACGGATATCAGACTGAGGATGGAGGGTAAGTGGAGGACGGCATCAGCAAATTCTTGGTTATGTGAATTCCATGTTTCTTCCGTCTTGGATATATGTTTATTTGCTTGATAACATGATTATGTTATATAATATGTTGCATTCACACATCATCATGCAAATTCGCACATAGCCTCACTAAGTTGGACGATCAACTTATGCGTTCTATGTTTCACTCTTTTCAGTTTCAGGTGTTCTGGAAATAATAGTCGGGTTGCGGTTAGGTCATCACGGTTGCGGTCCCACTCTAGTATTAGGGATAGTACTTATATTTTGACGTCGATTTAGTTTCTTTCTCGATTTTGTTTAAAACCTTGCTTAGAATGTTTGTTTCACTAAAGTTGATCTATATTTTCGTCAAAGATTCAAGATTTTAAATTACTTAATTATCTCTCTCGGTTGATTTTGTTCAAATATTTTGATATGTTGTGATTAAATATTTTCGCTTTAAAATTCTACATGGGAAATTGATTTTTCCGTTAAAGCTTAGTAATCAAAATTGTTCTTATTTTGCTTTAAACCGCTTCCGCTGTTAAACTTTTAATTGATCATTTCCTTAAAAAGAAAAAAAAAGTTTCGATATTCTAACACTTTTTCAAAATAATAATAATTTTCCGACCGTTATCCGACGGACCCGCGGAGTCGGGCCGTCACAGATGGTATCAGAGCTTCGGCTCAAGGCCAGGATAGGATCCTCGGATTTGTACTGAGGGGTTAGTAAGGTGGGACTCACCGTCATGATTTTAGGGTGTCTATCCACATTGGGTAGTTCACTGTTAGGACAAGACCGCAACCGAAATCAAATGTTTAGTTCGTGTCCTTGAGGTTAAGAGTTATTTTTGCTTGATTATGTGTTTTCTTGATTTATTATTTTGTTGGTGGTATCCCGAATACCATAACGTTATTCGAACTTTAATGTTGATATTATTGTCTGGCTATGATTGTATATGTGTGCACTCCGTGATTTTCGTAAATTAAAATATTTGAATCAATTGACCTTTCTAGAAGTACATGTAGAATAACTAAAAGACCCCTAATCCTTTTTAATTCCATTATCGAGTTTACTTTACTCATAATTCTGATCCTAAATGTATCCATCTCCAAATTGATCTCTCGACTTCAGTAAGCTTTCTTGAGCCTTTTTTCGCTATAATTAATTGTTTCGCCCTTATTCTAATGTTGGTACTTATTCATTTTTGAGCTTGTGATCCCTAGATGTCTTTCCTTCATCATTTTGGCGAATCAAATTGTTATCTATGTAATCTTTCTTTCAATAGACAAAATATCATTCCAATTTCATTGACATCGGTCTTGAGTTCTAACTCGTCAATTCCCGTTCTTTGCATTCAACTACGAATTATCATTGATAGCGAGTAACTTCATTTTGAATTCTCAAACTACCCTAAGTTCATGTCTAATCTTTTCATTTCCGCTCGTGCCTTTCTGAAGTTTCTAAATACCATTGCCCGATTGTATCTTTTCCTTCACGTTTCGTAATTTATCGTAAATTATTCTTCAATCATTTTAGCCTCATTCTTGAAATGCTTCTTCAAGCTGTGCCCTTAATTACCTTTAATCTGACTTTTTGACTGTTTTCCTTCAGAGATCATCGACATTTTCAATTAACATGTCCTTGTTTATTGGGGATTGACTTATTGTATCCTATCAAGCTTTTATATTGATCCCCTATTTTTGTACTCGTTCAGAGTTTACCCCTCCCTATTTCATGAGATACTTTCTCGTATCGACTTCGTAAACCAAAATTATTTATTTTTATCGGATTCTATGATTGTTATTGTTCCTTGTCCTTCTTTATCCGAGCACATTTATTCCGTTATGATCGTTTTGAAATTATCCATATAATTTCATGTTACTCTTTTTGTTGTATTCAATTATACAATCTTCTAAATTTCCTGAAGGAATTGAATTGTCTCAATTTCTTTTGAACTTCACGTTTTCATTTGTCCATTCATAAATTGTTGTTCCTTTGTCAATTTCATTCCTTGTTGCAATCCGCATAAATCAGATCAATTTATTCTCAATTCCTTTTGAACTTCGGACTTACCTTCTATTTGTTTCGAACTTATTTTTAATCCTATCTCGCTCAATTTGATCGTGTCGATGTTCTCATATTTCACTATTGAGCTTCACTTGTTTCTATTGCAGCTTGTTGCAATCATTATTGAAATGAATCCTTAAATCGCGCCATTTATCTTGGCTTGCTTTTCAAATAACCAAACACACTTTAATGTTTTGGTTATTATTGTCATGATATTTGTTTCGACTTTCTATTATCCTTACCGATATCCTTGCCTTGGTCTTCTTTTTACTTACACCGTTTGAAATGGCGAGGCTCATCCCTTTCGTTATTCTTATCGGTGCACCTTAATTGTTCTCCTTGTCACTTGTATCGAACTATTCATTTGGTTATCTTTATTATCGATATTTCAGTCCTTTTGCAATCTTTGTTGATTCTTCTTTATATTTCCATTGCTAATTCTTATCTTGTCGTCTTGAGCATCTTGATTCGATCATCTTTTCTAATCCTTATCATGTCTCTTCATTTAACTCATTTTGTTCCTTGCGAAGATCCCAAGTCAAACGTCATTCAGTACCTTTTGAATTCTCTGGGTCAAACTGAACTATATTTTTGTTATGTGAGTAGTTTTTCCTTTGAGAAGAATCTTAATACGCGGCATAGGAGTTGGAATTATCGTTGTATCCCATTCTACCGCGTCATGATTATGCTTAACGTATATGAAGTACTACATCGATCATACTTGTGAACCTGACTGCATATCTTAAGATCTTAAAAAATATCTAACGTACAAACGAAGACACGTTTGCATACTCGTCTAGATGAAGAAACAAGTGAATTCCATTATGGCGCGGCCAGAGTATAAAGGCGACTTCGGAGTTAGAGAAAAAAAGATACGTCAGAGTTTTGAAAACGCCTAACGTACGAGAGAACTTTTTCGCACACTCGTTTTAATCAAGAAGGCTGCAGATTCTACAAGAAAATATTTTGTGACGCACACTGAGTAATGAAGAAACGTTTCGGGAGCAAGAAAAGAAGATACGTCGGCGTTAACCTTACCATGCGAATCTCAAGAACGAATTTGGGGACCAAATTCTTTTAAGGGGGGAGGATTGTAACGCCCCAAAATTTCGAACCCGTTTGATTGGATTTTTAATCCAAATTTATGTGCAACTTTTTATTTTCAAAGTTAAACATTAATTTGAACTAAAATATACAATTTAATTATCTCCTATCTCCTTATTAACTTTGAAATGTTTTAGAAGCACAAAAATACTTTAACATAATAGTATACCTCTTTTGAAAAATATTTGGACTTTATTGTGCAAAATAAATAATTTTTGGGGCAAAAATGCACTTTACCAAAACTTCAGGGGGCAAAGTGCAAATTTCGCCCCATACTTGATTGTAGCTGATAGGAGAGCCTTTATAGCTCTCCTAGCCAGCCCTAGGGAGCGGCCAAGCATGCCTCTTGGTTAGAGAAATTTCTCTATCCAAGATGAACATGCATTGGCTTGTTTCTTTGGGAGTAATGATATCTCCCATCTACCAAGGTGTAATTAAACACTTTTCTCCTCATTTTCAGATTTCTCTCCACTCATTTTACACCTTAGAGTTCATAGTTAAGTTAGAATAAGAGAGAAAATAAGGGAGAGAAAAGAGACAACACATTTAGAAAGAGAGTTTTCGGGTATACTCAACCTAGCCTCGGATTTATGATCATTCCGCCTTCGTCCACCGTTGGATCATGCCCACATTTTGCGTGAAGGTCCTACACACGTGGATCTACATATTGACCGTTCGGATCGTCGTTTGGAACTCCCGAAGTGAATCTACAGCCGTGAGAAAATGGTGAAAAGTAAGGATTTGAGGGCTTTTGTTATGAACCACCACCGGAGCCGCCGCCACTGCCACCGGAGCTGCCACCACCACCTTCGGAGATCTGGAAATGAAGATAGTTTCACCCCCTTCGTTGCTTTGGGTAAAAAGACATCTATGCATGTGTTCTTTAGTCTTTGTGATATTACTTTCTTCACTTTAAAATATATGTTGAAGAAGTTTAGTTTGTCCTTGTGATAAGTTTTTGAGTTCATATGTAATATTTAATGTGACTTGCTTTGGTTTTGTTTAAATATTGCTTATATGTTTGGATCTTGATTTATTTTTTTCTAAAAAGGTTATTGTTCATAATTTTCGAAACTTTGGGGGATATTTTTGAAAGATTTTAAAATTTGAAGGGTTGAGGGTTGCGATTTTTGTTGGGAGTAAAAAGGGACTGAAAATATAATTTTTGTTTGATATTTGGTATAAATTTACTTGAAAAGCATTTGTTTTAAAGTTTGCTTTGAGATTTTTGCAAAAAGGGAGTTTTTGAAACTTTTGGGGTTATTTTTGTAAATCTAAAAATAAGGGGTCAAATGCGCTGTTTTGTCGCTGTTTTTACATTGTTCTTTTATAAAATCTTGATTTATTTGAATTAGTGGTTTATTCATTTAAGTTTTAAGATTGAAAATTTGTAAATTTTCGAAGAAAGTTTATAACTAAAGAACTTTTTGTTTCTCATTGTTAGTTTGTGAAAAGTAATTAAAACTTATTTTTAATCCCAATTTTTTTAGTGAAAATTATGCTTGAATATATTTAAATATTTCTTAAATGCTTTGATCTTAAATTATTTTTCAAGGAAATTGGTTCGATTAAGTTTTCAAAACTATGAGGGTATTTTTGAAAAGTTTTAAACTTGTGGGGTTTTTAAAGCTTTGATTTTTGAAGTAAAAAGATACTTAATACTTTTATTTGATTTTCGATATGGGTTTAGTTAAAAATCTTTTGATTTAAAGTTTGTTGCAAATTTTTCGGAAAAATGGATGTTTATAAAAGTTTAGGGGTTGTTTTGTAAATCTGGAAAATAAAAGGAAAATTTTGTTGTTTTGACACTGTTTTATGAAATTAGTATTTTGAGTTTTGAAAATATTACTTTTAAGTGGAGTTGATGTCGAAAGTTCTAAGCAATTTTGTGCGATGTGTTAGTAGGAAATCCTTGTGTAGGATTTTCATTAGTTATTTTTCTAAGTCGTATACGTATTTGCTCAGGTTTCGGATACGCATCATTTGTGGAGTATTAGTCGCTATGCTAAGCGACAAAGGTGAGCGCTGTGTGTTTAATTTGTATGTCGGTCCGATGTGCTTGTAGATCGAGTCGAGTCCAAACATGCGCTTAGGCTCTTAATAATCAAAGCATGAATTTTATTCTAACTTTTCTTGCATGTCGTCACGAATAGGTTGACTTATTAGGTTAACATTATTCGCATGAAATCACTTAGCATTTCAACATGATTATCCAAATACATGCTACATCCGAATCTACTAGTTGCGGATATATTTTTCGAAATTATCATGATACCCAAAATTTCATTTGATAAGTTATTAAATGTTGATAATATGTTAATATGTTTGATATGTTATGTTCCGTTTGTTTCCAACTATATGTTTCCGACTATATGTTTCAGTTTGTTTTCAATTTTGTGTGGGCCCCCTTTTGATTGGTATATGGACCCGATGCCAACCTGGCCGGCAAGGGCCGGCAGGATTGTCACGGTTACCCGTAGGCCTGGCCTTACAACCCAAGTGGGGAGGAACACTTGGGGAGTAAGGACGAACTCCGGCAAAGACATGTCGATGCATTTTGATAGTAAGGTCGCTCCTTACTTGGTGAGTTTGGACGGATATCAGACTGAGGATGGAGGGTAAGTGGAGGACGGCATCAGCAAATTCTTGGTTATGTGAATTCCATGTTTCTTCCGTCTTGGATATATGTTTATTTGCTTGATAACATGATTATGTTATATAATATGTTGCATTCACACATCATCATGCAAATTCGCACATAGCCTCACTAAGTTGGACGATCAACTTATGCGTTCTATGTTTCACTCTTTTCAGTTTCAGGTGTTCTGGAAATAATAGTCGGGTTGCGGTTAGGTCATCACGGTTGCGGTCCCACTCTAGTATTAGGGATAGTACTTATATTTTGACGTCGATTTAGTTTCTTTCTCGATTTTGTTTAAAACCTTGCTTAGAATGTTTGTTTCACTAAAGTTGATCTATATTTTCGTCAAAGATTCAAGATTTTAAATTACTTAATTATCTCTCTCGGTTGATTTTGTTCAAATATTTTGATATGTTGTGATTAAATATTTTCGCTTTAAAATTCTACATGGGAAATTGATTTTTCCGTTAAAGCTTAGTAATCAAAATTGTTCTTATTTTGCTTTAAACCGCTTCCGCTGTTAAACTTTTAATTGATCATTTCCTTAAAAAGAAAAAAAAAGTTTCGATATTCTAACACTTTTTCAAAATAATAATAATTTTCCGACCGTTATCCGACGGACCCGCGGAGTCGGGCCGTCACACAACAGATGACTCAAGCTATACCAACAGTTGAGGCTGCCAAACCTCAGGATGATCCAGATGTTATGATCATCCATCCTATTGCTGCTGCACCTATTTCTTCTGCTTGTCCAGCCCTTGCCCCAGCTGATAAAGGAAAAAGAAAGATAGTGATCAAAAGGAGAAGGTTTCCAAAGCTGACAAGAAGAAAAGGGAAGAAGCTGAACAAAGAAAGCAAGATGAAATAGAGGAGAAAAAAGCTCTTGAACTGAGCAAAGTTCAGGAAGCAAAGGATGAGGAAAGAAGGAAAATGTCTGAGGCAGAAAGGAAAGTTGCTGAAGATGCAGAACTTGCTGTAGTCATCGAACTCAGCAAGGTTGATGCTCATGGACCTGTCCACGGTGGAGGCATCAAAATCAATGAGGCTGATGGTGATGGTACACCTAAGAAGCCCAAAATGCCTGCTGGTGAAGTCAAGGAGAAAGAAAAGTTTGAAATCAGAAAAGCCTTCAACATTGTCTATGCTGACAAAGAGCTTTTCAAAAGATTTGAGAAGACCCTTGCCTACTACGACCAGAAGTTAATGCTAAAGATTCTGTTCACTCAGGAAAAGCCCAGATATATCAGATGGAGAGAAAACAGAATGAACATATCAATAGCAGATCTTCAAAGTCTGAAGGAGTTAGCTGATGAAGAACAGTGGGTTCTAAATTGGCTAAGGACAGAATCCATTCAGAAAGCCTTGGATCCTCACTATGTAAGAGACATCATGCACTTATATGCAAAGGAGTTTGCATTAGAAGAGGCCAAGAAGATCAAGAACTCTTTGCCTGCCAAAAGAAGAAAGTCTGATAATGTTGAAGAAAAGGGCTATCAACATAGCTGCTATGACCGCCTTGAAGAGATGGGCAGAAAGGTCAAGGTATCAGCAAGGCTGTTCAAGTGAAATGCCTCAGCTGCCTAGCATTCAGCATATTATCTTTGGCAAAGAAGTTAAGGAGTTTTGTGAAGTGCCCAAAGGTAACAATGCCTTTGTAAATCCTTGGATCATTGTGCGACAGATTCGTCAAACAACTTGTTTCAATGATGATGGCACTATTACAAATCTGTTCTATGATGATGTCACTGATGAGCACAAGAAAGCTGATAATCCCTTAGCACTTGAGTGGAACGTTAAGGATACCAAAGCTGATCAGGAGACTGAAATGAAATATGTCCCTGTCCACCAGGAGACTGAAGAAAAGGAAGATGCTGCTTCTGCTTCATCAGGTGATCAGCACTCATCACTGATGGAAGCTTTCCAGATGCTAATGGAGAACTCTATGAAGGAACTGGAAGAGAAGCACATCCAGCAGCTGACAAAGTTGAAAGAGGAGCTGAAGGAAGAACTGAAAGCAGAATTGGTAGAGTCCAACAGACTTCAGCTGGAAACTATGCAACAATCAACTGCCAAGATCATCAAATCTGAAATTGATAGTTTTCCTATACCTCAAGATCATTCCATGCAGTTAGTGCAAAGCCTTACTGATATGAACAGAAACGTTGAAGATGTGAAGGCTGATGTAAATCACCTTCATACTGCCTTACAAAGAGTTGAGCACAAGATAGCTGACTTAACTGCAACATTCATCAAAGTCAGTGAAGAAGAAAAGGAAGTTAATATTGGGATGTTGCAAGAAGTCTCAAACGCTGAAAAGGAACTTCACAATGAACTTGCAACAATGCAACTCAATATTGACTGCTTCAATGACCAAACTGACAACATCAGCACCACTCTTCATCATTTAACAGCAAGTCATGATGTAGTAAATCAGAACCTGGAGACTTTATGTGCTGCAATGAAGGTTCCTACTGTTGCACTAAACCCTGCTGCTAAACCTGAAGATTTCATCAAGTCTGATGATGACAAAAAGGGGGAAGATAAAGGAGAAGAATCAACTAAGGAGATTATTGCTGATGCTGAAGTTGAGAAGACTGAAGAAACTACTGAAAAGACCAAGACTGCTGAGACCAAGACTGCTGAAACAGTTGGAAAGGTACAAGGTGAAGAGAAGTCTGAAGAAGAGACTAAGGACAAAGTCAAAACTGATGAAGTAATGGCTGAAACCAAGGACTCTGCTGAAGATCAAACAAAGCCGTTGACCAAGTACAAGAATACTGAATCAGGCAGAAAGGCAATGAAGCTACTAAAGGAGCAGCAACTCAAAGAAAAGATGGATGCTGCCAAAGCAAACATACTTTCAGAAGATAAGCTGATGAAGATGATGAAGAATCATCTTATGAATATGAAGAAGTGCTAGAAGAATCTGATGAAGAAGCTGATAATTATAATGTATAAATCTTTTGTAATCAGTTCACTTTATCTATTCTTCAGACATCTCATCTGATGAACTTGTACTTGTAATATTTTCATTATCAATAAAAAGTCAAGTTTAATCCTACACATCTTTTCTATCTCAGAAAATTTTGAGGATAACAATCTTTAGCTTAGGTATTAATAGGTACTTGGCTGAAGTTTTGTCATCATCAAAAAGGGGGAAATTGTTGGATAAGGATGAAGATGAAATCACTGAAGACAATTTGTTAAGGGAGGTTTTGATGCATTCCAAAACTTCAAAATCTGCTAAGTATGGATTAACTTAGCTGATGGTCCCTTGTGAAGAATTTTTGACTAAGTAAAGAAGACATCAGAAGAGTCAAAAATTAAGGTCCAAAGACTACTGATCTGCTGAAGGAAAAATATCAGACTGATGAAGATCAGCCGACTCAAATCAGATTTGTTCAAGTTTGAGATCAGCTTTGTTCGCCATCAGACTTGCACTTCCGTCAGCCAAGTGGAAAGGATCATAAAGTCTTCCCAACGGTAATAAATGCCCCTGGAAGTAATAAATGCTGAAGTACAAGGTTATTAAAGACAAATGATTGAAGAAATGCTTCGCATCAGCTGGGTGCATTTAATGCTGCCTGCAGGAAAGTACTGTTGACAGTACGGACAGACTGCAAAAGAGCCGTTCGCGGATTTTAAGGACCAGTACTCGAGGAATTTGAATCCTGTCTCTCTTCAACGGACATTTTTCAAACCTCAAGTATAAATAGCTGAAAGAGACGAGAAGAAAACAACAACACAATCTCTGAGAAATTTTTGAAGCAGAATTCTTTAAGTCTCAAGAACAGCTCACTCATCAGCTTAGTCATTTGTTGACGAAAAGCGAAGTTGAAGAACAAAGCTAAACACATCATCTCAGTGAATTTGTATATATGAGTGTTGTGAGAAGTAGATATCCATCTTTGTGAGTGATATTACTTCGGAGAGTAGGAGTTTCTGAGTGATTTCCTACTGTGCACTTGTGGCCTTTTTTGTTGATTGGCGCAAGCAGAGTATACTGTAAACTTTGTGATTATAGTATAACCCAAGATCTAAGTGACTTGGAAGAGTGGACTAAAGGATTTAAATCCATATAACCACTATAAAAATTACTTGTGTTTTTACTTGCATTCTTTCTTGCATATTGTCTGTTGCATAAAAACACTTTAAGTTAACTGTTTGAAAAGTTTTCTAAGAAAAGGAGTTTTGTAAAACTGGGGAATAAACTTTCAAACTGCTAAGTTTACTTGTGAAAAACACTTTATAAATCCGCTGCAAGTACTCTAAGTATTAAAACTGATTTTGACAAAATCAGCTAAGTAACTATCAGTTTAGTGGTATACAAAGCTGTTCAAAGATTTGTTCGCGATCAGCCGAGGAACCTACTGTTGATAACAGCTTAGTCTATTTAAGTTAACAAAAAGGTTTTAAAGTTAAAATTTGCAAAAAGTTTAGAGGTCTATTCACCCTCCCCCCCCCCCCCCTCTAGACCTCATCTGACCACTTGGGACCAACAAACATGTTAAAATAACAAAAATATAGGGTAAACTTAATTTAAAAGCAAATTTACACTATAAAGTCGGGGATAGTTGGTAAAAATGGGTTAGATTCGTTAAAAAATGATTAGGCATGTAATTGAAAATGGATTCATTTAGTAAAAGATATGTATAATAGACAAAACTGGTTAACACGCATGTAAAAAGAGAATGAAACACACATTTCATTGTATTTGAAGATATTGAATCTTTTGTTTTATCTTCAATTAATGAAAATAAAATAAAATCAAACAAATAAAAAATATCTTTAAGAAAAAACTAAATTTGTAGAAAACCAATATAGTTAACAAATTTAACTAAAAATAATTATTAAAAAATGCTCAAAAAAAATTTAGACTTCTCTTATTTTGTAATTTTTTCTACAAAAAAGAAAAAGAAAAATAAGCATTGTAAGAGGATACAAAATTAAAAAAAAATGTTTATAAAGATCTCTTCTAATGCATTACAATTCAATATAAAATAAGTGTTCAAATATTAGGTCAATCGAAGAATTATTTGATAAAACTATCAGAAAACTTATACTATTAGACTGATATAAACATATCACCAAACTTTAATCATGATTGAAACCCCATATGAATATAATTATTCATAAGAAAGACATTAACTTTCTAAGGTCATTTACGATTTGCTCGACCTAGTTATTCTAATAAATAATTAAATCAACATAAAACACATTTCCAGTTTAAATGTACATATAGAGAATGAGAACATATAAAAAGCATATACTGAGGCTTAAATTAAACCTGGGAGAGAAAATGTTAGGAAAAATGAAAGAGCCGATTAAAAAAATTAATGTAATTACCTTAGTGACTAGAACGATAAAACAAAACTTAACTCATAGCTACATGATCACCTGCAAGCTTTATAGGAAATTATTATTTTCTTAGAATTTTATATGCACTATTAATGAAAAGAATTAAGTTAGGATGCAAGAGAAACAATACGTGCATCCTTACCAATATGTATATATTCATCATCAAGAATATCCTTACTCGAGCAACTAACAACGCAACACTAAATAAGAATTCATAAAATATTAAGTTAAAATTCAGTCAAAATGGGTCAAAGACGTTAAATCATATGCTTTTTGTGATTTAACGTCGGTCTAAATAACAATATTTATGGGCAACTAGTTGAATTATACTTAAAAATTTGGCAGAAAAATTACAAGATTATGATTGTGTATGATTTTCATAGGTAGAGAAGACCGTATTTTATTATATTTTGTACCCTTTCGAAAAAGAAGCAGGAATGTTATCGATCATATGATTTATTACGGTTTCCTCAAATTGAGAAGACCCTATGTGATACTACTGTTTCAATTCAAAATCATCATACTCATTAATTGATATAATTTATAATTGCCCATAAATTTCAATTTTTTACATATTTATTAGTACTAATAACACCCAAGGGTAAATTTGGAACATTTTAGGGGGCAAGGGGTTAATTGTAAAAAAGTGATGAACAAGAATAGCATATGCGGTAGTACAGTGCCCGCGAGGTTTTTTTTTTGTGATTTAACGTCGGTATGAAAATTGAAAAAGGTTGATTGATTTTGGTATGAAATGTATCATTCTGAAAGGTGTGGTATGCAATGTATAAGTAGGTAAATGTTTAATATGAAACGTGACACTTTTTTTTTTCCTTTTTTTTTTTTAGAGTTAACGGACACGTGTCCAATTCCGTCCAAAATTTAACGGTGGTATGTAAATTGAAAAATATTGATTGATTTTGGTATGAAATGTGCAATTATGAAAAGTGTGATATGAAATGTATAAAGTAGGTAAAAGTTTGATATAAAAAGTCCAATTCCCTCTAATAAGAAACGTTGTTTCGCGTGGTTCGAAAAGAAAAGTAAGTATTTGGGTTTAGTATGTATCTATTTAAATCTTGTTAGTGTTTCTTTTGATCTGAAACATACTAAAGCCTAATGTTGACTTCTTTTAAAATCACGACTTGCATTTAGGGTAATATTTCAAATAGATCCACATTTGTTACAAAAGCGGCAATTATCTTATTCAAATCCTTCTTTGGTGGCAGCCTATCTTTCTTTGGTAATATTATAGGATTATTACTGATTTTCATTTAATCCTATAATATCAGTAATAACAATAATTAACATAAAAATTAATTTATAGAGTGATTTACACTCAGACCTCATCAGGTTTGGACATATTACAAGAAACTCCCCGTTGTTTAAAAAATTACAGGGACACCCCCTCAGGTTTGGACATATTTCAAGAAACCCCTTCCGGCGTTATAAACAGACGGAATTTGATGACATCAGAAAAAAAAATTGATTTTCCAAATTTACCTTGGCTAAATATACCTCAGGGGTGTCTATGTAATAATATCATGCCTCAGGGGGTGTCTATGTAATAATATTATACCACAGAGGTGTCTATGAAATAATGTTATACAACATGGGGTTTATTTGGAAGATTACAATAACTTCATGGGGTTACTTGTAGCCAACGATCTTATTTTAAAAAACGACTAATGGATGTTACTGTTGGCCATATATTTTGAGTACTCTAAATTTCATGGGGTTACTTATCAGATTGTCATATTTCTAAAAATGAGTAATGGATGTTACTCTAAATTTCGGCGTGCATCTGTAACCATTATGGGTGCATTCTTCACACACCCTACATATGAATTTTTTGATAATCGATATTTTAATCATCTCATGCTACCTCTTGAATTTGATGATGTCATTGTCAAATTTGTGGGATGAAATGCAAAACTAAAAATACACATTTGGACTGCTATTTATTACCAAAATATGTGGCCAACAGTAACATCTAATGGTCATTTTTTAAAATATGATAGTTGGCTACAAGTAACTCCCTGAAATTCTTGTAATCTTCCAAATACACCATCTGTGGTATGATATTATTACATAGACATCCCATGTGGTATGATATTATTACATAGACACCCCCTGTGGGTATATTTAGTTAGGGGTTTATTTGAAAAATCAAATTTTTTTTGCTGACGTCATCAAATTCCATTTGTTTTTAACGCTGTAAGGGGTTTCTTCTAATATGCCCATATCTGAGGGAGTGTCCCTGTACGTAATTTTTGAAACAGCAGGGGATTTCTTGTAATATGTCCAAACCTGAGGGGATCTGAGTGTAAATTACCCTAATTTATATATAATAATCCAAAAAATGTGTGGTGGATGTAACTTGATAAGAATGGCAGGCCTGAAATTTGCAGAAATGGACAATCTCACCAATCAACTAGGCTGGACCTATGTACTTGTCTTGAAACAAGTGTGTTTGGGCCTCAATCGAAATTGGTGTCTCACAGACTTTTTTGGCCAAAATCGATTGAGATGGTGTTTGGTCCATTGGAATGAAATTCTTCGGCCAAAATCGTTCCAAACAAGCCCCTAGAGTCTTTGTCTATGGGCTTAAATCTAATAGGTTATGTTAATGTGCCATAATTTATTTGTCTTTTACATGAAGTTTTGATAAATTTAAGGTTTTTTTCTTCCTACTATAAACACTACATTTATTTAAAAGTTTAAGACTAGCACGAAGAGTATTGCATATGTGGTAGTAAACTTTATATCGATTATCACTTGTTATACTATAAAATTCAGGTCGACATATTTGTTATCATATTTAACAAATCTACTCATATTTGGTACCTCCAAAAAAAAAAATAATTTGATTTGTTTATACCCCTAACAATGATCCATTGACCAAGAATAATATTATGCTGTGAGAAACTCAATCCATACACAGAGCAAAAAGCAAATATAAAGTCGCAAAATTCTGAAAATTGCGAAACTAATATTAGAATATTATGTTTGATCATTTAAACATACTTTAATAAAAATATACTACTTCATAAACTAATACAATACATAAATAGGATAATTAGGTAAAACCGATAAAAAAAATGAATGAAATCGACTAAACACGTGATAACAAAAAATCAGATCAAATCTATAAAAGAACAAAAACAAATAAATGAGTTAATTGGAAAAAAGAAAAGGTGAAATATGTGAGTAAATATGTTAAATAAGCAAAATAATAAGTTAAATCAGCCTAAATTGGGTTAAACCAGAGAAACTTAGTGAATTGATCAACAAATGTGAAAATCGACTTAAATTGGTTACACATGAAATAATTATGGATTGATTAAGAAATGAGATAAACAAAAAAAAAAATGAAATCGGTGAAAGAACGGGCTAAAATAATAAAAAAGAAATGATAAACTCAGTATAGAATAGGTATAAGCGATATTTCTTTAAAAAATTCTTTAGAATTTATCGCTTATTAAAGAATCTAAAAACAAAAGGTCACATCCAGGCCATATGAATAAAAAAAAAGTACTATTTAGTTAACTGAAAAACTTATAATTGGCTTAAGCCAAAATAAGTCAAAACATGGAAAGGTTAAAATTGGTGAAAACGGGTAAAATTCCACTAATATATATATATATATATATATATATATATATATGATTAAAAAAAAATTGGTGAACCAGAGAAAAAATGAGTTAGATAGAAGAAAAACGAGTTAAAGAAAAAAATGGTGCAATTGATAAAACAAAGGGGTAAGCAGGATAGGTAAAATCGGCTAAAATTAGGTTAAACTGAAAATAATTCGTGAATTGATTAACAAATTTGATAAAACACAAAAATGGTGGAATAGGTCGAACAACGGGTTAAAATAACAGAAAAAATGATAAGCTCAGTGTATAAATACAGGCGCAATCGATGTTTCTTTGGACAATTCTTAAGAAATGATCAATTATTAAAAAAAACTAAAAAGAAATCACATTTCTTCGATACGGATAAACTAAAGTAATCATATTTAGTTAACTGAAAAATTTATAATTGGCTTAGGCTAAAAAAAGTCAAAATATATAAGTGGTTAAAACTGGTTATAACGGCAAAACAATGGGAAAATAGATTAGATGGAATAAAAATGAGTTAAAGCAACAAAAAATGGTATGATCGATAAAATAATATGGTAAATCGACAAAACACGGGTAAACTGGTAAAAAATGAATGACATCGACTAAACACAAGATAGAAAAAAGGGTAAAATCGATAAAAACCAAGAACAAAAAACAAGTTAAATTGAAATAAAAAATGTGAAATAGCCGAGAAAATAGTGTACATCGGCAAAATACTAGGTAAAATTGGGTTAAAGCGGACAGAATGAGTGAATCGATTAAAGAATGAGATAAACACAAAAAATGGTGAAATCGATGAAAGAACGAATTAAAATAACACAAAAACAAATGGTAAACTCAAGTAAAACTGGAGGAAATCGATTAAAGAACATGTTAAAATAAAAAAAAATGTTGGTCCCAAGTGGTCAGAAGAGGTTTAGAGGGGGGGGGGGGGGTGAATAAACCTCTTTAAAATTTTCTTTCAAATTTTAACTTTAAAACTTTACTCTAACTGAACAGACTAAGCTGATCAGATTAGTAAGTTACAACTCTGTTCGCGAACAAATCTTTGAACAGATTTGTTGACCACTCGTCTGATGGTTACTTAGCTGATTTGTTAAAATCAGTTTTAATACTTAGAGTACTTGCAGCGGATTTTCAAAGTATTTTTCACAAGTAATCTTAGCAGTTTGAAAAATGTTTCCCCAGTTTTATAAACTCCTTTTTAAACTCTTTTTCAAACAGTTAGCTTAATGTGTTTTTATGCAATCAGAAAATATGCAAGTTCAAAACGATGTAAAACACAAGTAATTTTTATAGTGGTTATATGGATTTGAATATCCTTTAGTCCACTCTTCCAAGTCACACAGATCTTGGGTTATACTATAATCACAAAGTTTACAGTATACTCTGCTTGCGCCAATCAACAAATGAAACGGCCACAAGTGCGCAGTAAGAAATCACACAGAAATCCTACTTCTCTGAAGTAATATCACTCACTTAGATGGATATCTACTTCCCACAACACTCTCTATTACAAAATCACTCAGAAGATGTATTTTTCTTGATTCTTCAACTCTGCTTTCGTCAACAAATGACTCAGCTGATGAGTGAGCTGTTCTTGAGACTTAAAGAATTTTGCTTCGAAAATTTCTCTCAGAAAGTGTGTTGCTTCTTTCTTCTTCGTCTCTTTCAGCTATTTATACTTGAGGATTGAAAAATGTCCGTTGAAGAGAGACAGGTTTCAAATTCCTCGAGTACTGGTCCTTAAAATCCGCGAACGGCTCTTTTGCAGTCTGTCCGTACTGTGAACAGTACTATTCTGCAGGCAGCATTAAATGCACTCGGCTGATGCGAAGTATTTCTTCAATCATTTGTCTTTAATAACCTTGTACTTCAGCATTTATTACTCCAAGGGGCATTTATTACCGTTGGGAACACTTCTTGATCTTCTTTACTTGGCTGACGAAAGTACGAGTCTGATGGCGAACTCGGCTGATCTCAAACTTGAACAAATCTGATTTGAGTCGGCTGATCTTCATCAATCTGATAACTTTACTTCAGCAGATCAGAAGTCTTGGACCTTGAAACTTTGACTCTTCTGATGTCTTCTTGTACTTAGTCAAAATTCCTTGATAAGTTTATCAGCTAAGTTACTCCATACTTAGCCACAATTGAAGTTTTGGAATGCATCAAAACCTCCCTTATCAAATTGTCTTCAGTTCCTTCATCTTCATCTTTATCCAACAATTTCCCCCTTTTTGATGATGACAAAACTTCAGCTAAGTACCTGTCAAATACCTAAGCTAAAATTTGTAATCCTCAAAATTTTCTGAGATAGAAAAAGTTTATTGGATTGAACTTGTCTGTTTATAAATATTGAAAAAGAGTTACAAGGTACAAGTTCATCAGATGAGATTTCTGAAGAAATAGATAAAGTAAACTGATTACAATGATATCAAGTTCTAACTATCAGCTTCTTCATCTGATCCTTCAAGCACTTCTTCGTACTCATAAGATGATTCTTCATCATCTTCTTCTTCATCAGCTTCTTCTTCCAAGATTGCTTTGGCAGCATCCATCTTCTCTTTGAGTTGCTGTTCTCTGATCAGCTCCATTGCTTTCTTGGCAGATTCAGTGTTCTTGTACTTGGTAGTTTCTTTTTCAATATTTTCTTCTTCTTCTACCTTTCCAAGTTTTACAGTCTTGTCAACAGTGTCTTCAGTTTCCTTGGCTTCAATAGTTGCAGCAGCAGTTTCCTTAGCTGGTTCTTCTGGTTCTTCCCTTTTATCTTCCCCCTTTTTGTCATCATCAACTTTGATGACATTTGAAGGTGTAACAGCAGGGTTGAGAGCAACTGTTGGAATCTTTATTCCAGCACATAAAGCTTTCAGATTCTGATTGACAACATCATGACTTGCTGTAAGATGATGAATGTCAGTGCTGATGACGTCAGTCTTGTCATTGAAGTAGTCAATGTTCAGGTTTATAGTTGCAATTTCATTTTGGAGATCTTTTCCAGCCTTGGAAACTTCTTGCAACAATAGAACATTAACCGCCTTCTCTTCTTCAGCTACTTTGAGAAAGGATGCAGTCAGCTCAGCCACTTTGTGCTCAGATCTTTCTAAGGCAGTGTGAAGATGATTTACATCACCTTTCACATCTTCAACGTTCTTGTTCAAATCCCTTAGATTGTGCACTAGTTGCAGAGAATTATCTTGAGGAATAGGAATACTGTTGATTTCTCTCTTGAGAATCTCTTCTGTTGATCCCTGAACAGTTTCCAGCTGAAGTCTGTTGGATTCTACCAACTCTGCTTTCAATTCTTCCTTCAGCTCCTCCTTGACTTTCATCAGCTGTTGCTTGTGCTTGTCTTCCAGTTCCTTCAGTTGATTTTCCATCAGCATCTGGATTGCTTCCATCAGTGATGAGTGTTGATCAGCTGATGAAGCAGAAGCATTAGCATCAGCTTCCTTCTCTTCAGTCGCCTGTTGAACAGGGACTTCTTCCATGTCCGTCATCTGATGATCTTCAGACGTCTTAGCTTGCAATTCAACAGCTAATGACTTGTCAGCATTTTTGTGCTCATCAGTAACATCATCGTAGAACAGATTAGTGATGGTTCCATCATCATTGAAGCATGTTGTCTGTCTAATCTGCCTTACAATAATCCAAGGGTTGACAAACGCATTGTTTCCCTTAGGGACTTCATAGTACGGTTGTACTTCCTTGCCAAAAATGATTTGCTGGATACTTGGCAGCAGTGGCAAATCACTCGAACAGCCTTGCTGATACTTTGACTTTTTAGCCCATCTCTTCAGGGCAGTCATAACAGCAAACTTAATTGCTCTTTCTTCAGCATCTTCAGACTTTTTCTTCTTATCAGGCAAGGTGCTTTTGATCTTGTTGGCCTCTTCCAATGCAAAGCCTTTTGCATAACCATGCATGACATCTCTTACATGGCTGGGATTCAGGGCCTTCTGAATGGAGTTCGTTTTCAGCCAAGATAGAACCCAACGTTCTTCATCAGCTAACTCCTTCATTGTTTGAAGTTCTGTTATTGATCTGTTCAGCCTGTTGTCTCTCCAACTGATATACCTTTGCTTCTCCTGGTTGAACAGAGTTCTTAACATGAGCTTTTGATCATAGTAAGCTAAGGCCTTCTCAAACTTCTTGAAAAGCTCCTTATCAGCATACACTATTTCAAATGCTTTTCGAACTTCAAATTTGTCCTTTGACTTTTCCTTGGGGGCAGGCAGTAATATTTTTGTTTTGTCTTCTTCATCCTTGCCTTCTCCAATTTTGATGCCACTTCCATGGACAGGTCCATAGGCATTAGTCTTGCTCTGTTCAATCACCATAGCCAGTTCAGCATCTTCAGCAGCCTTTCTCTCTGCTTCTGACATCTTTCTTCTGGCTTCATCCTTTACAGCTTGAGCCTTGCTTAGCTCAAGTGCCTTCTTCTCTTCAAGCTCATCCTGCTTCCTCTGTTCAGCTTCCTCCCTTGCTCTCTTGTCAGCTTTAGTGATTTTCTTCCTCTTAATCACTATCTTCTTTTTCCCTTTGTCAATAGGAGCAGGAGCTGGTCCAGCAGATGATATGGGAGCAGCAGCTATAGGATATATGATTTGAACATCTGGATCTTCTTGAGGTTGAGCAGCCTCAACTGTTGGTGCAGTCTGAGTAGTCTGTTGCTCATCAGCTTTGTCAGCAGTGGAAGCTTCAACAGCTTCAACTGGTCTTTCAGCAGACTCTGGACTTGATCTCACTAAGTCCATTAACTCAGTATCCTTCTGCAAAAATGTCATCTTCTTTCTTGCTGACTTCTTGGTCAAACCCTGAATAGGCCTTGAATCAGCAGTGTCCTTCATTTGACTTCTCGTTCTGAAGGAGACATTTTCAGCAGGCTTCTCTGCTGATGGAGTTCTTGATGGTGATGCAGGGGATCCAGTCCTTACATCAGAGATGATATTTTCAATAATCTTAGTGGCTTCAGTAGCAGAAGTCACTTTCTCCATTTGCTTGAGTTTCTTCTTTATAGGCTCATCAGCAGCCTTCTTTTTAGTCTCAACAGCTAAGGTGGCTGTTTTGACTAACCTCCGTTGTCTTTTGGCAGGGACTTCCTTCTGTCCCTCATCGTCAGCTTCTTCAGGCTCATCAGCCTTCCTTTTCAAAACAGGCAGATATTTGTTCATGGCTTTGGACTTGTGAATTTCCTTGCCATTTAGCATTGGACATCCCATTTTGAACAGCAGATAACTGAGAGTGATCCTGTGGTTGGTGGAGGGGCCTTTTCCTTTCTTATCATCAAGAAAGTCAGCCAATATGTACCAGACTATGATTGACCAGTTGACCTCCAGTCCATAGTATATGGCAGCCATGATACTGAACCTTTTCATAGTAACAGCATCCAGTGAAAAAGTGCAGTTTTCGATCAGCTTGGACACCATATCAGCCATCCGCTGATATTCATCCTTCAGTTGCTTCTTCCTTATATTTCCAGACATAACTTCTCCCTCTTTGGCGCAGATCGCCCAGAACTGTTGGTGCTTATCCTCCGTCAGTACAGTGACGTCATGTCTTCCTCTGTTAGGAAGCCCAAACGTCTCATGAAGAACAGCTGGGGTGATAGTGATAGATTTGTCTCCCACTGAAGCCTTAATCTCCAGTTTGTTGTAGTCAGCTTTAGCTGTGTTGTAGTACTCCATCACTTCATCAGTCCAGATGACTCCTTCGTGGTATTCCATGAAATTTACCAGCGAAGCAGCTTTGAACTTTTCAAGCAGTTCTTTCATCAGATCCGTACCGGATTGGTAGTAGGAATCATACACGAGGTACATGCCTTCAGCAGCCATTTCAGATCTGTAGGAGTTAGGAAGAAAAACGAAGAGATTTTGCAGAAAATTGCTCAAAATTTTCACAAGTACTTTTGAAAGTTTAGGGTGCGTAAAGAGCTACTCGACTGATCAGATGAGGATTTATAGAGTTGGAGTTTGTCGGTTTCCGTGATATCCGCCAACCGTTAGATCCGTTTTTCTGTCAGTGCTGATCGTGTGGCGTCAGTTACGACCTTTCAAATTCAAAAGATATTTAATGAAGAGCGGGAATATGTACCGCCCGTCAGTTACTTATAAAAGCGTGTTTTAAATAAGGCGTTTTAAAGAGTTCGCTTTTATTAAAGTAATCAGATGAGTAAAATAAATACTTATCTGATGGACTACTGTCCTGATGACAGTGCTGTTATCAGAGAATGCCAATAGCTGATAACCTTCCTCAGCTGTTTGTCAATCCAGCTAGATAAAATAACTTTGTTCTTCGATAGTTGAGTCTTCTGATGAAAACATAACTTCAACTAACTGACATTAACAGATTTCATCTTTAATTCAGAAGTACCGCTAGTCTTACACGTTCCCCCTGAGTTTAAGAATTCATAAGTTAACTAGTCTGTTGAAAGTTAATCCTTGAAGATAATAGTGATGAGTAAGCTGTTGAACTACAGTCTTCTGATGAGTTCCCCCTCAGCTTATGCATCCAAATTGAGTAGTCCTAGTTCAGCTCTTAAAGTTGAAAACCTTACTTCACTTAAAGGTTTAGTGAAAATATCAGCAATCTGATTGTCAGTATGAACATACTCAATCACAACATTGCCTTTTTCCACATGATCTCTAATGAAGTGATGCTTGATCTCGATATGTTTAGTCCTTGAATGACTTGTAGTGTTCTGAGTAAGTGAAATTGCACTGGTATTATCACAGTAGATTGGAATTCCACTGATCTTGATGTTGTAATCTTCCAGTTGATGCTTCAACCATAATATCTGTGCACAACAAGCTCCAGCAGCTATATATTCAGCTTCAGCAGTAGATATAGAAACTGAGGTTTGTTTCTTACTCATCCATGAGATCAGACGACTGCCTAAGAACTGACAGGCTCCTGTTGTGCTCTTTCTGTCAATCTTGCAGCCAGCAAGGTCTGAATCTGAATATCCAATAAGCTCAAATCCAGACTCTCTAGGGTACCACAATCCCAATTCTTGAGTGCCCTTAATATATTTCAATATTCTCTTGGCAGCTAAGAGATGAGATTCTTTGGGGTTTGATTGGAATCTTGCACAGACCCCAACATAGTACATGATATCAGGTCTGCTGGCTGTTAGATATAACAGTGACCCAATAATGCCTCTGTATTTGGTTATGTCTACTGATTTGCCATCTTCATCTTTATCCAAACGAAGACTTGTAGACATTGGAATTGTAGCAGTAGAGCTAGTTTCCATACCAAATTTCTTGAACAGATCTCTTGTGTATTTAGCTTGGCTGATGAATATTCCATCAGGCAACTGTCTAACTTGCAATCCAAGAAAATAATTAAGTTCACCCATCATGCTCATTTCAAACTTATTCTGCATCAGCTTGGAGAACTTATCACACATCTGTTGGTTAGTTGAACCAAAAATAATATCGTCCACATATATTTGCACAAGTAATATATGATTTTCCCATTCAATTGTAAACAAGGTTTTATCTACCTTCCCTTTTCGAAATCCTTTAATTAAAAGAAAATCAGATAAGGTATCATACCATGCTCTTGGAGCCTGTTTCAGTCCATAGAGGGCTTTCTTCAGACGATATACTTTGTCCTCTTCTTGATAGACTTCAAATCCAGGAGGTTGTTCAACATACACTTCTTCTTGCAATTCTCCATTGAGAAAAGCAGACTTCACATCCATCTGATAGACAGTGAAGTTCTTGTAAGCAGCATAGGCCAGAAACAGTCTGATTGCTTCAAGTCTTGCTACTGGTGCAAAAGTTTCATCAAAGTCAATTCCTTCTTCTTGACAATAACCCTTGGCCACTAGTCTTGCTTTGTTTCTGGTAACAATACCATCTTCATTCATCTTATTTCTGAATACCCACTTAGTGCCAATTACTCTTTGATGACTTGGTCTAGGAACAAATTTTTCAGTATGATTCAACTCTAATTTTTCCTTTTCTAAAGGTGTCTCCTGTTTACTAGATGTATGCATGGATGCAACAGTTGACTTTTCATGAGACTCGATGATTTTCTCAAGTTCCATGATTTTTCCTTTATAGACCTCACATTCAGCTTTCAGAGACTCATGCTCTTGCTCAAGCTGTTTATATTCAGCTAATTCCCTTGGCTTTTCAGCTAAGAGTTTCAGTGAACTATTTTGCTCTTTTAGCAAGTTCATCTCTTCCTTAAGCTTAACAAATTCTCCAGCAATAGTAGTATTATTCAACATCATTTGCTCTAGAGAATTAAACAGTTCATTTTCTTGAGGAGTTACCTCATCCTCAGAGTCATCAGATTCCTTTGCCATAAGGCACAGGAGAGCAGGTTTTTCTTCATCAGAAGATTCTTCATCAGACGAGTCTGAATCTGAATCAGATGAGTAGATAGCAGCTAGCTTTTCTGCTTCGGCCATCATTGCTTTACCTCTCTGATGCTTTCTTTCTTTTCTTACTTTCTTCTCTTCCTCAGTGTATTTCTCTGCTTTTGGATATGGACAGTCTCTGATGAAATGTCCTAATTTCCTGCAGTTATAACACATTAGTTTTGATTTATAATCATCTTTATCTTGAGAAGAAGAGTTGGGTTTAGAAGTAGAAGCAGCATGATTGTATTTGTTTTTCATCTTTCTCTTATAGAACTTCTTAAAGTTGTTCATCAATAATGCTACATCTCCAGCGGTGTACTCCTTTTTGTTGAGTAGTGATGCTTCATCAGATGAGTCCACATCTTGACTTCTATGTGCTGGTCTCCTGGTGTTTTCAGCAGCAACTAAGGCAGCTGTGGGTCCTGAAGTTGAGGTTTCTTCAATACCCATTCTAGGCAGTTTATACTCGAATGCCTTGAGTACAGAAAACAGCTCTGTAAGAGAGATTTTTCCCAAATCCCTTGATTCTTCCATAGCTGTCACTTTCATGTTGAATTTTGGGGGTAGGGCCTTTAGAACTCTGACGGTGATCTCCTTGTCAGTAAAGGTCTTTCCCAGCTTTAGAACTTCATTCAATGTTCTGGTAAACCTGGTATCCATCTGATCAATTGTCTCTCCAGATTTCATCTTGAAGTTGTCCAGCTTTTCCAAAGCAACACTGAGCTGATGCTCTTTGATGGCGTCGTTTCCTTCGCTCATGTCACGAACCTTGTCCCACATTTCCTTTGCAGATTTGCAATGTTTGATCTTGTCAAACCGATCGTTGTCCAGGGCTTTAGTCATGATGAATCTTCCAATTTTGTCCAGATTGAACAACTTGATTTCTTCAGCTGTCATTTCACTTAAATCTTTCTCCACCACTGTATCAACTTCATTGATCTTTATTGTCTTGGTGAACTTGAATGGACCTTTTGTAATGCAGGTGAACATGTTGTCATTGTAGGCAGCGAGGAAAATCTCCATCCTGATTTTTCAGTCTTCGAAAGACATACCGGCAATGTGGGGAACATGGTTTATGCATTCCATTTTCAAAAAGTTTTAATTTTTCAAAAAGATGCTCTTTTGAAAAAGTTTAAAATCTTTGAAAAATACTTGGATCAAGCTCGTTGATCAGGCAGCTGATTCTAATGAACCTGGCTCTGATACCACTTGTTGGTCCCAAGTGGTCAGAAGAGGTTTAGAGGGGGGGGGGGTGAATAAACCTCTTTAAAATTTTCTTTCAAATTTTAACTTTAAAACTTTACTCTAACTGAACAGACTAAGCTGATCAGATTAGTAAGTTACAACTCTGTTCGCGAACAAATCTTTGAACAGATTTGTTGACCACTCGTCTGATGGTTACTTAGCTGATTTGTTAAAATCAGTTTTAATACTTAGAGTACTTGCAGCGGATTTTCAAAGTATTTTTCACAAGTAATCTTAGCAGTTTGAAAAATGTTTCCCCAGTTTTATAAACTCCTTTTTAAACTCTTTTTCAAACAGTTAGCTTAATGTGTTTTTATGCAATCAGAAAATATGCAAGTTCAAAACGATGTAAAACACAAGTAATTTTTATAGTGGTTATATGGATTTGAATATCCTTTAGTCCACTCTTCCAAGTCACACAGATCTTGGGTTATACTATAATCACAAAGTTTACAGTATACTCTGCTTGCGCCAATCAACAAATGAAACGGCCACAAGTGCGCAGTAAGAAATCACACAGAAATCCTACTTCTCTGAAGTAATATCACTCACTTAGATGGATATCTACTTCTCACAACACTCTCTATTACAAAATCACTCAGAAGATGTATTTTTCTTGATTCTTCAACTCTGCTTTCGTCAACAAATGACTCAGCTGATGAGTTAGCTGTTCTTGAGACTTAAAGAATTTTGCTTCGAAAATTTCTCTCAGAAAGTGTGTTGCTTCTTTCTTCTTCGTCTCTTTCAGCTATTTATACTTGAGGATTGAAAAATGTCCGTTGAAGAGAGACAGGTTTCAAATTCCTCGAGTACTGGTCCTTAAAATCCGCGAACGGCTCTTTTGCAGTCTGTCCGTACTGTGAACAGTACTATTCTGCAGGCAGCATTAAATGCACTCGGCTGATGCGAAGTATTTCTTCAATCATTTGTCTTTAATAACCTTGTACTTCAGCATTTATTACTCCAAGGGGCATTTATTACCGTTGGGAACACTTCTTGATCTTCTTTACTTGGCTGACGAAAGTACGAGTCTGATGGCGAACTCGGCTGATCTCAAACTTGATTTGTTTATCCCCTAACAATGATCCATTGACCATGAATAATATTATGTTGTGCGAAACTCAATCCATACACAGAGCAAAAAGCAAATATAAAGTCGCCAAATTCTGAAAATTGCGAAACTAATACAAATATATTAAAATATTATGGTTGATCATTTAAACATACTTTAATAAAAATACAGTACTTCATAAACTAATACAATACATAAATAGAAAACTTATGAAGCCCGGCCCGATTAATTTTCGAAATGCCTCTTCAGACGATTCTTATGCACCAATATCTTTACATACAACCAATCTCCTGCATTTTTGAGCATCTTGGAAAAGATAATCCTGCACGATCTATTGTGAAATATAGTCCCCAAAACTACACAAAAGCTAATGACGAATCCGAGCGCCATACATATATAAAACTCTTGACCGACGATATAACTACTATCTGAATTTTCGTCCCCGTCATCTTCATTGTCTTTAACCGTTGGTTTATTAGGCATGAGATCTTCAGGACAAGGTTCAGATTGAAGGGGATCACCACATAACCCCGGATTTCCCATAAAAGAGGAATCGCTGAAAGTCTGTAAATGACTTCTCCACGGAATTCTACCCGACAAGTTGTTGAATGACAGATTCAATACTCCGAGTTGATTCATTTGCGAAAGGGTTGCCGGAATAACACCAGAAAGGTTGTTACTGGAAAGGTCGAAAAAGTCTAAGGACTCAAGTCTTCCAATGTCATGTGGTATTGGTCCAACCAAGTTGTTTCCCGAAAGGTTCAAGCCAATAAGGCCCACTAGACTAGTAATTTCAGGTGGAATCTCTCCGCCTAAGTTGTTACTTGAGAAATCAATGAATCTTAACAATCCAAGAAATTTATCGTACATGGCGTCTTCCCCTTTCCACATTATCTTGGCGCTTTCGCGGTGCTCAAAATTGTTGCTCCATAAGAAATCATAAGGTTCTGTGGCGTTCAGCTTTGTACTCATACTACTGAAGTTGTTTAAACATTTCGGTATAGTTCCTGAAAATTTATTTATAGAGATGTCCAAAACTTTTATTTCTGTTAGATGACATATGCTTAAAGGCAAGCTGCCATAGAAGTTGTTAGATTTCATACTAAGAACCTCCAAGTTTGGTATTTTACCTAACCATGATGGTATTTTCCCAGTTAGTTTGTTTTCGCCCAGCTCAACAACAACTAGATCAACACAATTCGACAATGATGTCGGAATTTGTCCAGAGAAGTTATTATTCTGTAGGTGTAGTGAACTAATACTACAATTTGAGCGGAGAGAGTTCGAAATCTGTCCATAGAAGTTATTGTCTGCCAAATTTAGATACAACAGAAATGGAAGATTTGAGAAAAAATCTTTGGGAATCTCTCCGAATAGAAGGTTGTTTGAAAGATCAAGATATTCCAAAGAATAGCTGTTGTTGCAAAAATGAACAATTGTACCCAAAAAACTGTTATTTGATAGATCAACTCTTAGAACATCTGGGGGCATAAGAGGTAGTGAACCACTGAATTGATTAGAGAGCAAATATATTTCAGTCAGGTTAAACATCGATGATAAATCTGGGACGACACCATAGATTTGATTATATGAAATATCTACAAAATCAAACACATGAAAGTTGTCCCAAAACCAATCTGGAACAATGTCCTGAATTTTCGTATTGGAGATATGAAGTCTTGTAAGCATTTTTTGGCTTTGAAGCCATTCAGGAAAATCTGGCCCCAAATTGCAATCTTCCGACCTCAAGGAATCCAACTGAAAAGGAGGGTTCCAAAAAGAGCTGATCTTCACAGTCAAATTTGAGTTGAAAGACAAGTCCAAAGTTTTCAATCGCGACAAATTAAATAGATGACCTTCAGAGAATATGCCTTCCAGTTGATTGGAAGCAAGACTCAAATCCTGAAGCTTGGAAAGGTAACCGATGCTTTCAGTCAGAGTTCCTTTGAACATATTGTCATTCAGACGCAACTCTCTCAAAGATGATGAACATGATGTAAGATCAGGCACCCTTCCAGAAAATCGATTCCTAAACACATTTAGAACTTCAAGATGGGGAAGGTTTAAGTTACCTTCAAGCAATGGTCCATTCAATTTGTTATCTTGAAGTTTGAGTTCCTTTAAAAATGAAAATCTAGACATATTAGGGAATGGACCAACTAATACATTTTCAGTGAAGTCAATATACTCTAATTTGGTGGAATTCTCTAACAATGTCATCATCTGGAAAAAATGTCCATTTAATTCGTTCTCGATGAAATTTAAAAGTCTCAAGTTAATCAAATTCTTAAAGGACTGAGGAAAGTCGCCTTGAAGTTGATTATAGGAGAGATCGAGATGGGAAAGGGAAAGTAAATGTCCTAAAGAATCCAAAATCCTGCAATCAAAATTGTTATAAGAGAAATCAATGAAACTAATGCTAATGCTTAAGTTAAGAAATCGAATTAAAGTTGGAGTGGAATTCAGGTTATTCGAAGAGAGATCAAGGATAGCAAGAGAACTACTCGTGGTCGTGGAGGAATCATTAATATCAGTACTGCACAAAGAAAGCGAGGTAGTTTCTGAAAGTCCACAACCGTGCAAGTACAATGCTTTCAGCGTTTTCAAATTGCTTATTGTTTGCAACCATGTCGATGATGCCATTTCAAGATTAACATAAGTAAGGTCAAGGTATTCTAACGAGTGAAGCCCCGTTAGCCAGTCAAGGTTGTCGTTGACTTTTAAATCCTCATTCCAACTAAGATCAAGATGTCTCAACATAGACAGGTTCCCTAGATAATGTGGGATTATGCCACCAAAACTAGAAAAACTAAGATTGAGATGTCTCAACATAGACAGGTTCCCTAGACGATGTGGGATTATGCCACCAAAACTAGAAGAACTAAGATCGAGATGTTGTAATTTACGTAGTGAATATATAGACTCACAAATTTGGTTCCCACTGAAATCATTGTAACTGAGGTCTAGATAATGAAGATCATTCAATTCAATCAAAGACGACGACCACAACGCACTACTTTTCTTACCTCTTAAAGGTCCAGCAGTTCCATCATCGTGAAGATCAAGTGCGACGACGTGATTAGTCGTGTTGTCACATATGACACCTTTCCATCTGCAGCAATCGTCATCGTCGATATTGTTTCCCCACGTAGAGAGTCGCCCATAGTCGTCTATCAGTTCAGCTTTTAATTTGAGAAGTGCAATTCTTTCCTTGTGTAAACACTGAACTCTTCTATTGAACTGATCAGTGTTACCTAATTTGAATATGATTAACAACATAAATAGATACAATAAACCATGAGGAGAACTCATGAATTTTATTTTGAGAATCATTTTTTTTTAATTATTTTCTAATCATGGACTGGTGATCGATGGTTTATATAATAAATTAAGTTTGGCGTGGGTTTTATACTACTCAATATACTTTTCGAAGATCAATAAATAATTGCAAAATTTGCAATTAGGTTTACTAGGTAGACTTGGAAAATCACGGACGGACTTGGACCGTGTATCTGAGAATATTAATCAAAAGCAGGAAGATGGAAAAAGTAAGAAAAAAAGATACAGGAAAGAAGAAGTGACCCTCCAAGGAATTGAAGACAGCCAATTTTGGGCCATATCATGATCAAGTAGGCTAGAAAATAATTAGGAACAAAAAAGTACTAAATATTTAGTTAATTTTTTTAATGTTGTAATAAACCAAATTATCTTTGTATTAATTTTTTAAATAGGAACAGGAACAGGTGCTAAATTCAGCTTTAGGTTAATAATTTAAGTGAGATATGTATTATGAGGTTGAGCCGTTGAGCTGAATTTAGCAGATTAGATTAGAGGTTTTCTTCCTGTTTCTAATATTATTTTATGTCGGCATCCACCACCTTTAGTTTATGTAAAAGTTGAAAGAAGAGGAAATAATGGAGTTTGTTTTTGTTTTTTTTTAATTTGAGATAAGAAAGAATATTGTGTGGAGCTTAATTATTTGATTTTGTGAACTTTTCATTTGTTTACTTATATATGCAAGGTTGTAGTGGATGTTGTCCCATTTGTGTATGCTTTTAGGGTTTCATTACTATTATATAAGGAATGGCAAGGATTAATTAATGTTTGTGTGTACATGTACCTAACCTACAAGGCCCATTTCATGATTATTTATGTATTGGGTTGATTTTGATGTTGATTTTTTTTTTCAGAAGTGGGTAGTCCTGCACATTTTTTCTTTTTCATGAGAAGATGTAAAAGAAAAAAATAATTAGATAGGTCTTTCTAAAATAAGATTTTATAAAACGTAAGTGTATACGAGATATTAAATCTCAACCACTAAAAAAATTAAAACAAATCTGAACTATAATTTATGGTCAAAATGTACAATGATGACGTGGCATCGGACATTTAGAAAAAATAAAGATATTTTAAATTACATAATAACCCTTTAATTAACATGTTTAAAAAAACTCTCTAATCTCTAATTAAATTCAGATCTCTTTCCAAAAAAAAAAATATCGATGGAATTACATTTTTCGTACCAAACTTTTGCCTACTTTATACATTTCATATCAAACTTTTCAAAAAGACACATTTCGCACATAAGTTGGACAACTTTTTTTATATTTCATTCGACCATTAGTTTTTGAATGAATAAGGTCACGCGTCAAGCACGCATCCATTTAAGTCACCATTTTTATCTCTTCAAGGGATATTTTGCAATTGGGCAAAAAATATCTAAAAAAGTTAAAAATTGGGAGGGGTAATTGCAATTGTTGGTCCCAAGTGGTCAGATGAGGTCTAGAGGGGGGGGGGGGGGGAGGGGAGGGTGAATAGACCTCTGAAAATTTTTAGACTTTAAAACTTTTCAGCCATCTGTCAGCAGACTAAGCTAATATAGGTCAGTAAGCTGACTAGGCTGATCGTGAACGAATCTTTGAACATCACAGTTAACCACTTCTCTTATAGCTACTTAGCTGATTTCAGCAAACTTAGCTTTAACAACAGAATACTTGCAACGGATATTCAAAAGTGTTTTTCACAACTATACTTAGTCTTTGAAAGATTTTATCCCCAGTTTAGTAAACTCTTTTAAAAGAACTAGAAAGGTGCGCGTACGTTGTACGTGTCTAGTTTTAATTTCATGGGTATTTTTTATAAATTAGAGTAAAATTAGCTATTTTTATTTCATAGAATATCATATAATGGTCAATTTATTATTTATGAAATTTATTATTATTAATTATTATTAATTTAAAAAAAATGATGACTTTGAATAGTTATAATAAATATAAAACGATGACTAATTTATTTATTACATCTTATAAAATTGGTTCAAATAAGATCATAAGAACTTTTTTAGTTCATTACATCATAGTAGTTTTCATGTCGAGTTTATCCGTTATTCACCGATGTCACATGTTTCATCCGTTTCTTCATAAATTTCACTTGAACTTTCATCGATTTCACGATCATTTTTTCTTACTGGTTTCTCCGGTTTTTTCACAAACTTCACAAGTGTTTACCAATTTCACCCGAAGTTTCATCTATTTATATGTTTTCACCGTTTATTTATTTTTGTCGATTTTCCGTTTTTTATCGATTATAATATTTTTCATTGTTTTTCCTTTTTCGTCGATTTTTTTTTTCCAATTTAAACCATTTTTTTCTGATTTCACCTTGTTTTTGTCGGTTAAAGTTTAACTCGTTTTCACCTATTTCACATGTTATTCACCTAAATTTTTCATCGATTAAACATGTTTCACCGACTTCAAGCTTTTTCGACTGATTTTATCCGTTTCTTTAAAATAATTTACCGGTTTATTTTTTTTAGCGATTTATCCCCCTTTTTTACAGCTTATAATATTTTTCATTGTTTTCTCATTTTTAGTCCATTCTTTTGTATTTCTTATTTAGTGTAAACCATTTTTCTACCTATTTCACCAGTTATGCTATTTCTTTAACTGATTTCACTCATTTTTATCATTTTAACCCATTTTACCTATTTTTCATGTCTTTTAACTAATTTCACATGTTATTCACCTGAATTTTCAATTGATTAAATATGTTCTTACCAACTTTACGTTTTTTGACTGATTTTACCCTTTTTTCACCGGTTTTACCAAATTTGACTGAATTCATCATTTTTCTTAGAAAATTCCATTAGAATTAATTTTCATTAATTTCAAATATTTTCACCAACTTTACCTTTATTTTAATCGATTTTACCAGTTTTCATCCATTTTTCACAAATTTTACCCAATTTTTTTTATCGATTTCAAATGTATTTATGATTTCACATACCATTACATACGTTGTACATGTCTATTTAATTTCAATGGTACTTTGTTGTAAATCAGAGTAAATTTAACTTCATTATATCATAAAATACCACATATTAATGACTGTTATTCAATTTATTAACTTCATCATGGGAATTTTCATCGATTTCTTTAGTTTTTTCGGTTTAAACCATTTATCTCTTGGTTTGATTTTGTTCTTGTTGGTTGAATTTTTTTTGTTATATTGATTTCACTCATTTTTACCAGTTTAACCAATTTTCACATGTTTTCGCCGACTTTAGCCTTTTTTCACCGATTTTACCCATTTTTCACCTATTTCATCATTTTTTACGAAATTTCATTGTTTCACCGATATCATCCATTTTGTCGCTAATTTCACTTGAATTTTCATCGATTTCACATGAATTTATCGAATTTTCAACTCAAATAATTATACATCTTCAATTACTTTTAAGTATATCTCAAATTATTTCACTTACCTTATCATTTGAAAGATATTTATTTATCGATCTAAGTAATTTCACTTATTATATTAATTAGTTTAATTCAATTTTCATTGATTTTTTTTACTAGTTTTATATTGTTTTACCGATTTACTCGTTTTTGATCAATTATACCCTATTGTACATTGTTTTTCCTATTTTTCATCAAGTTTCTTTTGTTTTTTCATATTCAAACAAAAAAGACAAAAAAAATTTAGTGGTTTAGTTCACACTGTTTTGGTCTAGGAACTAAGTACCAGACTTCATTCCTTTCAAATTGATTTAGCTCTTCTTGCATAGCTTCAATCCAGTATGAATCACTAAGAGCTTCTTCAATCTGTTTGGGCTCAATTTGAGATAGGAAGCTGACAAACATTGCTTCACTTGCAGCAGCTCTCCTTGTCTTCACTTTATCCAAAGGATCACCAATCACCAGCTCTGGTGGGTGATTCTTGAGCCATCTAAGATCGGGTTGCAAATCATAATGTTGTCCTTTGTTTTGATCTTGCAACACTACTGTTGGAGTTCCAGTAGTAGTCTGTTGAACATTTGTTGTCTGTTGAACAGTCTCTGGTCTGTCAGCTGTTTGCAACTCGTCTATTAGACAATCAGCATTGTGATTTTGAACAACACTTGAGTTATCAGCTGGGTTGAGATCAGGTATTATGATGGGAACATATTCTTCATTCTTTCCAACATTCAACTTCTGTAAATCAGTAGACAGATCTTCATTAATACTTAGATTCTTTTCAGAAGATTGATTTGGTTCATCAAATACTACATGAATGGATTCCTTTATAAGTAAAAATCTTTTGTTAAAGACTCTATAAGCTTTACTAACAGTTGAGTATACTACAAAAACAGCATCATCAGTCTTTTCTGCAAATGCAGTAAGGTGATTTTTCCCATTATTTAAAACAAAGCATTTACAACCAAATATCTTAAAATAATGAATGTTTGGTTTCCTGTTGTTCCAAACTTCATATGGAGTCTTGTTTTGGTGCTTGTTGATCATGCATCTGTTTTGGGTAAAGCATGCTGTGTTTGTTGATTCTGCCCAAAATCTTTGAGGCAGTTTAGCTTCAGCTATCATTGTCCTCGTAGCTTCTTTAAGAGTTCTGTTTCTCCTTTCAGCAACTCCATTCTGTTGAGGGGTTCTGTTGGATGAAGATGAAGATAAAGTGCAAAGAAATTAAGAAGTTAAGGGATGGTTTTGATGATTTCCAAAACGTCAAAATCAGCTAAGTATAGAAAGCTTAGTCCCCTTGGAAGAATTTTGAACAAGTAAAGAAGACATCAGAAGAGTTCAAAGTTCAAAGCCCAGAAGACTACTGATCTCGTGCTGAAACAGCGAACAGAAGGGTAGGTCATCAACTGACTCAAATCAGATTAGTTCAGTATTCGATCAGCAGAGTATCTATCAGCAGAGTTGCTTCAATCAGCAGAGTAGAAGAGATCAAGAGATTAGTTCAACGGTAATAAATGCACCTGGTGTAATAAATGCTGCAAGAGAAGGGTAGTAATGGAAAATGATTGAAGAAAACTCTCGGATCAGCAGAGTGCATTTAATGCTACTACAGGAAAGTACAGCAGAAAAAGGATTATAGCAGGTAGCCGTTCTGAAATCGGGCTAAGGCTATGGATTTGAGATTTGATTTCCTTCAACGGTCATATTTTCAAATCCAAGTATAAATAGAGTTGAGTTCGAAGAGAGACACACACAACAACATTCTGAGATTTCGTTTTGAAGCAGAAAATTTGTATAAGTCTCAAAAAGCTCGAACATCTCACTCGTCTGGTGGAAGTCATCTGTTGATAGAAACCCAGTTGAAGAAAACAGAAAAACACAATCTGAGTGATTTTGTATTAGCTAAGTGTTGTGCGAAGTTTAAATCCGTCTTTGTGAGTGATTTAACTTCAGAGGATAGGATTTCTGAGTGATTTCCTGTTGTGAGCTTATAGCCTTTTCATTTGTTGTTTAGGTATAAGTGGAGAAATATTGTAAACTGTGTGTTTATAGTATAACCCAGAATCTAAGTGATCTGGAAGAGTGGACTAAAGGATTTCTATCCATATAACCACTATAAAAATTCTTGGTGTTAATCTTGCATTTAAGTTTTCTTGCATATTTTAAACTGCATAAGTTTACACTTTGAATTGTTAAAAAGATTTTAAAAGGAGTTTCAAAATTGGGGATAAAATCTTTTTAAGGACTTTGTCTACTTGTGAAAAACACTTTCAAACATCCGCTGCAAGTATACTCTTGATAAAACTGTTTGGTTGAAAAACAGCTAAGTAAGTTGTAAGAAGAGTGATCACTCTGCTGTTCAAGATTTGTTCACGATCAGCATAGTCATCTTACTGTTCTTTATAAGCTTAGTCTGCTGACAGAACACTGAAAAGTTTTTAAGTCAAAAATTTTCAGAGGTCTATTCACCCCCCCCCCCCCCTCTAGACCTCATCTGACCACTTGGGACCAACAAGTGGTATCAGAGCAGGTGGTTCATTAGAATCAGCTGCCTGATCAACGAGCTTGATCCAAGTGTTTTTCAAAGGTTTTTCAAAACTTTTCAAAAGAGCATCTTTTTGAAAAATTAAAACTTTTTGAAAAATGGACTGTATCAGCCATGTTCCCCACATTGCTGGAATGTCATTTGAAGACTGGAAAATCATAATGGAGATTTTCCTAGCTGCTTATAATGACAACATGTATACATGTATCATTAAAGGTCCATTCAGATTCACCAAGACGATAAAGATAAATGAAGTTGATACCGTGGTGGAAAAAGATCTTCATGAGATGACTCCAGAAGAAATAAAGCTTTTCAATCTGGATAAGGTCGGAAGATTCATCATGACTAAAGCCCTGGACAATGATCGGTTTGACAAGGTTAAACATTGCAAGACTGCAAAAGAAATGTGGGATAAAGTCAGAGATATGAGCGAAGGAAACGACGCCATTAAAGAGCACCAGCTGAGTGTTGCTCTTGAAAAGTTGGACAACTTCAAAATGAAGTCTGGAGAGACCATTGATCAGATGGATACCAGGTTCACCAGAACACTCAATGAAGTTCTAAAGTTGGGAAAAACCTTTACTGACAAATAAATCACAGTCAGAGTACTAAAGGCCTTACCCCCCAAGTTCAACATGAAAGTAACAGCCATGGAGGAGTCAAGAGATCTGGGAAAGATTTCACTCACTGAGCTGTTCTCAGTACTCAAGGCTTATGAGTATAAACTGCCTAGAATGGGAATTGAAGAAACCTCAACTTCAGGACCCACAGCTGCCCTGGTTTCTGCTGAAAATACCAGAAGACCAGCACAGAAAAGCAAAGAAGTGGACTCATCTGATGAAGCCACTTTACTCAACAAGAAGGAGTACACTGCTGGAGATGTTGCATTGCTGATGAACAATTTCAAGAAGTTCTACAAGAGAAAAATGAAGAACAAATACAACAATGTTTCTACTTCTAAACCTAACTTTTCTTCTCAAGATAAAGAGGATTATAAAGTCAAACTAATGTGTTATAACTGCAGGAAATTGGGACACTTCATCAAAGACTGTCCATATCCAAAAGCAGAAAAATACACTGAAGAAGAAAAGAAAATCAGAAAAGAAAGAAAGCATCAGAGAGGCAAGACAATGATGGCTGAAGCAGAAAAGCTAGTTGCTGTCTACTCATCTGATTCAAATTCAGACACGTCTGATGAAGAATCCTCTGATGAAGAAAAACCTACTCTCCTTTGCCTGATGGCCAAGGAATCTGATGACTCCGAGGATGAGGTAACTCCTCTTGACAATGAATTATTCAATTCATTTGAACAAATGATGCTTAAAAATACTAGAATTGCTGAAGCATATAAAAAGCTTAAGGAAGAGATGATATTGCTAAAAGAGCAAAATAGTTCACTGAAACTCACAGTTGAAAAGCCAAGAGAATCCGCTGAATATAAACAGCTTGAGCAAGACCATGAATCTCTGAAAGCTGAGTGTGAAGTTTATAAAGGAAAAATCATGGAACTTGAAAAAGTCATTGAGTCTCATGAGAAATCATCTGTTGCATCCACTCATACAACTAGTAAACAGAATATGCCTTTAGAACAGGATAAGCAAGAACTGAACCATACTGAGAAATTTATATCTGCTGACAATAGTAAGGTCATTCTGTATGTTCAAACTGCTAGACCTGCTTCACCTGAGAAAGTGGTAAAGGAGAAGAAATATCCTAAGGCTAAAAAGAGCAAAGAGCCTAGTATAGGAAAACAGACTAGTAAGCCCAAACAGCAGAGTCCTAAGAAGTCTGCTGATAAAGCTAAACTAAATCAGACTAATGGAAAAACTAAGTCGTCTGTTAATGAGCAAGCAACTAGTAAACCAAAGAAGCATAAGAATAGGAAAAATCAAAATGGTTGGTATGGAAGTGAGTCTTATTATGTGCAACCTGCTGCATATCCTCCTATGTATCATGCACCTCAATTTCCAACTTACTATGCACCTTACCCTGCTCATCCAATGCATGCATACCCTGCTTATCTTGCACCTTACCCTGCTTATGAACACTATTCTTATCATACTTATCATCAACATGACTTATTTGCTAATTATGATAAAGATAAAACTGTTCATGCTCCTGTCAAAACTCGGAAGCCTAAGAAGCCTAAGACGTCAACATCTTGGGTTGTCAAAGGTGGAACTAATCCTTCAGGACCCTCTCAATAAGGGTACCTAAAACAATTTTATTTTTGTTTTGTAGGATAGGATTATGAGTAGGAGTAAAGTAGAGAAGATTTGGTACTTGGACAGTGGTTGTTCAAGGCACATGTGTGGAAGCATACATGAGCTGACTGATGCAGTTGCTGTGGATGGTCCAAAGGTTACTTTTGGAGACAGCAAAGAAGGCAAGATTGTAGCCAAAGGAAGAATAATCAAAGGAAACATAGAGATATCTGACGTCTCATATGTTAAAGGCCTAAAGTACAACCTGCTGAGCATAAGTCAATTTTGTGACAAAGGATATTTAGTCATCTTCTCAACAGATAAGTGCTATGTTGAACAAATTGGTACAAAGAAGGTAATTTTATCTGGAAGAAGACAAGGAAATGTCTACATAGTCGACTGGAATTCTGCTGACAAGAATTCAAGTATTTGTTTGGTGGCATCAACACCAAGTGAAGTTAGTTGGATACACCCCCAAACTTAAACACTTGCTCGTCCTCGAGCAAAGAAAACAAAACAAGAACTAAACGTTCATGCTTAAGATCAAAATGCCAAAACTCAACACTTTCAAATTATTATTTAAATAAGCTCCACGTGTGTGTGTGATGGCTTCGGCTAGATTCTATTTTAGGTGAATACGTTCCGATAGGTCAAAATCATCGGTTCTATTTGCAAGGACTTCTAATGTTTGACAAAGAATCTCTCCTCACCGTAGATTACAAACATAATGCTCAAATCACTTCACGAAACAAGTTATAGGTAATTTAAGAGTGTTATCCCCATTATTGAATTAATTGACGATTTTTAGCTCCTAACTCTTTTCTCACCATACTTTGCTTTTCTTTTGATTTACAATAATAACATAGCACTTTGTGCTTTACAATGATATTACAATACAAAACTAGCACTAATTATGATGATTGTTTGTGCTTCTAAACATTTAACTTTTTGGGCTACTAGCACCATTCCAACGAAATAGAGTAATTGCAAAAGTGATTCATGAATTTCATCAATGAAGGCTTAGCCTTTCTTTTCTCTCATAGAAGTGCAAACATTTTAGCAACTTCTCTGCTCGTTTCTTTTGAGAGCTAGGTGTTCAAAGGTCTTTTATTCTCGAAAAGGGTTTACTCCCCCAAACTTACGCCATTTATGCTCTTTTTACATTTAAATTCCAAGCTAAGGATTTGAGGGATTCTAAGTTAAGCAAAAGGAGTCCTAGAACCTATTATCGCTAAAGCTCGTTATCCACTTTAAATATAATCGTAGACATTGCCAATGTGCTTTGAACTTTGTAGAGCATGTTCAAATAATAATAAGAATTTGAAAAACTTTGGCGGGTCGACCTAGCATGCAACAAGCGCGACCTTACTCCCCCAAACTTAAAATGCACAATGTCCCCATTGTGTGAATTGAGAGTGACGAAACAAGATACGACACGACAAAAACAAGAACACAACAAAAACACAAGCAAAATAAAACAAAACAAAACGAAACGAAACGATAAACGAGCGAGCACGGCTCTAAATAAGGTCAACAAGCAAACGTTATAACTTTAAACAAGCAAACATACCAATATCTGTCAAGAGTTAATAACAAAACCAATAAAAGACGAGAATAGAATTAAAACATTGTAAGCTCAATTTAAACCGACGGGACTGCGTAAATTTAAATACAACGTCCTTTTTCGTATGCATCCCGTGGTTGCTCCCGTCTTCAGTGGTTTCGTGCATTGAGGGCATGCTCCATTGCTTTCCCGTACTCTTCCTTTTTATTTCAAATGCACAAAATTCCCCCAAACTTGTATTTCAACCACACAATTTCAACAAATCAGTACCCCGGCAACACAACAATCAAGAACTAGCAAATAGGGCAAAATTTTCTCACACACAATTTATCAAACACTTGGCGTGCACTCCTCAATTCACTAATTCTCTCCAAACTTTACAATAACTTCCACCCAAAAAATTTCAATACCAAATCAATGCAATAACAATACAACCGAGCAATACCAATCAAGTTAAGCCACACTTACCTTTGGATTGGAATCGAAGAATTTTGATTTTCGAACCCTTGAGTGTTGAATTCGGTTTTGGTGTGATTGTGGGGGAATAAAAGGATTTCTTGAGTTGAATTGGTGAGTTGGTTGATTGAGAGTGAGGAGAGACGATTTTGTGTGAGTTTGAAAAGATTAGAGTGAGTGAGAGATGGGAGGGAGGGATTGATTTTGAAGAGTGTTTGAATTGGTGAGCTGTTATATTTATTCAATATTTTTTTTTTATAAAGATGTCTCGCGGCCGCGAGAGCTGGGCAGAAACTTTCTGCTAACACCTCGCGGCCGCGAGAGTGAGGCTGAAAGTTTTATAAACTTTCTGCCAACACTCCGCGGCCGCGAGCCTTTAGGCTCGTGGCGGCGAGGATTGGACAGAAAAATTTCCTCCTTTACTTGATCAATTAATCCAACTTCTCACCTTACGCCATTCGCAATCCATGGTTCGTTCGCTCGATCTCACTCGAATTATGCTTGTTAAACCTCGATCTTTCATGCGCGCTCATTTACCTACAACACAAAACGCAAAACGAAAACAAAAACGAACACAAAACACAAAACACAAACAACAAAGGAAAAAGAAAAAAAAAAGAAAAATAGGCTCGGGTTGCCTCCCGAGAAGCGCTTGTTTATAGTCGTGAGCTCGACTTGAAACTTCCCTTTTCTTTTAGGGTGGCCAATAATCGAATAGGATCCCATCGGGATCAAGTATAAGCCCCGGCCTCTTTGCTTTTAAATTCGTCCCACGCTTTAATTTTTTCATTGTACGGTCTTTTGGGACGGATTTGAACCTCATATCAAATCGAAAACTTTTATCTCCCGGTTCAAATCTCTTGTAATCTTTACCCATAATTATCCACGTTGCTTTGCTCGGGTGGATCCACTTTTAACTAATTTCACATGTTATTCACCTGAATTTTCAATTGATTAAATATGTTCTTACCAACTTTACGTTTTTTGACTGATTTTACCCTTTTTTCACCGATTTTACCAAATTTGACTGAATTCATCATTTTTCTTAGAAAATTCCATTAGAATTAATTTTCATTAATTTCAAATATTTTCACCAACTTTACCTTTATTTTAATCGATTTTACCAGTTTTCATCCATTTTTCACAAATTTTACCTGATGGGGGCTATTTCGCACCCTACATATTACTCGTATCGAACGAAGATGTTAAGATCGACTAGACCAATCCGAGCAAGATCAAGATCGTCTAACAGACCCGGCCAAGCATGGCTCTCTTCGATCTAAAGATAATAGTCCGGACCCATGAAGGATATTTGGGCCGAGTCCTATTAGGACTATGATTCCTTGTAAAACTAGGTTAAACATTGTATAAATACCTAGTTAATCATTGTATCAAACAACTACGAAATCCTATTCTTCAAGGATATACAAATATTCTCTGCCCAAGGCATTACAATTGAATAAGAATCAATATTATTCATAGCATTCTAATCTCCATATTGATGTGTTGTTAGCTTTATTTGTGGTTTAACTTCTTGTTCTTAATCATTGCTTTTCTTTGTGAATTGATCCATCCGGAATAAAGTAACAGAGCCCTACTAAATATACAAATTCACTGATATACAATTAACCCGACGAAATCCGGTTAAATCAGTTGGCGCCCACCGTGGGGCTAGGTTAATTATTCGAATCGACACATGGCTCGCCCAAGGAAAAGCGCTCGCGTTGGAGCGAGAAGCAATACGACCACAGGTCACAACACATCTGAAGATCCACAAGACAACAATGATAACAACAATCCAAACACCAATGAAAACCTCCCAGATACCCGTTCCCGTCAGCAGGAACACCAAGGCGGTCTTACCGGTACAATACCAGAAGAACCGGAGCTCCCCGAAATACCCGCTCCTCTCCCTGGCGCTCAGGAAAAACTGAAACAAATAGCGATGCTCTTCAAATCACTCTCTCCAGAAGAATTGCTAGTTTTAGACCAAATTCCTCGAAACGCCACGGCTCCTGGGGCAGCTCCCGCGCCAGGAGTGCCAAGGCCGAACGAACGGACCTCTCAACAAGCTGACAGCCCAGCGAGTGAGCGACGCTCGCTACACAGCCCGCAGCAGGTAAATTCAAAACCATCCGACAACCGTCCCCAAAGAAGAACTGGTCGAAGGGTGCCGCAAGCAGTTCGCAGCGGATCGAAGGAACGAACGATCATCCCAATCGAAGATGATATAGATGATACAATCCCCCATCGACCGAGAGCGACTCGATTCTCAGAACGAGAAATTGAAAGGATGGTACAAGAGCGACTTGAACAACGATTACGATCTGTGCAGAACCCGTGGGCCCGGACTTCAGAACTCCAAGAAAGCCTTGCGGCTTGCTCCCCTTTTTGCAGGGAAATAAAAGAAGCGCAGTCCATGGGACAGGTCCCGGGAAGACTACCCCGATATGATGGAACCACCGACCCGGACGATTATATCTTTAGCTTTACAAACATAATGAATTTATACGCCCACTCCGCCGAATTCACCGCCAAACTAATGGTAACAACATTCGAAGGACTCGCGCTGGATTGGTTTGCCAAACAACCAGCCAACTCTATATTCAGTTTCCGAGAATTATGCAATAAACTAACACAGCAGTTTGCCAGTCAAAAGAGACAAAAACTTCCGATGAGCTACCTGGGAACCATACACCAACAAGAGGGAGAAACCCTAAGAAATTGGTTGGCGAGGTTCAACGTAGAATTACTCAAAATCGAATCACCGAATATCGATTATATAATTTCTATCCTCTTCGACCTCACTAAAAATAGGCAGTTCGGAAACGCCCTCAGTCGAAAACAACCAAGAACATTTGCCGACATTATGAGCTTGGCTTCTAAGTATATGACCCAAGAAGAGATGAATTCCTTTAAGGATAAAAACAAAAACAAAGCCACCACCTCAAGCTCCAAACGGCACGATAGGTTTCCTACCCAAAAAGCTTCGGATTACGAGCGATCTTCCAGAAGAGGTAATGTTTTTCACCGACTGGAATGCAACAAAGCCGATCATGACAAACGACCTAATTTCTACCAAAGACCAAGAAACCATGATCAACCAATAAGAAGCAGGGTGAACCAAGTAGAACACCCAAGGTTAAATATTCCAATGGAAGAAATATTGGAAGTCCTAGAAAGAAATAACTGGATCCCCGAAGCGAGGAAAATCGCGCAGCCAAGACCGGGCTCTCGCAACTACGATCAGTACTGCAAATACCATAGAGCACATGGACATCGAACGGAGAATTGTTTTCACCTTAAGAGAGAAGTTGAGAAACTTATCGAGCAAGGAAAACTCGATGAATACATAGAGCGAGATAATCATAGAAGGGAAAGAAGTAGAAGCCCTCGGAATGTTGATCGAAGGAGAAATTCTCGTCAAAGGACACCCGAACGCCGACCTATTCCGGAATCGAATCACGACCAGATCAATGGGACTATCCATACGATCTCCGGGGGTCCTGCGGGTGGAGATAGTCGTAACGCCCGGCGAAGAACTGCCAGGTCCATAATCGGAAACTCAAAATACCCAAAAGAAATTTGGACCCTGGACAGTAGGCCATCAAACGATCAGCAGATCAGTTTTAATGAAGGTGAAGCACCTAAGAATATTGTCTGGGACGCAAGAGAGGATAACCCCGACTTCCCTATGGTAATATCGCTAGAAATAGCAAATTACAACGTCAAGAGGATCTTAATAGATAATGGGAGCTCAGCCAATATTATCTCCCGAGAAGTTTTGGCCCAAATGAACTTGGGGCAGATAAACTTGCAGAAAGTAGCTACGCCATTAATAGGATTCGGGGGGTCCGAAATCATTCCCAGCGGAACGATAACTTTAAGCGTATCGCTCGGTAAAATACCCCACCGGACAGTGAAGCTAGTAAAATTCCTAGTAGTAGAAACCCCTTTCGCTTATAATGCAATATTGGGAAGACCTGCTCTCATTCTATTCCGAGCTGTTGTCTCTACTTATCACCAAAAGATAAAGTTCCCAACCGATAGAGGCATCGGAGAAATAACAAACGACCATTGCATGGCTTGGGACTGCTACAGTACTTCGTTAACTATGAAAGAACAGCCTAAGCCTATAATTCCGAACAAGAGAAAGATCGAAGGCGATCTCGTTACAAATGAAGTTGAAATCCCTAGTACTGATCGACTAGACAAAAAGGGGAAAGAACCGCTAGACTTATCTTTGAAACCCCCTGAACATAAAGATGTAATTCTAGTAGAAGGTGACTCATCCAAAAAGACGAGAATTGGTACAGAGTTGAGCGAACAAGGAGAAATAATGCTGATCGACTTCCTCAGAAACAATGCTGATGTCTTCGCCTGGAGTGCAAATGATATTGAAGGAATTGATCCTCGAATAATCAAGCATTCCCTAAAAATAGATCCTTTGGCGAAACCCGCCAGGCAGAAGAAGAGAAATCATGGACCGGTAAAAGATAAAATTATCAAAGCCGAGGTCGAAAGGTTGCTCGAGGCAAAACAAATCCGAGGAATTCATTTCTCGGAATGGCTATGCAATGTCGTACTAGTCGCTAAAGGAGATAAAAAAGATAATAAATGGAGGATGTGTAATGATTTCACCGACCTCAACAAATTGTGTCCGCGTGACCCTTACCCCCTGCCAAGGATCGACTTATTGGTCGACTCGACGGCTGGCTTCGCATTATTCAGTATGATGGACGCCTTCCAAGGGTTTTACCAAATATACATGGATGAGCGGGATCAAGAAAAAACCGCGTTCGTAACCGAGCAGGGAGTATATTGCTTCATAGTAATGCCATTCGGCTTAAGAAATGCCGGAGCTACTTACCAAAGGTTAGTAAACCTAATGTTCAAAGAATTAATCGGAGAACTGATGGAAGTCTACGTGGACGACATGCTGGTCAAAAGTATGAATGAAGCAGATCATGTAAAGCATCTAGATCGATGCTTTCAGATCTTAAGAAAATATCGTATGAAGTTAAACCCCACAAAATGCACCTTTGGGGTCAAATCAGGAAAATTCTTGGGATATCTAGTTCACCAACGCGGAATCGAAGCCAATCCAGAAAAAATCCGAGCCATAACTGAAATGAAACCTCCTAAAACTATCTCTCAAGTACAAAGCCTAGTGGGAAAAATCGTAGCATTAAACAGATTTATATCAAAGTCCGCAGACAAAAGCCTCCCTTTTTTCCAAACTCTCCGAAAAGCAAAGAACTTTGTTTGGACTGAAGAATGCGATCACGCCTTCGAGCAGCTCAAAGTATATTTGACGACACCTCCGATGTTGGCAAAACCAACGGAAGGAGAACCGTTATACATGTACATCTCCATCTCCGATGCCGCGATCAGTTCGGTACTAATCAAAATCGAGGGCTCGGATCATAAGCCTGTATATTATCTCAGCAAATTATTACAGGGGGCGGAGAAGAATTACTTAGAAATAGAAAAATTCACGTTGGCCTTAGTAGTGGCCGCACGAAAACTCCGACCCTACTTCTTAACTTACAGAATCATCGTTCTGACGAATCAGCCACTAAGGCAAGTTCTAGCAAAACCAGAAGCCTCCGGTCGACTAATCAAATGGGCCATCGAGCTCAGTCAGTTCGAAGTGGACTACAAACCAAGGATTGCCATCAAGGCCCAAGTGTTGGCCGATTTTATATTAGAAACACCGACACAGGCTACTGAATCGTCGAGCTGCTCCAACAACGATGTCTTGGTCATTGAAGATCAAACTTGGCTAATGCATGTCGATGGTGCTTCTTGCCGAGAAGGAGGAGGCGCCGGAATCAACTTCACCGGACCAAATAAGGAAGATTTAAATTACGCGATAACACTGGACTTCGTTGTGACAAACAATGAAGCTGAATATGAAGCATTAATCGCAGGAATGGAGATGGCGATCAAAGCCAATATAAAAAGTCTTAAGGTACTCACTGATTCAGAATTAGTGCAAAGACAGATAGAAGGCCTATACGAGGCTAAGGAATTCAATATGGTCAAATACCTCGCCAAAGTGAAAACTCTAGCCGAGAGATTTGAAAGTTTTAGTATCCAGAACATCCCACGTTCGGAAAATAAATGGGCCGGTCAGTTATCAAAATTCACAGGATCCCATGACGGAAAGACCGAACGGGTGATCAACTGGCTGATCTCTAATACACCAGCAATTGACATCGATGAAATACCAGCAGTGGATATAATGGAAATCGAAGAAGCCGAAGGGAACTGGATGACCCCTATGATAGACTATCTTCGAGAAGGAAAATTACCACCCGACCAAAATGAAGCTCGGAAAATAAAATATCGAGCTCCGAAATATACACTCATAGAAGGAAAACTCTACCGAAGATCAGTATCAGGGATTCTTCTAAAATGCGTACCCGAATCACAAACCCTCGATATACTACGAGAAATACATGATGGGGATGCAGGAAATCACAGCGGATCAAGAGCATTGGCTTTAAAATGTCTCAGGACGGGTTACTATTGGCCGACCATCAATAAAGATGCCGCTCAATATGTCCAAGAATGTCATCACTGCCAGATCCATGCTAACATATGCCATCGACCAGCAGAAAACATGCACCCTATTCCAGCTTGTTGGCCATTCGATCAATGGGGAATGGACATCGTGGGACCTTTCCCAGTGGCCAGATCCAAGAAAACCTATGTCCTGGTCGCTGTAGAATACTTCAGCAAATGGATAGAATGCGTCGCTCTCGCACGAATAACCCAATTCCAAGTCGTCAATTTCCTATGGAAATTCATTGTTTGTCGATTCGGCATCCCTAGGATCCTTATCTCCGATAATGGAACTCAGTTCGCTGGGAAACAGATAATAGAATGGTGTACAAAACTTGGAATTCAACAAAATTTTACCTCGGTAGGACATCCTCGAGCAAATGGACAAACTGAAGTAGCAAACCGAGAGATAATAAAATCTTTGGAAAAAAGATTAGGAGCAGCCAAAGGAAAATGGCTAGATGAACTCCCAGGAGTATTATGGGCTAATCGAACGACAGTAAGGAGCTCAACTGGGGAAACCCCATTTAGCTTGGTATATGGGTCGGAAGCGGTTATCCCTGTGGAAACCCTAATCCCAACGCCAAGAGTAGAAATGTTCGACGATCAAGAAAATGAAAAGTCAAGAGAAAACGACATTGATTTAACAGAAGCTTTAAGAGACAAAGCTGCTGTACGCTTACAAGCCACTAAAGCTAATATGGAGAAAGCATATAATCAAAAAGTACGCATCCGCACCTTCAAAGAAGGAGATTTGGTCTTGAAAAAGGTAGAAGTATCCAAGCATGTGGGAAAGTTACAACAAAATTGGGATGGACCTTACATCGTCATTGGTGTGGGGAAGAAAGGTTCATACAGAATTGCACATTTGGATGGAACTGCCTTACCAAGAACATGGAATGCTGTCAACCTTAGGAAATACTATGGTAAATAAATTTTAGCATATTATAATGCATTTTTTACTTTTTACTTTATCAAATTTCAATCTTTGTAATAAAGGCCTTGGCCTAAAAGTTCAATTATTAAAGATTTCTTTGCCACTCTATATACATCGATTATATCGGTTAAACATTCATCGAAACCACGCATACATATTATCAGAAACAAAAAACGAGTCGAGTAAACATTGATCCGCTCAATAAAAACTCCTCGATATATCTAAAGACTTTTTGGTTAAGAAACCTAAGTCTATAATCAAAAACGAGTCGAGTAAACATTGATCCGCTCAATAAAAACTCCTCGATATATCTAAAGACTTTTTGGGTTAAAAACCTAAGTCTAATTAAAAACGAGTCGAGTAAACATTGATCCGCTCAATATAAACTCCTCGATATAATCAACGATCAAAAAGACTTTTTTGGGTTAAAAACCTAAGTCTAAAAACGAGTCGAGTAAACATTGATCCGCTCAATAAAAACTCCTCGATATACTCAACGATCAAAAAAGACTTTTTGGGTTAAAAACCTAAGTCTAAATAAAAACGAGTCGAGTAAACATTGATCCGCTCAATATAAACTCCTCGATATAATCAACGATCAAAAAAAAAAAAAAGACTTTTTGGGTTAAAAACCTAAGTCTAATTAAAAACGAGTCGAGTAAACATTGATCCGCTCAATATAAACTCCTCGATATAATCAACGATCAAAAAGACTTTTTGGGTTAAAAACCTAAGTCTAAAAACGAGTCGAGTAAACATTGATCCGCTCAATAAAAACTCCTCGATATACTCAACGATCAAAAAAGACTTTTTGGGTTAAAAACCTAAGTCTAAATAAAAACGAGTCGAGTAAACATTGATCCGCTCAATATAAACTCCTCGATATAATCAACGATCAAAAAAAAAAAAAGACTTTTTGGATTAAAAATCTAAGTCTAATCTGAAAAGAATCGAGTAAACATCGATCCGCTCGATAAACACTCCTCGAACTATTTACAAAGATCAAAAGGACTTTTTGGGTTAAAAACCTAAGTTCTAAATAAAAAAACGAGTCGAGTAAACATTGATCCGCTCAATAAAAACTCCTCGCTCAAGCTTATCGATCTAAATACTTTTTGGTTAAAAACCTAAGTGTACAGTCATAAATGAGTTGAGTAAACATTGATCCGCTCAATAAAAACTCCTCGATATATCAAAAAGACTTTTTGGGTAAAAACCTAAAGTTCTAGATTATGACAAGGCTAAGTATAAAACCGCCTGCTCGGATAAAGCTACGCATAAGTAAATTATAACAGATTAACGACAAGGAAGGAACAAGGAATAAAGTATATTTTTATTCATCAAAACAGTTACATACAAAATCATACGTTACAAAGGCCTACATACTACTTAAAGGTCATTACAAAGTGTAAATAAGATGATCCTCTGATATCAGCGATCTTCACGACAATGTCCACGGAAACACCAATCTCCTCCCTAGTACCTCGTCGATTATGATAAACCACCTAAGAAGCATGCTGCTCAGGATGGTCGACTTCTTTGGTTCGACGGCCAGGCTCTGAAGATCAAATGTTCTTCCAGACGAAATGAACATTACCAGCCAGATAGCTAAGCAATGCTCACTCACCCGTAAGAAGATACTGCTTTTACTTTATCTATAAAACATTTTACTCTAGAGCAGCATCTCTTCGGGACCGTCGTGGAACGGTAAGTTTACCAGCCACCTTGGAGGACTATCACTCCGGAGGTTACATCGAAGAGCAGAGGTGGCTGGCAAGTATGAACCCACCATGTGCAAACGGAAACCACGGACCTCAAATTGATGAAGACAAAAACTGAGATCTCATGGGACCCGTCGATACAAGGTAGGGCTGACATGGGACCCGTCAATACAAGACTGGGAACAACTTCACTATTTTGAATAAATAAATCATGATAATGTGATTTTTTGAAGACAATGGGATCAGAGGGCAGAATAAAATCTAAGGAATTTGAGATCTCCATCCTTTTTGGTATTGCAAATGAATAATATAAGCCACCCCCCTATTTATAGGGGCAGATCTAAGGGATCCAACGGCTGAAAGGTATTTAATCAACGGACATAGATATGACCCTTTGACTCCCCATAATAAATGCAAGTAAGTTGGAACGGCACCATCTATTCGCCCCAACCAATTGACAACAAGAGAAGTCTTGGATCGAAGCGATCAGCCAAATGACACAAAGAGCTCCAGACCGGTCATACTGGAACGATCATACTTCATGGTCGATAGCTTAAAAACCTAGAAGCCACAAACGAAGTAACATGAGCTTCAAAATCATAGCGAAAAGGACAATTGCTCGATAAAAGATAAAAGATCAAACCCTTCACCATTCGAGGAACGTCACTGCCTCATACGTCATATGGAAGACCATTGACTAAGCTATACAGAAACTCCTATGGAGTCCAAGATATCTGACAAAGAAATCAGGAGAATAGTCCTCCTTAGTCTACATGGCAAAGACGTCACTGCCTAACATACCAAAGAATTGCTTAAGGAGGTCTGAACAGGATAGATCTGGCTATGACCCCTACATTTTCCAATTCCTCCCATATCAAGAAAGTGATATAACAATACACTAGCCAAGGAACATATTGTTCAACATTAATACTAGGAAACATAAGGGTTTGGAAGAGATTTGAAAGGGATATTTTTATAAGGTTTTCAACAAAGGGACAATAACCTCCTTATATAAGGTTTGGATCACAAAAAGACAAAAGTACAAAGCGTAGAATGAGCATCGATAAAGATGTTGAACTTTATCGATTTGCAGAAGCTAACATTGTATATGAGTACAAAGGAAGAACGAGCATAACAAAGTGTATATAAAGAAGATAATTGATCAGGCAAGAATCTGCCTACAAAAGATCATCGTTTCCAATTTTTCCTCCCATTACAAAAATTTCAGCCCAAGTAACTACACAAAACTCGGGCCATAAAAAAAAAAAAAAAAAAAAAAAAAAAAAAAAAAAAAAAAAAAAAAAAAAAAAAAAAAAAAAAGAGACAGTCCAAGGTCTGCCAGGTCGAGCAAAAGTCACTAAGAAGAACGGTCAGCAGGCCGACTACCAGAAACAGCTTTCCGAGGAGTCAGACTCCCAGCAAAAGCCATCAATTCTTCTTGACGCTTTAGATAACCGGCGTCATAACCTTCCTCATAAGACTGCCGACGAGATTCTTCCGCCAGAACAGCAGCCTGAGCTAAATTGTCTCTCTCCTTTTCAAGGACAACTTTTTCGGCCTCCAATTTTTGAAGATCATCTTTATCAAGTTGCAGCTGCAACTCTAAACCCCTGCTTTTAGCTTTCTCGGACTCCAACTGACTCTGAAGAGCTGTCCGACGATTCCACAGTTCGTCATTTTGCACACCCAGTTGGAGCGCAAAATACTTGCCCTAAGAACAGAAAGAATAAGAGAAATCGCCTTACAACAAGGAATTCTAAAACAAAGAACAGAAAAAATATTCGAAATATGCCTACCTGCTCACATATCTTCACCAAAGATTGAACAAGGCGAAGATTGGAGGTGCCTTCGAGCTTCCTCAACTCGCCAGGCAGAATAGTACTCATGCCCAGGTCCCATGACAAAGCATCAGGTTCAACAGAACCAGGCAGTTCGCTGGACAAAGGGACACCATCCGAACGTGGAGTCTCCGACAAAAGAATGTCATCAACTTGTTGGAGGATGCATCGCTCATCTAACTGACGAGGAGATTCTCTCCCATCGGGACTAACAGTGGTCTCCTTACCGGAAGCAGAAATTACGGTTCGGCGGCCAGACCCGGAACCTCTTCGACCTCCGGAAGGTCCTCCAGACTCAAAGGAAGTAGTCATCACAGTAGTATCATTAAACAAAAATTCGGGGCAGTCCTGCACAATAGATTGTGCTAAGGAAGGATTGACGAAAAAGCCGCCACCAGTTTGCCCTCCGCTGGCGATTGGGGCACTAGAAACTGACAAAGGAAGGGAAACAGTAAAATTCCCCCCATGAAAAACATGCTCAAAAGAAGGAGCACTTGAACTAACAGCTATATTATAAGCCGGTTCCTCGTTGGACATGTCGCCAAAAGCTAACCGACCAGGGGAAGGCATGCTTCCTACTTGAGTCGAAGCAGAATGGATTGATTCAAAAAACGACGAGTCTACCGCAGAGAGAGGCTCAGAAACGACAACACTAGTATCGATCTCCGACCTAATTGTTTGTGACGAACGGGGAGGCTCCATCGATGGTCCGTCTCTTCGATGCCTTTTGGATCTATTATCACGAGCGCTCTCTCGAGAAGGTCGCTTCGAAGTATTGCCAAAAAGGTTACTCATGGTCGGATTATGAAAAAGCACAATTTAATATCGAGAAGATTTATCGACTAACTAAAAAACGAGTATTCTGTCGAGAGAAGAGTATAGCAGTAAAAACAAGTCAAGTTTTTACCCTTCGTATTTATACTACACGAAAGGGCGCGTCAGACCTAAAGAAAGGGCGCGAAACAGGAGAAATGACCTTGGAACAAACGCTAGAATATGAAAAGACACACGCATAATGATTACGGCGGATTAAATGACTTGTCTGAATTATTACGGCGAAGGTGAAAAGACACAACTGACAGAATACAAAACGTTTACCGTACAAAGAGAAGAAAAGGTAAAATTACAATTAACACCTACAAACAAGATAATTACAAGGATTATTCGAAAAATCAGTGTTTCAAGAAGCCTGCTCGCTATCCGAGATTCTCTGGTCGGAACCGACGACCTCGGTTGTACCAATGTCCGCTTCCTCTTCTTCCTCGACTTCGGGATCAACAAAAGTATTATCGAGCTCTTCATTGACGTCAGAAGGAGGAATGGGCAATGGATTTCCAAATTCTTCGACAAGGTCAGCTAGAGGAAGACCTTGATATAGAACATCTGGGACCTCGGAAGAAGAATAAAGTTCACCATACCGATTCAACCGAATATGAGCGGCCTTAAAATACTCTTTTCGACGATCATCGATCATCTCCAGAGCGACCAGCTGATGAATCGCTTTCTTAAAAGTATTTTCAAGTAAAGGACCAACCATCCGATACACCAACGCCGTATGAACAGGAGAATTGAGAAATTCACGAACAACTCTTTCGTCGGGATTTCTACCATATCGATCCCTAAGTCTACTAAGTGGGACTTCATTCTCATACTCCTCCAAAGAAGCTTCAAGAGTTGAGACTTGAGATTCCAGCTCACTTATACGAGCCGTGCTCTGTAACTGAAATTCCTCTAACTTTCTAGCCATTTGGTTGGCCTGCTCTTGAGCACGAGAAATCTCCATCACCTTGTTTATCATTTCTTGGTCTTCAGTCCCAGTAGCACCAGCCTCTACGGTGGGAACCAAAGAAGATGTTGAGGGACCAACCTCTGAACCGGAGGATTTACGAAGCAAAGCTTTATTCTTCTCCTCCAAGAACTCGCACTGTTGTTTCCAAAGTGCATTCTCATAGGCGTATGACGTAAGACACGTCTTAGTCTGAACAAGTAAAGAGGGCAAGAAAAAGAGATGGATTAAGTAAATTAAGGAAGACACTTAGAGTTTTCTATTAACATAAGGAAAAAGATATCACCTTTTCAGCATAAAGACAAGCTCGTTGGAATTTCTCCAGAGGATCCTTATGAAGAAGTTTGTTCAGATCGCGGGTAAAAACACCAGACAAAAGAACACGAGTTGCCTTATCGATCGCGTTCTCATTATCATCGTGAATAAGAGAGTCCTTCTCGGAATAACCAGCGGCTCTCTTTCCCTCCAAATGTTCCTCGATCATTTCGACAAGAGTAGGTCTTGGGTGCTTTTCTCCGACTAAAGAAAGATCCTGGCCGGAACGTCCATAATAAGTCCTCTTCCTATCGACTGGGTTATTAGTTGGATGAGGTTTCGACCAGGTATGACATCCTCGAACACCTAAAGATGTCCTAAGAGAAAGAGGAGGATAACCAGGTCCCGTGCCCTGACGAATAGGGGGCTCCTGAGGAGATTCTGATGATTCCTCTCTGTCCTCCTCGGATTCATGGCCTAACTCCAACTTCCTTTTTCGGGACGCCCTCTGCTCGATGGGCGCATTCTCAGCGGATTTAGAAGATTTGGAAAGGACCATCTTTCCCTTCGAAGAATGTCGAGAATTCTCCACCATATCAGCTGAAAAAGAAATTAATCATAAATTATGTACCTTCACAATAGGTGATATCATCACAACACTAAGATCAAATAAATTACTAACCAAGAGATTCGGATGGTGAATTGATGGGAAAACTATGAATACTTAACCCCGCCTTGCGAAGGAAAGCTTCCCCAATTAAAAGAGCACTTTGAAATTTGTTCGCACGCAATTCGGAGATATCAGCGATAAACTTAGCATCATCGGGAATCAATTCGCCTGTCGCTAAGCGACCTCCGGAAATCCAATTGGAATCATGATCCCATGAAAAAGGCACACTCGTACCATCCGCTACTCGAAGACTGGATGGAGGACGAACAAAAAAGAAATGTGATTTCCAAGAGGGATTACTAGAAACAGGGGCATCAAAGATTGCTCGGCTAGGTCGTTGGCTAGCGAAGAAATATCCACGATTCGAAGAACTAGAAATGTTAAAGCGAAAAAGTTGTGTAAAATTACGGAAAGAAGGTTTAAACCCCTTAGCGATCATCAAAACCGAAAAGCAAACTACGAAAGCGACGGAATTAGGGACCAGTTGTGTCAGGCACACACTAAAAGTTTTCAAAACTTCCAGAAAAAGGGGAGACAAAGGGAGACGAAGTCCACTATTAAAATGAGCCGTATAAAAGGCTCGACATCCTTCCGGGGGAGTTGTAACCCTATCGACAGAGGAAGGAAGAATTAACTCAGAACCTTCCGGAAAATATTTAGTATAGTTATTCACAACCTCCGGAAATGTCTCCACCGTATAAGCACAAGCAACATCCTCAATGGGTTCAGAAATTTGAGGAACAGTACCTTTGCCCTTTTTGGCTCGGGCCGCCACATCCGCGTCAGTAAGGATCCGTACCTTAAAGGTATCCTCCATGGGGACGACAAAATCAATTACACTAGATTGCAGCTCCTCCTCATTATCGGGGGCGACCACCTCTCTAGAAGAAGACCTTCTCACAGAAGCCATATATTCTGGTTCTCGGAAAATGAAGGTCGATAAACGGAAAAACTTAGCGTGATGAGCGACTAATCAAGAAAATGAGTACAAGTTATAAGGAAGTATAAAAGAGAAATGGCGAACTATAGCGTCACCTATTTATAAGAAGATGAGAAATGACGTTTCGAACTTATGGCTACTGATATTCCCGCCAAAAAGGAAGGAACGAAAAGCTTCCAGAATAGACGCGTGGCGATCCGTAACTGGACAAGAAAACGACTATCTATGATATGTAGCACTCTTTTCCTTATTTAAGATTTTTTCCCACTGGGTTTTTTCTTAAGTAAGGTTTTTAACGAGGCTCCATTCATAGAAAAGAAACAGTCGTAAAGATCTATCTACTTCTACGAGCTTCTATTATCTATACGCTCGAAGAAGTGAGGGAGTACTGATGGGGGCTATTTCGCACCCTACATATTACTCGAATCGAACGAAGATGTTAAGATCGATTAGACCAA
>CM064883.1:92146856-92204184 GCA_003313485.2 Penstemon barbatus | reverse complement strand
GGCCATTGTTCAGTTTCAGTTTCACATACTATGAATGAACGGCGTATTAATTATAAACCATAAGAAAACAGTACTTCAACAAGCTAATTAACATTGGCTTGCTGGGCACTATTCCATCAATCTCCCACTTGCCCTAAAGCCAATCACAACATTTCTAAGACCCATCTATACCAAGATGTCCCTCGAACCATTTGTGAGAGAGCTTAATTAGTGGATCTGCTAGTTTGTCCTTGTCGAGATGAAGTAATACTTCTACTCGTCTCAACCACCTTTGACTTGTTCAATCATACGGTGTTGTGTTCAGATTATAGGTGAGATCTCGATTTCCTTTCATTGAGCAATTGCCTCATCTAAATCGGCTAAGATTATGATGGGCAAATGTCATGCTAGGTATTTCATCCAGTCGTTGGAAAATTTCTCATCTAAACACTTCTTTTGTGCAGCATCATAATGGTGCCCTTTTATTCTTGTTTGAATCGGCAATGGTATATTATTGGAATTCCTTCCAATTTACCTTGCTCTATCGAAACAGAATAAATAATCCACCTCAGACTGGAAATCTCGAATTTCAAAAATCCTTTGAGTTTCAATTCTCCATTACTACCATAGACCAGCGTTGCATCCTTTAATTATCTTCGAGGATTTGCTTTTATGGTAGACCAGTGTCCTTTACTGGCGTTCGACTATCATTAGCTCGTTCAAAGCATTTTGACTGGTCAGGTCTAGTACAAGACTTTGCATGCTACATGCAATCCAAATGCCAAAGCATTAGGTTTCTTGAGACAGTTACTTCTTCACTCATTAATTTAGGGCTCATTAAATAAGTGAGAGAGTTTTTTGTCTCTTTTGGAAACAATCCTTTCTTGGATTCTTCCATATTTAATCAATATAGTCTTTGTACTTTGATTTGGTAAATCACTACATCTTCTTCCTTCTATCTACTATAGATACGCATTGCCAGTACGCGAGATGTAATTCCAAATCTTATCATGGAGAATTACGTGAAGAACACGCTTTCGTCTGTGCTTTTCTGATATTCTTATATCTTGTTTGATGTACGGAACATCATCTTGTTGCGCTTCGAACTCAACTACACTCCCACTGATTCTTTTGCAAAATTGGAATCCATATGCCTTTTGACAAATTCAACATTCTTGATCAACTATCAAGTTGCATGTTCCAAATTTGGGAAAAAGTCATAGATTGACCTTTGGATTAGAATAGAGGTCTTCTCATCAATTTTCAATTGTGAGATGCAGGATTCATATCCAATAGTCATGCCTTCGGTAGTCAAAACTACCTTTCTATGGCTAATAGTTTCGAAATGAATTTTGACTTGCTAATGGATATAAGGTATTTTCATCAATCCTAACAGGACTTTTGAATAATGACCTATTGCCATTAAGTGAGTCAAAGTTTTCAACTTCGAATCTTATGGCTATGGGCCATGTCCCTTAGATCATGTTTGACATAATCCTTTGTAATCTTGGATTGGAATCCAATTTCTCAATTTCGTAAAATGGAATTTTGAGTTCCTTACGAATTTGATCAGATTACGATTTCTTTGTGCATGGATTGATTCAGCAGTTTCTTTCAGTGTATACTCCCACTGTTCATGGGACGGGTCCAATCCTTGGACTTCATCAAGTTCTACGACATTCCTTATTTCCTTTGACAAGGTCTTGTCAACAGAGGAACAAGCTACTTACGAGATACTTTTTGTTTCTCGTTGTCGTGGAACAGGTATTCAATGGATTTTGTTGAATACCCCATAAACTTTATATGAACTAGATCTACCATCTAATTTCTCATATAAGGGTGTTCTGCTATGTCTTAAAAGACATGGCGATGTAAGGACTTACTTCGAAATATACTATAAGGGAAGGTATCCCCTAAAGTGAATAAAGGAAACTGAGCAAGATCAGAATCGCGAATCAAACGAAGTTCGATTCGTTCTTTGATTTGCTTCATGAGAATTCTATTCTCGTCTTAGATAATCGAGGTGTTAAGTTGCTTATGTTTCAGCAGGTTTGATTAAATCAAATTGCATTTGACATAATGCATCTAGTTACTTCATTTCCAAAACGTCTATTGAATTACTTCAATAGTTTCAGAATTGCACTTCAGCCAAGTACACATATATTTTAACGATTGAAATCGTAAGTATATGCGAAGTAGCTTCCCTTTGAACTAGTGCTTTTAGTTCATGTTGATCGAAATGTTTTGGAATGCCTTAGCAATCCTTCACTTCGGTTATCATTCCTTCAAGATTTGAAAGTTCCGTATTTACCCAAGTTCATTATCTCAGGAACAGTAAATAAAAACTTTCCTTTCGCATCTTTCTTTAGGAAAAATGTCCAGAGTGAACACTTCAAGCGTAAACGATTATCTCGTTTGTTTTGCTTGTTTTCGATTTAGCACATAGTTTTCAAAGTTTTTGATTTGTTTATCATTGTTTATTTCTATGTTTCGAAACATCAACATTTGTACAAAGTTAAATTGCTCTAATTAAAATGAATTCCATTCTCAATGGTAAAGCAATAATGTTTCGTACAAAATGTGAAATAATACTCAAAGTAAACTAAAACTTAAAACTCATGCTAATACGAAAAAACTAAGAAAAACTTCTTTTGCTAAAAAGGAATGTCTAGGTACAATTCTTCCTTGACCCAGTCCCGGAATTCCAGTTTCCTCATCTCGCTCTGCACTACTTGCATCTCCCTTTCAAGGAATTTCCTCCTTTTGGGTTGAGCGGGAAGACTATCATCGCCTGTAAATGCTTTTACAGAAAATGAAGGTTTTAATCAGATGTCTTACATCAAAAAGATTCAACAAGTGTATAACTTAAAAAGTCATACCGTAGTCAAGTCTTTCCAGGAAATCCTTTTCAACAAGCTTCCTTATTTTCTCTTCGTACTTACATAGAGGGCAATTCCAATCATACAGACCAAAACCGCGTTGATGAGCTTCTTCATATTTGTCTAACAACTCATGCAATTGCTTTGTCTGTATTCCATCAGGCGGAATAACGCAATGTTGCATAAAATGAGTGAAGGTCTCAGATAATCCTTGAAGGGTTATCGTTATCTCATCTTCGAGAGTCAATTGGGCTCCAAACCCTTTGATCAGCTCGAATGTCTTGCTTAAGTAAGAACAATATTCCCTAACATTGTCAAACTTAGCCATGTCGGTTTCGTAGAGGAAATTGCACATCACTTTTAAAGTTGGTTCGGTTCTCAAACGCGTCAAGGATTGAATAGTGGATGGTAAATGGCTAACATTTAAAAACAGACAACTATAAGCAGACAGGTTTAATATTAATACTTATAATTAACGAAATTTGGACTTTTTATCGAAAAAGTTCTCCCACTATTTTATCGAAACAGTAACCCCTTCTAGTTTCGGGAAAAGTCTATTTCCTAGTAGGTCTTGACGTCCTAGCAGCAATTAGTTGCACCCACGACTCGTGGCCATACAATTAATTCCCTAGGTAGGTATACATATTACAAATTGTGTCTACTACACAACCTTCAAGTTATTTTGCCTCGTTTTTCGCATTTATCTAGCACTGCTACATCATAAATGTTACTACGCGTTAAGTCTAACCCATTAATCATGATAAGCAACGGGCCCGGTCATGAATTCTCCGTAACTAGTTATCGGTCGATCTTCACGTCCCGACCAGTCCCTACCCTTGTCAAGTTTTAAGAAAACTAGAATCAAGGAATTTCGTGCATTGCCCCTTTCTTCGACTCGGGTGCCAGACTCTGGATCACCTCTATCGATAAGTAAACAACATACACTAGTCCCTATTAATGGAAGGCTTGGATTTTATAAAACCTCATTTTATAATTTAACCCAATATGACTTAATATTTATTCGAGAGGGGAATTTTCGTTTTTGAAAGTTTGAAGAAACTCTCCTCGAGATCTCACCGCTTCAATTATGCTTTATCTTTTATTTACGATCTAGATTCTAGCGCGCAAACACACAAGCAATCATAATCGACTAATAAATAAAAGCCATACAAGCCTAGCATGCATACTACCACAATATGTTTTCGATCGGGAGCCTCCTATGCGGGCCATCATCGAGCCAATGATGTTGGCCCAATTGGTCAATCTAAAGGGTTCTCAAAGAACCTATGCTATTACACAATGTACCACGCATACATGGCCTTCAATTCTTCTTGGGCTCCCACCTTGCTTGTAAATGGGCCTCCATCCTAAACTAGGAAAGCAGTAAAGCCCTATTCTATTACAAAGGCTCAAAGTGGCCCAAAAATAATAACAGGCTCGCAGGCCCAATAAAAACCATGCATTAAATTAAACCAATCACATCTAACTTAAGGTCAAGGCTCGGCGCGATCGAAAACCACGTAAACAGTTCACGTAGAGCAAAGAAACATGTAAACATCTTTTACTTTCTTCTACCTTAATTTTAAAACACCTTTTAAAACTAACTTCCTATGATTCTTGCTTTTTAGTCACTACTAATTATGACAAATAAATTCTCGGATAAACAAAACAACTTTTCTGCCTTAATTTCAGATTCTGATTTTTCAACTTTTGAAAATTGCAGTTCGGCCCCTATACTTTCGGAAATTGCACTTTTGACCCCAAAACTTTTGAAAAGTTACAAAATACCCCCAAAACAGTTTTCGGACAGAATGAGCATAAAATTAAAATTTTGAAATCCAGAAAATTTTCGAATTTGCAAACAGACCCCTGAAGTTTCGGAAATTACAAAACAGTCCTCGAATTTTCGAAAATTGCAAAATGGTCCAAAATAGTGTGCGATCAGATTTTCAGAAAACACCCAGATTTTTCAAAAATTTCCAGAAAGAGAAAATTAAATTTTCAGCCCTAATTATCATGTTTTGCGATTTTTGCATAAAAGCCCTGATTTTTCGAAAAACTATAAATTCGCCACAGATCTAAAAAAGTAGTTTTACCCAATCATAGATCCAGTCATAACAAGCAAGAATCAATCACTAGAACATAATTAACATGCGTTCTCATACATACAATCAAGCATATACAGTGAAAACACATTATGTTCAGGCCTTTTCATATAAAAACGTATGGAGTTGGCTCTGATACCACTGTTGGGATATTCTATCTAGGGGCTCGATTGTCAATACAACAGAGTGCGGAATTTAAAATTTTTCGAGTCCCTATATGTCCCATGAATTCTTTCTCCATAGTTTGTTATACGAATAAGGTTGAATCAAACATTAATAAAACACAAGGGGGTTAATCGCAAATTACCTGACCACCAAATTGTGGTTGTCGTGTCCTCCAAGTATTTGGTTTGATCCACAGATTGAGTGATCCATATGTCTCACCTCCAGAGCTAGTCCACACCAATCGGATTGTAGTGACACCTACGAGTCTTAGGCTACGAACTGGATCTCGCAGGTTTGTCAGCAAAGGAACGGAGAAAACAATGGAAGAATCGACCCACAGAACTTATGTGGTCGAGCAGGGTTCGGCCAAGTACAGATCTGGTCCGAGCAGGGTTCGGCCAGGGTCAGGTTTGGACCGATTTGGGTTCGGCCAAAGCTAAGTTGGGCGACTAGGGTTTGGGGCGGAAATCTTGGGGCGATTTTGCAATTAAAATTTCTTGTCGAAAAATCTTTTCCTCACACGATTTTTCTCTCTCAATTTTCAGCAAAAGTATTTTGTTTTTCTCTCAAAAGTTTTCTTTTCTTTGAGTGCAACTTGGTTAGATTAAATAATGAAGAGGAGAGGGAGTATTTATAGGAGAAGAGTCCTTCTCCAAAAAGATCTCCTTTCCTTGTTTATCAAATCTTTATTCCTTATCCTTAGGAATATGAGATTTGATAAATCTCTTCAAACTTGCTTTTCAAGAAACAAAAACTCTTTTCTTTTTAATCACTAGAAATCGCCCCCTAGCCCCTATTTTAGATAATTCCAAAATCAACCCATAATTATCCAATACTTAAATTGGTTAATTATTTATTCTTCCAATTAATTAACTACTTTAATTAATTCCATAATTAATCAGATAACTCTAATTAATTAATTATCAATTAATCAATTAGTCATCTAATCAATAATCTCCAATTGAATTAATACCATAATTCAATTACCTTGATTTAACAACTTTAAATCACTTTCTTTCCTTTAAGACAGTCACCGTCCAATTGTATTGTGTGTGACCCTCTGGGTTCACCATCAACTGGCAGCAGGCCCACGACTTTCGTGATTTAATTAACAAGCAATTAAATGCTCCGATCAATTAAACTACTTTTAATTGACCACTCCTAGAATTAAATCCTCTATTAATTCGGGAGTACCCACACTTCATGGTCGATGTCTAGCCACAAGCCCATGAAGCCCAATCAAAGGTGAATTGATTTATTGTGAACCTCACCTCTTATAATTGCCATGTACATACGGTCCTTCTACGACTGATTTCCCGATCGAGACCTAGGGTGTGTGAATTGATCGGCACCTCTAATTATCTCAATTCTGTACTTTCTAATTCTGGATAATAATTCCGGTGTGACTGCCTAATTTGGAAACCCCTTCCAAATTTGTCACCAACCATGGCCATGGGTTTCTAGGAACATATTATCGAAGAACGTACAGGAAATGCTCTCATCTTATCAGGATGAGGCGTTAGATCCTCTCTTAGTACTAACCACTCGCGTACACTTTTGTACGCACCCAACTTAGGCACTTTGTGGCCAGGCTACGTGACCAGCACCTAAATCTAAGTACGCACATCCATGTACCGAATTCGCCCTAGTACCTCAAGTCTGAGGACTAAATCGTACACTATTATAAGCCTTGAGAAACATCCCATCACCGATATGCGTCATGCGCTTCCACAATGGGTTTCTCTGTTCGGGTCGTTCGATGCGTTCAATCCTCCATTGAACCACCTACTCATATGCACTGGACTCAAATTCCTTGCTCATGAAACTCTACAAATTCACTCCATGTGAATCATGCATACTTGTACAAGTCTTGGCGATTCCTACGATACCCCGTCTCGTTCGGAATCTATGACTTGGAACGGTTTTAAGATCACGACCTTTGAGACTGTTTCATGATTGCACTCAGTACTGAAGTGAATCGTCCCATAGTCTATTGTGACCTCAGGATTTCATCCAATCGCTTAGATAGGTTCGCGAGAGATGAAGTTGGCCATTGTTCAGTTTCACATACTATGAATGAACGGCGTATTAATTATAAACCATAAGAAAACAGTACTTCAACAAGCTAATTAACATTGGCTTGCTGGGCACTATTCCATCAATCTCCCACTTGCCCTAAAGCCAATCACAACATTTCTAAGACCCATCTATACCAAGATGTCCCTCGAACCATTTGTGAGAGAGCTTAATTAGTGGATCTGCTATGTTTGTCATTGTCGAGATGAAGTAATACTTCTACTCGTCTCAACCACCTTTGACTTGTTCAATCATACGGTGTTGCGTTCAGATTACAGGTGAGATCTCGATTTCCTTTCATTGAGCAATTGCCTCATGTAAATCGGCTAAGATTATGATGGGCAAATGTAAATCGGCTAAGATTATGATGGGCAAATGTCATGCTAGGTATTTCATCCAGTCGTTGGATGAAAATTTCTCATCTAAACACTTTCTTTTGTGCAGCATCATAATGGTGCCCTTTATTCTTGTTTGAATTGGCAATGGTATATTATTGGAATTCCTTCCAATTTACCTTGCTCTATCGAAACAGAATAAATAATCCACCTCAGACTGGAAATCTCGAATTTCAAAAATCCTTTGAGTTTCAATTCTCCATTACTACCATAGACCAGCGTTGCATCCTTTAATTATCTTCGAGGATTTGCTTTTATGGTAGACCAGTGTCCTTTACTGGCGTTCGACTATCATTAGCTCGTTCAAAGCATTTTGACTGGTCAGGTCTAGTACAAGACTTTGCATGCTACATGCAATCCAAATGCCAAAGCATTAGGTTTCTTGAGACAGTTACTTCTTCACTCATTAATTTAGGGCTCATTAAATAAGTGAGAGAGTTTTTTGTCTCTTTTGGAAACAATCCTTTCTTGGATTCTTCCATATTTAATCAATATAGTCTTTGTACTTTGATTTGGTAAATCACTACATCTTCTTCCTTCTATCTACTATAGATACGCATTGCCAGTACGCGAGATGTAATTCCAAATCTTATCATGGAGAATTACGTGAAGAACACGCTTTCGTCTGTGCTTTTCTGATATTCTTATATCTTGTTTGATGTACGGAACATCATCTTGTTGCGCTTCGAACTCAACTACACTCCCACTGATTCTTTTGCAAAATTGGAATCCATATGCCTTTTGACAAATTCAACATTCTTGATCAACTATCAAGTTGCATGTTCCAAATTTGGGAAAAAGTCATAGATTGACCTTTGGATTAGAATAGAGGTCTTCTCATCAATTTTCAATTGTGAGATGCAGGATTCATATCCAATAGTCATGCCTTCGGTAGTCAAAACTACCTTTCTATGGCTAATAGTTTCGAAATGAATTTTGACTTGCTAATGGATATAAGGTATTTTCATCAATCCTAACAGGACTTTTGAATAATGACCTATTGCCATTAAGTGAGTCAAAGTTTTCAACTTCGAATCTTATGGCTATGGGCCATGTCCCTTAGATCATGTTTGACATAATCCTTTGTAATCTTGGATTGGAATCCAATTTCTCAATTTCGTAAAATGGAATTTTGAGTTCCTTACGAATTTGATCAGATTACGATTTCTTTGTGCATGGATTGATTCAGCAGTTTCTTTCAGTGTATACTCCCACTGTTCATGGGGACGGGTCCAATCCTTGGACTTCATCAAGTTCTACGACATTCCTTATTTCCTTTGACAAGGTCTTGTCAACAGAGGAACAAGCTACTTACGAGATACTTTTTGTTTCTCGTTGTCGTGGAACAGGTATTCAATGGATTTTGTTGAATACCCCATAAACTTTATATGAACTAGATCTACCATCTAATTTCTCATATAAGGGTGTTCTGCTATGTCTTAAAAGACATGGCGATGTAAGGACTTACTTCGAAATATACTATAAGGGAAGGTATCCCCTAAAGTGAATAAAGGAAACTGAGCAAGATCAGAATCGCGAATCAAACGAAGTTCGATTCGTTCTTTGATTTGCTTCATGAGAATTCTATTCTCGTCTTAGATAATCGAGGTGTTAAGTTGCTTATGTTTCAGCAGGTTTGATTAAATCAAATTGCATTTGACATAATGCATCTAGTTACTTCATTTCCAAAACGTCTATTGAATTACTTCAATAGTTTCAGAATTGCACTTCAGCCAAGTACACATATATTTTAACGATTGAAATCGTAAGTATATGCGAAGTAGCTTCCCTTTGAACTAGTGCTTTTAGTTCATGTTGATCGAAATGTTTTGGAATGCCTTAGCAATCCTTCACTTCGGTTATCATTCCTTCAAGATTTGAAAGTTCCGTATTTACCCAAGTTCATTATCTCAGGAACAGTAAATAAAAACTTTCCTTTCGCATCTTTCTTTAGGAAAAATGTCCAGAGTGAACACTTCAAGCGTAAACGATTATCTCGTTTGTTTTGCTTGTTTTCGATTTAGCACATAGTTTTCAAAGTTTTTGATTTGTTTATCATTGTTTATTTCTATGTTTCGAAACATCAACATTTGTACAAAGTTAAATTGCTCTAATTAAAATGAATTCCATTCTCAATGGTAAAGCAATAATGTTTCGTACAAAATGTGAAATAATACTCAAAGTAAACTAAAACTTAAAACTCATGCTAATACGAAAAAACTAAGAAAAACTTCTTTTGCTAAAAAGGAATGTCTAGGTACAATTCTTCCTTGACCCAGTCCCGGAATTCCAGTTTCCTCATCTCGCTCTGCACTACTTGCATCTCCCTTTCAAGGAATTTCCTCCTTTTGGGTTGAGCGGGAAGACTATCATCGCCTGTAAATGCTTTTACAGAAAATGAAGGTTTTAATCAGATGTCTTACATCAAAAAGATTCAACAAGTGTATAACTTAAAAAGTCATACCGTAGTCAAGTCTTTCCAGGAAATCCTTTTCAACAAGCTTCCTTATTTTCTCTTCGTACTTACATAGAGGGCAATTCCAATCATACAGACCAAAACCGCGTTGATGAGCTTCTTCATATTTGTCTAACAACTCATGCAATTGCTTTGTCTGTATTCCATCAGGCGGAATAACGCAATGTTGCATAAAATGAGTGAAGGTCTCAGATAATCTTTGAAGGGTTATCGTTATCTCATCTTCGAGAGTCAATTGGGCTCCAAACCCTTTGATCAGCTCGAATGTCTTGCTTAAGTAAGAACAATATTCCCTAACATTGTCAAACTTAGCCATGTCGGTTTCGTAGAGGAAATTGCACATCACTTTTAAAGTTGGTTCGGTTCTCAAACGCGTCAAGGATTGAATAGTGGATGGTAAATGGCTAACATTTAAAAACAGACAACTATAAGCAGACAGGTTTAATATTAATACTTATAATTAACGAAATTTGGACTTTTTATCGAAAAAGTTCTCCCACTATTTTATCGAAACAGTAACCCCTTCTAGTTTCGGGAAAAGTCTATTTCCTAGTAGGTCTTGATGTCCTAGCAGCAATTAGTTGCACCCACGACTCGTGGCCATACAATTAATTCCCTAGGTAGGTATACATATTACCAATTGTGTCTACTACACAACCTTCAAGTTATTTTGCCTCGTTTTTCGCATTTATCTAGCACTGCTACATCATAAATGTTACTACGCGTTAAGTCTAACCCATTAATCATGATAAGCAACGGGCCCGGTCATGAATTCTCCGTAACTAGTTATCGGTCGATCTTCACGTCCCGACCAGTCCCTACCCTTGTCAAGTTTTAAGAAAACTAGAATCAAGGAATTTCGTGCATTGCCCCTTTCTTCGACTCGGGTGCCAGACTCTGGATCACCTCTATCGATAAGTAAACAACATACACTAGTCCCTATTAATGGAAGGCTTGGATTTTATAAAACCTCATTTTATAATTTAACCCAATATGACTTAATATTTATTCGAGAGGGGAATTTTCGTTTTTGAAAGTTTGAAGAAACTCTCCTCGAGATCTCACCGCTTCAATTATGCTTTATCTTTTATTTACGATCTAGATTCTAGCGCGCAAACACACAAGCAATCATAATCGACTAATAAATAAAAGCCATACAAGCCTAGCATGCATACTACCACAATATGTTTTCGATCGGGAGCCTCCTATGCGGGCCATCATCGAGCCAATGATGTTGGCCCAATTGGTCAATCTAAAGGGTTCTCAAAGAACCTATGCTATTACACAATGTACCACGCATACATGGCCTTCAATTCTTCTTGGGCTCCCACCTTGCTTGTAAATGGGCCTCCATCCTAAACTAGGAAAGCAGTAAAGCCCTATTCTATTACAAAGGCTCAAAGTGGCCCAAAAATAATAACAGGCTCGCAGGCCCAATAAAAACCATGCATTAAATTAAACCAATCACATCTAACTTAAGGTCAAGGCTCGGCGCGATCGAAAACCACGTAAACAGTTCACGTAGAGCAAAGAAACATGTAAACATCTTTTACTTTCTTCTACCTTAATTTTAAAACACCTTTTAAAACTAACTTCCTATGATTCTTGCTTTTTAGTCACTACTAATTATGACAAATAAATTCTCGGATAAACAAAACAACTTTTCTGCCTTAATTTCAGATTCTGATTTTTCAACTTTTGAAAATTGCAGTTCGGCCCCTATACTTTCGGAAATTGCACTTTTGACCCCAAAACTTTTGAAAAGTTACAAAATACCCCCAAAACAGTTTTCGGACAGAATGAGCATAAAATTAAAATTTTGAAATCCAGAAAATTTTCGAATTTGCAAACAGACCCCTGAAGTTTCGGAAATTACAAAACAGTCCTCGAATTTTCGAAAATTGCAAAATGGTCCAAAATAGTGTGCGATCAGATTTTCAGAAAACACCCAGATTTTTCAAAAATTTCCAGAAAGAGAAAATTAAATTTTCAGCCCTAATTATCATGTTTTGCGATTTTTGCATAAAAGCCCTGATTTTTCGAAAAACTATAAATTCGCCACAGATCTAAAAAAGTAGTTTTACCCAATCATAGATCCAGTCATAACAAGCAAGAATCAATCACTAGAACATAATTAACATGCGTTCTCATACATACAATCAAGCATATACAGTGAAAACACATTATGTTCAGGCCTTTTCATATAAAAACGTATGGAGTTGGCTCTGATACCACTGTTGGGATATTCTATCTAGGGGCTCGATTGTCAATACAACAGAGTGCGGAATTTAAAATTTTTCGAGTCCCTATATGTCCCATGAATTCTTTCTCCATAGTTTGTTATACGAATAAGGTTGAATCAAACATTAATAAAACACAAGGGGGTTAATCGCAAATTACCTGACCACCAAATTGTGGTTGTCGTGTCCTCCAAGTATTTGGTTTGATCCACAGATTGAGTGATCCATATGTCTCACCTCCAGAGCTAGTCCACACCAATCGGATTGTAGTGACACCTACGAGTCTTAGGCTACGAACTGGATCTCGCAGGTTTGTCAGCAAAGGAACGGAGAAAACAATGGAAGAATCGACCCACAGAACTTATGTGGTCGAGCAGGGTTCGGCCAAGTACAGATCTGGTCCGAGCAGGGTTCGGCCAGGGTCAGGTTTGGACCGATTTGGGTTCGGCCAAAGCTAAGTTGGGCGACTAGGGTTTGGGGCGGAAATCTTGGGGCGATTTTGCAATTAAAATTTCTTGTCGAAAAATCTTTTCCTCACACGATTTTTCTCTCTCAATTTTCAGCAAAAGTATTTTGTTTTTCTCTCAAAAGTTTTCTTTTCTTTGAGTGCAACTTGGTTAGATTAAATAATGAAGAGGAGAGGGAGTATTTATAGGAGAAGAGTCCTTCTCCAAAAAGATCTCCTTTCCTTGTTTATCAAATCTTTATTCCTTATCCTTAGGAATATGAGATTTGATAAATCTCTTCAAACTTGCTTTTCAAGAAACAAAAACTCTTTTCTTTTTAATCACTAGAAATCGCCCCCTAGCCCCTATTTTAGATAATTCCAAAATCAACCCATAATTATCCAATACTTAAATTGGTTAATTATTTATTCTTCCAATTAATTAACTACTTTAATTAATTCCATAATTAATCAGATAACTCTAATTAATTAATTATCAATTAATCAATTAGTCATCTAATCAATAATCTCCAATTGAATTAATACCATAATTCAATTACCTTGATTTAACAACTTTAAATCACTTTCTTTCCTTTAAGACAGTCACCGTCCAATTGTATTGTGTGTGACCCTCTGGGTTCACCATCAACTGGCAGCAGGCCCACGACTTTCGTGATTTAATTAACAAGCAATTAAATGCTCCGATCAATTAAACTACTTTTAATTGACCACTCCTAGAATTAAATCCTCTATTAATTCGGGAGTACCCACACTTCATGGTCGATGTCTAGCCACAAGCCCATGAAGCCCAATCAAAGGTGAATTGATTTATTGTGAACCTCACCTCTTATAATTGCCATGTACATACGGTCCTTCTACGACTGATTTCCCGATCGAGACCTAGGGTGTGTGAATTGATCGGCACCTCTAATTATCTCAATTCTGTACTTTCTAATTCTGGATAATAATTCCGGTGTGACTGCCTAATTTGGAAACCCCTTCCAAATTTGTCACCAACCATGGCCATGGGTTTCTAGGAACATATTATCGAAGAACGTACAGGAAATGCTCTCATCTTATCAGGATGAGGCGTTAGATCCTCTCTTAGTACTAACCACTCGCGTACACTTTTGTACGCACCCAACTTAGGCACTTTGTGGCCAGGCTACGTGACCAGCACCTAAATCTAAGTACGCACATCCATGTACCGAATTCGCCCTAGTACCTCAAGTCTGAGGACTAAATCGTACACTATTATAAGCCTTGAGAAACATCCCATCACCGATATGCGTCATGCGCTTCCACAATGGGTTTCTCTGTTCGGGTCGTTCGATGCGTTCAATCCTCCATTGAACCACCTACTCATATGCACTGGACTCAAATTCCTTGCTCATGAAACTCTACAAATTCACTCCATGTGAATCATGCATACTTGTACAAGTCTTGGCGATTCCTACGATACCCCGTCTCGTTCGGAATCTATGACTTGGAACGGTTTTAAGATCACGACCTTTGAGACTGTTTCATGATTGCACTCAGTACTGAAGTGAATCGTCCCATAGTCTATTGTGACCTCAGGATTTCATCCAATCGCTTAGATAGGTTCGTGAGAGATGAAGTTGGCCATTGTTCAGTTTCACATACTATGAATGAACGGCGTATTAATTATAAACCATAAGAAAACAGTACTTCAACAAGCTAATTAACATTGGCTTGCTGGGCACTATTCCATCAGTCAAAGGTGGAACTAATCCTTCAGGACCCTCTCAATAAGGGTACCTAAAACAATTTTATTTTTGTTTTGTAGGATAGGATTATGAGTAGGAGTAAAGTAGAGAAGATTTGGTACTTGGACAGTGGTTGTTCAAGGCACATGTGTGGAAGCATACATGAGCTGACTGATGCAGTTGCTGTGGATGGTCCAAAGGTTACTTTTGGAGACAGCAAAGAAGGCAAGATTGTAGCCAAAGGAAGAATAATCAAAGGAAACATAGAGATATCTGACGTCTCATATGTTAAAGGCCTAAAGTACAACCTGCTGAGCATAAGTCAATTTTGTGACAAAGGATATTTAGTCATCTTCTCAACAGATAAGTGCTATGTTGAACAAATTGGTACAAAGAAGGTAATTTTATCTGGAAGAAGACAAGGAAATGTCTACATAGTCGACTGGAATTCTGCTGACAAGAATTCAAGTATTTGTTTGGTGGCATCAACACCAAGTGAAGTTAGTTGGATACACCCCCAAACTTAAACACTTGCTCGTCCTCGAGCAAAGAAAACAAAACAAGAACTAAACGTGCATGCTTAAGATCAAAATGCCAAAACTCAACACTTTCAAATTATTATTTAAATAAGCTCCACGTGTGTGTGTGATGGCTTCGGCTAGATTCTATTTTACGTGAATACGTTCCGATAGGTCAAAATCATCGGTTCTATTTGCAAGGACTTCTAATGTTTGACAAAGAATCTCTCCTCACCGTAGATTACAAACATAATGCTCAAATCACTTCACGAAACAAGTTATAGGTAATTTAAGAGTGTTATCCCCATTCTTGAATTAATTGACGATTTTTAGCTCCTAACTCTTTTCTCACCATACTTTGCTTTTCTTTTGATTTACAATAATAACATAGCACTTTGTGCTTTACAATGATATTACAATACAAAACTAGCACTAATTATGATGATTGTTTGTGCTTCTAAACATTTAACTTTTTGGGCTACTAGCACCATTCCAACGAAATAGAGTAATTGCAAAAGTGATTCATGAATTTCATCAATGAAGGCTTAGCCTTTCTTTTCTCTCATAGAAGTGCAAACATTTTAGCAACTTCTCTGCTCGTTTCTTTTGAGAGCTAGGTGTTCAAAGGTCTTTTATTCTCGAAAAGGGTTTACTCCCCCAAACTTATGCCATTTATGCTCTTTTTACATTTAAATTCCAAGATAAGGATTTGAGGGATTCTAAGTTAAGCAAAAGGAGTCCTAGAACCTATATCGCTAAAGCTCGTTATCCACTTTAAATATAATCGTAGACATTGCCAATGTGCTTTGAACTTTGTAGAGCATGTTCAAATAATAATAAGAATTTGAAAAACTTTGGCGGGTCGACCTAGCATGCAACAAGCGCGACCTTACTCCCCCAAACTTAAAATGCACAATGTCCCCATTGTGTGAATTGAGAGTGACGGAACAAGATACGACACGACAAAAACAAGAACACAACAAAAACACAAGCAAAACAAAACAAAACAAAACGAAACGAAACGATAAACGAGCGAGCACGGCTCTAAATAAGGTCAACAAGCAAACGTTATAACTTTAAACAAGCAAACATACCAATATCTCTCAAGAGTTAATAACAAAACCAATAAAAGACGAGAATAGAATTAAAACATTGTAAGCTCAATTTAAACCGACGGGACTGCGTAAATTTAAATACAACGTCCTTTTTCGTATGCATCCCGTGGTTGCTCCCGTCTTCAGTGGTTTCGTGCATTGAGGGCATGCTCCATTGCTTTCCCGTACTCTTCCTTTTTATTTCAAATGCACAAAATTCCCCCAAACTTGTATTTCAACCACACAATTTCAACAAATCAGTACCCCGGCAACACCACAATCAAGAACTAGCAAATAGGGCAAAATTTTCTCACACACAATTTATCAAACACTTGGCGTGCACTCCTCAATTCACTAATTCTCTCCAAACTTTACAATAACTTCCACCCAAAAAATTTCAATACCAAATCAATGCAATAACAATACAACCGAGCAATACCAATCAAGTTAAGCCACACTTACCTTTGGATTGGAATCGAAGAATTTTGATTTTCAAACCCTTGAGTGTTGAATTCGGTTTTGGTGTGATTGTGGGGGAATAAAAGGATTTCTTGAGTTGAATTGGTGATTTTGTTGATTGAGAGTGAGGAGAGACGATTTTGTGTGAGTTTGAAAAGATTAGAGTGAGTGAGAGATGGGAGGGAGGGATTGATTTTGAAGAGTGTTTGAATTGGTGAGCCGTTATATTTATTCAATATTTTTTTTTATAAAGATGTCTCGCGGCCGCGAGAGCTGGGCAGAAACTTTCTGCCAACACCTCGCGGCCGCGAGAGTGAGGCAGAAAGTTTTATAAACTTTCTACCAACACTCCGCGGCCGCGAGCCTTGAGGCTCGTGGCGGCGAGGATTGGACAGAAAAATTTCCTCCTTTACTTGATCAATTAATCCAACTTCTCACCTTACGCCATTCGCAATCCATGGTTCGTTCGCTCGATCTCACTCGAATTATGCTTGTTAAACCTCGATCTTTCATGCGCGCTCATTTACCTACAACACAAAACGCAAAACGAAAACAAAAACGAACACAAAACACAAAACACAAACAACAAAGGAAAAAGAAAAAAAAAAAGAAAAATAGGCTCGGGTTGCCTCCCGAGAAGCGCTTGTTTATAGTCGTGAGCTCGACTTGAAACTTCCCTTTTCTTTTAGGGTGGCCAATAATCGAATAGGATCCCATCGGGATCAAGTATAAGCCCCGGCCTCTTTGCTTTTAAATTCGTCCCACGCTTTAATTTTTTCATTGTACGGTCTTTTGGGACGGATTTGAACCTCATATCAAATCGAAAACTTTTATCTCCCGGTTCAAATCTCTTGTAATCTTTACCCATAATTATCCACGTTGCTTTGCTCGGGTGGATCCACTTGTCTTCTTTGGGGATAACCAAGTCCGCATAAGAATATTTGATGACCATTTGATCCGACCCTTCATCCATGATGAATTTATCTTCCTTTGCAAGCTCTTTCGATCCAGCTTGTTCTTCCTCTCTAGTATGAAGCCCATTTGTTTCGAACATTTCACTCGGTTCATTAAAACTTTCATTAGGAGCAACTGATTCAATTGTACTCGGCAAAGCTCCCGGGGGTCTTATGCTTAAAGCTTGTGAGATTTTCTCCATTTGTGTTTGAAGATCCCTTAATGTCCCCGAGTCTTCTTGCAATTGCTTGGAAATTTCTTCCAATTTAGAATCATTGTCAACCATGTATTTGGTGGTGTGCTCCATGAACATAGTGAATGCTTCTTCCAAAGATGATTTTGCTTCTACCGGAGGTTGAGAATATTCATGATAGTTCGGTTGGATGAATGAAGTAGTCATCATCATATCCGGGTGTGGTCCACCTCCCCACTCATTGTTCCTTGGATAATACGGGCCATCTCCCCATTCAATATTGTAGCTATTGTAAGTGGGACTCGGCTCATAAAGATCACCCACGTATGAATTCTCATATTGAAAATGAGTTGGACTCATTGGGCAACCGGCGATTGTGCTCTCCCCCATGCAATGCATACAATAACAAAGTGATCTTTCCTCGGTTGACCTTTGATAGCAATCATTGTAGGCCATCGTACCTAGGAAGACAAAGATCACAACGTAAATAACAAATCCAAGCTAAGATATACAAGAATAAAAATTGGCAAACAATCGTTACAACTCCCCGGCAACGGCGCCAAAAACTTGTTGCGTTCCAAATACTAGTACGCAAACACGCAAGTATACGGTCGTTACAAGTAATAAAGTGATAAGGAGTGTCGAACCCACGAGGAATTGTTCAATTAATTACCAACTAACGTCTTTTTACTTCGACTTAGATTTGTAAATTGAGTTTTGTGAGGTGATCGTGGTTTTGATACTACAATTCAATTAAGGTTACTAAGGAAACTAACACTTGACTTAATATATGTAAAGGCTTCTACGATTTTACGTCACCTAGTTTAATTCAAGACAAACGAATCAACGATTGACAACCACACTCATGTTTGTTGTTCAAGGTTTCATAATTTATTCATACGTATCTTTCGATATCGTACAAACCTACCAAAGTAGACTAATCCAATTTATGTCTAAAAGGATTAAGCCTAAGTGATGCTTTAATTCCCAAACCTTATTAGAACATGAAATAACCTAGGTATATTTCTATCCTAAAATCAAATCACAACCTAGTATTATAATCTAATCTTTAATCAACTATGTCTAGCAATTAAAGATCAATCCATTTCATCCTATGGTTGGCCTAACCACAAGTTGACAAAAGCTCAAACTAGTTTAACAAACACTTATATACAAGCATAGCAACAACCATTAACTCATCATTTAATCAAGAATCAAGAACCAAACATAGGATCAATAAAAACATAGAATAAAGGAGATTACCTACTCATAACAATAAATATATCAATTCATTACATTAAAAGACATCAATGTAAATGAACAAAGTAAAAGAGTTAGAGTAAGCTTAGTGGTGGAGATCTTCAACTACTTCTCCCTCAAGCCTTTTTATCTTCAATGGGGAGTCCAAGTGTTTGTTCTTCTTTCCAAAGTGCAAACCCTTCTCTTTTCTTCAAAAGAGGCAAGAGGAAAGTGTAAGTGTAGAATGAAATGTAAGAGTTGTGAATGATCTCCCTTTAAGCCTCTAACCTAGCAACAACTACCAACTTCCATTGCCTAAGTTACCCTTCAAACTATGGCAACTAAGGCCAAAAAGTCCCCAAAAGAGGTTTGAATTACAAGTGGGGGAAAATGGGCAATGTACAAAAAACACCCTCTAAAAGCGCTGAAAAACAGAGCAGGTCTCGCGGCCGCGAGGTACAGGCCGTAGGCTCAGTCTGGTTTCCTGCTCTGCCACACTTTCTTTCGAGCAGGATATCTTTTGACTCCGAACTCCGGTTGTATATCCGTAAAGTCCGTAGCGTAGCTAACTCACTCATCTATAACATATCCAAAATTCAGCTCATTTGGATCATCCATGAAATATTTATGCATGTTCTAGTGAGAAGCTATCTACATCCTTGTACAATTTGCTTCGGGTTCTATTTCCTTTGAAGCTCACGCTTGACTCGCGGGGTGGGTAGAGCGACTCGCATCATTGATACGCAACTCCGAATCTCTCTAAGATGTCAATACCTACAAACCACGGAGAAAACGATCAAAACACGAACAAAAAGACAAAAACCGAACAAAGGCCGAACAAAGTGCCAAAAGCACAAAAGACACGAAAACACGCAAAGACACACAAAAACTCGAATCAAAACAAGATGTTTTGAGCTTAAAGAGATAGGTAATAACGACGTTCTCACGACGTTATCAATGTGGCAAAAAATGATGAATCATTTAAACTTCAAGACCATCAACAGACTGATAAAGAATGATCTGGTAGAAGGGATTCCAAAAACAGTCATGAGCAAAGATACGCTCTGTGACGCATGTCAGAAAGGGAAACAAATCAAGTCATCATTCAAAAGCAAGAAGCACCAATCTTCTGAAAGAATCTTGGAGCTGCTACATATGGACTTATTTGGACCCATTGATCCAGTCAGCAATGGTGGAAAGAAATACTGCCTAGCTGTTGTGGATGACTATTCAAGATATACTTTGGTGATATTCATGAAAAAGAAAAGTGAAACCAAGGAACATCTTACCAATCTGATGGAACTGATCCAAAATGAGAAAATCATAAAAATATTGAAGATCAGATCAGATAGAGGGACGGAGTTTACAAACTCTACTGTTGAAGAGTATTGTAATATCAAAGGAATACATCATGAGTATTCAGCTGCTAGAACCCCTCAACAAAATGGTGTTGCTGAAAGGAGAAACAGAACACTAAAAGAAGCTGTCAGAACCATGATAGCTGAAGCTAAGCTGCCACAAAGATTTTGGGCAGAAGCAACAAATACAACCTGCTTTACCCAGAACAGATGCATGATCAACAAAAATCAGAACAAGACTCCATATGAAGTTTGGAACAACAGGAAGCCAAACATTCACTACTTTAAAATTTTTGGTTGTAAATGCTTTGTGTTAAATAATGGGAAAAATCACCTTACTGCATTTGCAGAAAAGGCTGATGAAGCTGTTTTTGTAGGATACTCTACTGTTAGTAAAGCTTATAGAGTTTTTAACAAAAGAACATTGCTTATAGAAGAATCTATCCATGTAGTTTTTGATGAGCCAAGTCAATCTTCTGAAAAGAATCAAATCACTAATCAAGATCTGTCTACTGATTTACAGAAGTTAGATATTGGAAAGAATGAAGAATATGTTCCCATCATACTACCTAATCTAAATTCAGCTGCTAACTCAAGTGTTGTTAAAAATCACAGTGTTGATTGTCTAACAGACGAGTTGCAAACAGCTAACAGACCAGAGGATGTTCAACAGACTACAAATGTTCAACAGACTACTACTGGAACTCCAACAGTAGTGTTGCAAGATCAAAACAGAGGACAACATCCAGACCTGCAACCTGATCGTAGATGGCTCAGAAATCACCCACCAGAGTTAGTGATTGGTGATCCTTTAGATAGAGTGAAAACAAGAAGAGCTGCTGCACAAGATGCTATGTTTGTCACCTTTCTATCTCAAATAGAGACTAAACAAGTTGAAGAAGCTCTCAGTGATTCCTTCTGGATTGAAGCTATGCAAGAAGAGTTAAATCAATTTGAAAGGAATGAAGTATGGTACTTAGTTCCTAGACCAAGTCATCAAAGAGTAATTAGCACTAAATGGGTTTTCAGAAATAAGATGAATGAAGATGGTGTTGTCACCAGAAATAAAGCAAGATTAGTGGCCAAGGGTTATTGTCAAGAAGAAGGCATTGACTTTGATGAAACATTTGCACCAGTAGCAAGACTTGAAGCAATCAGACTGTTTCTAGCCTATGCTTCTTACAAGAACTTCACTGTCTATCAGATGGATGTGAAGTCAGCATTTCTCAATGGAGAATTGCAAGAAGAAGTATATGTTGAACAACCACCTGGATTTGAAACTTATCAACAGGAAGACAAGGTGTATCGTCTAAAGAAAGCCCTCTATGGACTGAAACAGGCTCCAAGAGCATGGTATGATACCCTATCTGATTTTCTTTTAATTAAAGGATTTCGTAAAGGAAAGGTAGACAAGACTTTGTTCACAATTGAATGGGAAAATCATATATTAATTGTGCAAATATATGTAGACGATATTATTTTTGGTTCAACTAACCAACAGATGTGTGACAAGTTCTCCAAGCTCATGCAGAATAAGTTTGAAATGAGCATGATGGGTGAACTAAATTATTTTCTTGGTTTGCAAGTTAGACATTTGCCTGATGGAATATTCATCAACCAAGCAAATACACAAGAGATCTGTTTAAGAAATTTGGTATGGAAACTAGCTCTACTGCTACAGTTCCTATGTCTACTAGTCTTCGTTTGGACAAAGATGAAGATGGCAAATCAGTGGACATAACCAAATACAGAGGCATTATTGGGTCACTGTTATATCTAACAGCAAGTAGACCTGATATCATGTACTCAGTTGGGGTTTGTGCAAGATTTCAATCAAATCCCAAGGAATCTTATCTCTTAGCTGCCAAGAGGATACTGAAATATATCATGGGCACTCAAGAATTGGGATTGTGGTATCCTAGAGAATCTGGATTTGAGCTTATTGGATATTCAGATTCAGACCTTGCTGGCTGCAAAATTGATAGGAAAAGTACAACAGGTGCTTGTCAATTTTTGGGCAGTCGTCTGATCTCATGGATGAGTAAGAAACAGACTTCAGTCTCTATATCTACTGCTGAAGCTGAATATATAGCTGCTGGAGCTTGCTGTGCACAGATACTTTGGTTGAAGCATCAACTAGAAGACTACAATATCAAGATCAGTGGAATTCCAATCTACTGTGACAATACAAGTGCAATCTCACTTACTCAGAATACTACAAGTCATTCAAGGACTAAACATATTGAGATCAAGCATCACTTCATTAGAGATCATGTGGAAAAAGGAAATGTAATGATTGAGTATGTTCATACTGACAATCAGATTGCTGATATTTTCACTAAACCTTTAAGTGAAGTAAGGTTCTCAACTCTAAGAGCTGAGCTGGGACTACTTAATTTGGATGCATAAGCTGAGGGGGAACTTATCAGAAGACTGAAGTTCATCAGCACAGTCATCCGTTATTTATCTTCAAGGATTAACTCTCAACAGACTAGTTAACTTATGAATTCTTAAAGTCAGGGGGAACGTGTAAGACTAGCGGTACTTCTGATTAAAAGATGATATTTGTTAATGACAGTTAGTTGAAGTTATGTTTTCAACAGAAGATCAAGTTATTTGAAGATTGAAGATCTATTTATCTTGCTGGATTGACAAACAGCAGAGGAAGATTACTAGCTATTGGCTTTCTCTAGTAATAACAGATAACAGGTCACTCGTCTGTCAGATAAGTTAAACTCTACTCATCTGATATCTTATATAAGCATGGTTATAAATCGTATTTTAAGAAACTCGCTTTTATAAGTAACAGATAGGTGTCGATAGAGTTTCCCGCCCGTCTGACATTAAAATAATAATTTTGAAATCCGCAATTCTCACCCGCACGATTTAAAACTGTCAGATCAATCTAACGGTTCAGATTATTCACGATAACCAAAATCAAAGGAAACCTATAAAATCCGATCTGAACAGATCAGTCGTCTTACGCACACAAAAATTCTCAAATTCTCTAACTCTCCAAGATACCTGTTTTCTAGCTCTCTGCTTTTACATATTCTCCTAACTCAAATCTCAAAAATGGCAATCATTGAAGGAAGATACCTGAACTACAACAAATTTCACTTCTCTGGCACCGATCTGATGCGTTCAATCATGGAGAAAATTAAAGAAGCATCCTTGGTACCAGTTCTGGAATCTCACGAGGACAGAGTTTATCTGGAAGATGTAGATCACTTCTACAAAACCAGAAAATTCAATGAAGATAACACAGTTATGTATGCTACAATTGGAGGTAAGAAAATTTGTGTTTCAGCCGCTGTTTTGAGTGAAGTGTATAAGCTGAAGAATGAAGGTGGGGATGTAACAGACCTGGGGTCTGTGAAAGAAGAGGAATTTTGGTTGTTATGTGCTAAGGAAGGGGAAGAAATGACTGGAACCTTGATGAAAACTCAGTTGAAAGATGAGTACCAAAGGTTCGTAGACATTATTGCGAAGGTACTGGACTGCAGTACAAGCTCCCTGGATGGACTGCCTAGGAGAAGACTCTACACCATGATTTGTATCTACTATGGCTTGAAGGTCAACTGGGCAGCTCATGTCTATGATCTGCTTAGTGACAAGAAGACTGACCACGCCATTCTACTGAGTCACCTGTTTATGTTTTTAAGCGGCCCAATGGCTGGTGGAAAACCCATTCATGGAAGCAAAGAATTCAAGTTGTTTGAGCCCGTCAGAAGTATAGAAACTTCTAAAAGGAAGGCTCCTGCAAAGGCTGCAAAGGCCCCTTCTAAGAAGAGCAAGAAGGAGGGTCAGACTAGTAAGTCTGCTGATCAAACAGTGAGCACCACTGTTCAAGCTGGATCAGCACAGCCTGAAGTTATCATTCCTGAAAAGGTAATTGATGACTTCACTAAAGAAATTGAGCAGATGGAGACTGGATCATCTCCAGAGAGAACAAAATCTGAGGAAGCTGTTCCTGTTCAATCTAAAAAGAGAATGAGGACAAGGAGTGCTGCAAAAGGACCTCCTAAGTCCAAACCTGAATCATCAAAGAAAATTGCCAAGTCTAAGGCAAAGAGAAAAGTCACATTCTCTGAGGAAACAACTGAAACAATCAGAGAATCACCAGCATCAGCAGAGAGGCCTATCACTGTTGAAGAGCCTGCTGTCAAGCCTGCTGAAGATGCTGCTGCTGAAATTGGAGTTTCTGCTACAGACTCATCTGCTGTAGTGTCTGCTGAAGTTAGAGAAGAACAGCAGACTGGCACAACAAATGAAGGAGAGGCACTCCTTCTGCATCCCACTCATGTTGCTGCCACTCCACTTCAGACAGTTGAAAGTCCTGAAACTAAGAAGAAAAGGACTGGTAAAATTGTGATTCCTTATGTTTCTGCTGCTGCAAAGAAGAAACAAGAAGAGGCAGAAAGAAAAAGGAAGGCGGAAGAAAAGGCTGAGGAAGATAGGCTTAAAGCCCTTGAGCTTAAAAGGCTGGAAGAAGAAGCCAGCAAGATGACTCAAGCAGAAAGGCATGCTGTTGAAGCAGCTGAGTTAGCTGCTGCTCTTGAAGCAAGTACTAAGGACTCACATGGTCCTAAGCATACTGGTAGCATTGTGATTGGTGAACAGAGAGATCCCACCAAGCCTAAACCAGTCATGCCTACTCCAGCTATACAACCTAAAAGAAGAGAAGAGATCAAACTGGCATTGGAAATTGTCAGAGATGATCCTGACATATTTGAAGAGTTTCTTAAAAGGTCGGATGCTGAAAATGCAAAAATCACTCATCTGACAATGTTCAACAAAGAGAAGATCAGATATAATAGATGGAGAGATTTTCAGCTGACAAAGAGTCCATAGCAGATTGCTAGTTGGAAAGCATTTGCTACTGAAGAAGCCTGGGTGCTAATGTGGCTTGAGACAGGCTCCTTAACTCAAGCACTAGACTCAAAATTCTTTCTGGACAGACTAAGATTAAGGATTAGTCATATTGCCAAGGTTGAAGCTAAAAAGATTTATGACTCTGTTCCTGAGGACTTTGCTGAAACAGAAGACCTCAAGGAGAGATCAATCAAGCTGGCAATTGCTCAGACGATGGAATTATGGGCAAAGAAGACTAGGAAAATGAAGGGACACCCAAGCTCCATGATCCCTCTTCCTAATATAAAGCAGATTGTCTATGGCCCTAATATTAGACCATTTGAAGAGTTGCCTGAGGATCCAGTTGCACCATTTATTCCTATTGATGATTTTAGTTGGATTTCTCACAGGACTACTTTAGATAATGTAGGGCTGCTGAGAACTGTTCAAACTATTAAGAAGATTGAACCCCCTGCTGATAAAGATAAGAAGAAAAAAGACACTTCTGTTCCTGAAGATAAAACCAAAGAAAAAGAAGGGTCGTCTGATGTTGCTGATCAACAAAAAGAAAAAGAGGGTACACCTGACCCCACTGATCAGAACAAAGAAAGTGATGACAAGTCTGAACCAGCTGATGAGTCAAAGGGAGAATAAACTATTCCAGCTGACCAGATTAAAGAAAAAGAGGTTGCTGCTGAGCAAGATGATCAGACTAAGGAGAAGGAAAGCACTCCTAGTCAGGCTGAAGAGACCAAAGAAGAAGAGATTGCTTCTGGTCCAGCAGATCAGATCACTAAAGAAACAACTCCTGCAGCAGATCAGATTGCTGAAGAGGCAATTCTTGCCTTACCTCCTATTACATCCGAAGTTGCTTCTACTTCTCAGAACTTACAGCAAACATCTTTGTTGGATTCAATTCAGCAAATGATTTCAAAATCAATGAAGGAAATGGAAGAGAAGTTAACTGCAAATATGTTGGCTGTTGTAAGTCAACCAACTCAGAAAGCTGCTGCTGTTCCAACCTATCTGATAGAAGATACTGCTCAGAATGTCCAATCTATCTGTCAAGATATGGATGTACTCAGAAGACGAACTCAAAGTACAGCTGATGGTTGGAGAGATATTACAGAAACAGTTGAAGTGGCCATCCAAGCTAAGGATGAAACCTTGGAAAATATGATGAGAGACTTCAAGGCATCTGCTGATTTGCTGCTGGCAACTCAAATTCAGTTAGGTGACCAAGGTGAGGTTGTTCTCAAAAGAATGGATGAATTTGAAGCCAATCAACTAAGACAACAAGCTCAACTGGATGCTATGGAAGAGAACATCAAACTTCTGTGTGATTCACTTCAGATCACCCCAGTCTTGCCAAAATATCCAATCAACCCTGCTGATGATGACAAAAAGAGGGAAGATAGGGTACGTAGGGAAGATAAGGTGTCTTCTAATAAAGAAGAAAATGCTGAATTGGAAGGAACTGAAGTGTTGGAGGAATCTGCTGCTGAAGGTGAAAATGCTAATGAAGAAAATGAAGGCACAAGCAGACCAACAAATGAGAAGATCACAGAAGAAGAAGGTGAAGCTGAAGAAACTGAAACTGAAGCAAAAGCTAAGTCTGACAAAGAGATAGCTGCTGCTAAGGATTCAGCTGAAGAACAACTTGACCCTGATGCTAAAAAGAAGAAGTTAGAGCTGTTAAAACAGAAATTCTTTGAGGAGTTGGAAGCTGAGACTTCCAAACCTGCTGAAGAAAAAGAAGATTACAAGAAAGCAGAAGACAAGACAGTAGACTAGTTTAGTCTAGGTTACTTATATTGAAATCCATGTAATCTTTTATTTTTGCACATCTTATCTGATTAAACTTGTAACATGTAATCCATTCAGAATCTATAAAATGTTCAAGTTTGAAATCCAATAGACTATTTCTATCTCAGAAATTTTTTAGGATCAAAACTTTAGTTTAGGTACAGGTACTTAGCTGAAGTTTTGTCATCATCAAAAAGGGGGAAATTGTTGGATGAAGATGAAGATAAAGTGCAAAGAAATTAAGAAGTTAAGAGATGGTTTTGATGATTTCCAAAACGTCAAAATCAGCTAAGTATGGAAAGCTTAGTCCCCTTAGAAGAATTTTGAACAAGTAAAGAAGACATCAGAAGAGTTCAAAGTTCAAAGCCCAGAAGACTACTGATCTCGTGCTGAAACAACGAACAGAAGGGTAGGTCATCAGCTGACTCAAATCAGATTAGTTCAGTATTCGATCAGCAGAGTTGCTTCAATTAGCAGAGTAGAAGAGATCAAGAGATTAGTTCAACGGTAATAAATGCACCTGGTGTAATAAATGCTGCAAGAGAAGGGTAGTAATGGCAAATGATTGAAGAAAACTCTCGGATCAGCAGAGTGCATTTAATGCTGCTACAGGAAAGTACAGCAGAAAACGGACTGTAGCAGGTAGCCGTTCTGAAATCGGGCTAAGGCTATGGATTTGAGATTTGATTTCCTTCAACGGTCATATTTTCAAATCCATGTATAAATAGAGCTGAGTTCGAAGAGAGACACACACAACAACATTCTGAGATTTCGTTTTGAAGCAGAAAATTTGTCTAAGTCTCAAAAAGCTCGAACAGCTCACTCGTCTGGTGGAAGTCATCTGTTGACAGAAACCCAGTTGAAGAAAATTGAAAAACACAATCTGACTGATTTTGTATTAGCTAAGTGTTGTGCGAAGTTTAAATCCGTCTTTGTGAGTGATTTAACTTCAGAGGATAGGATTTCTGAGTGATTTCCTGTTGTGAGCTTATAGCCTTTTCATTTGTTGTTTAGGTATAAGTGGAGAAATATTGTAAACTGTGTGTTTATAGTATAACCCAGAATCTAAGTGATCTGGAAGAGTGGACTAAAGGATTTCTATCCATATAACCACTATAAAAATTCTTGGTGTTAATCTTGCATTTAAGTTTTCTTGCATATTTTAAACTGCATAAGTTTACACTTTGAATTGTTAAAAATATTTTAAAAGGAGTTTCAAAACTGGGGATAAAATCTTTTTAAGGACTTAGTCTACTTGTGAAAAACACTTTCAAACATCCGCTGCAAGTATACTCTTGATAAAACTGTTTGGTTGAAAAACAGCTAAGTAAGTTGTAAGAAGAGTGATCACTCTGCTGTTCAAGATTTGTTCACGATCAGCATAGTCATCTTACTGTTCTTCATCAGCTTAGTCTGCTGACAGAACACTGAAAAGTTTTTAAGTCAAAAATTTTCAGAGGTCTATTCACCCCCTCCCCCTCTAGACCTCATCTGAACACTTGGGACCAACATGTTCTGGCAACAGAGTATTCATGACTGATTCCTCTGACATTACAATATTTTTCAACAGTAGAGTTTGTAAACTCAGTCCCTCTATCTGATCTGATCTTCAGTATTTTCATACTTTTCTCATTCTGTATCTTTTCCATCAGATTTGTAAGATGCTCCTTGGTTTCACTTTTCTTCTTCATGAAAATCACCCAAGTGTATCTTGAATAATAATCCACAACAGCTATGCAGTATTTCTTTCCACCATTGACAGGATCAATGGGTCCAAATAAGTCCATGTGTAGCAGCTCCAATATCTTCCAGAAGATTGATGCTTCTTACTTTTGGATGATGACTTGATTTGTTTACCCTTCTGACAGGCGTCACAGAACTTATCTTTGCTCATGACTGTCTTTGGAATTCCTTCTACCAGATTATTCTTGATAAGTCTGTTGATGGTCTTGAAATTCACATGGTTCATTATTTTGTGCCACAGCCAACTGACTTCACTTGGTGTTGATGCCACCAAACAAATACTTGAGTTCTTGTCAACAGAATTCCAGTCCACTGTGTAGACATTTCCTTGTCGTCTTCCAGATAAAATTACCTTCTTTGTACCTATCTGTTCAACGTAGCACTTATCTGTTGAGAAGATGACGGAATATCCTTTGTCACAAAATTGACTTATGCTCAGCAAATTGTATTTGAGGCCTTTAACATAAGAGACATCAGATCTCTCAATGTTGCCTTTGATCAGCTTTCCAGTTGCTACAATCTTGCCTTCTTTGCTGTCCCCAAACGTAACTTTAGGACCATCCACAGCAATAGCATCAGTCAGCTCATGTATGTTTCCACACAGGTGTCTTGAACATCCACTGTCTAAGTACCAGATTTTCTCTACTTTACTCCTACTCCTAATCCTAACCTACAAAACAAAACAAAATTATTTTAGGTACCCTTATTGAGAGGGTCCTGAAGGATTAGTTCCATATTTGACAACCCAAGATGATGAAGTCTTAGGCTTCTTAGGTTTATGTTGTTTGGCAGGAGCATGAACAGTTTCATCTTCATCATGTTTATCAGATTTGCTATGTTGATGACAATCAGCATGATAAGGATAACGCTCATAAGTAGAATAAGATGCATGATAAGAAGGATATGCATGCATTGGATGAGCAGGATATGGTGCATAGTAAGTAGGAAATTTAGGTGCATGATACATAGGAGAATATGCAGCAGATTGCACATAATATGACTAATTTCCATACCAAGCATTTTGATTTTTCTTGTTTTTATGCTTCTTTGGCTTACTAGATGCTTGCTCATTAACAGACGACTTAGTTTTATCACTAGTCTGATTGGTTTTGACCTTATCAGAAGACTTCCTAGGACTCTTCTGTTTAGACTTACCAGTCTGTTTTCCTACACTAGGCTCTTTGCTCATTTTAGCCTTAGGAGTTTTCGTCTCCTTTAACACTTTCTCAGGTAAAGCAGGTTTAGTAGTCTGAACATACAAAATGACCTTATTATTGTCAGCTGATATAAATTTTTCAGTATGATTCAGTTCTAACTTATCCTGATCTAAAGGTGTCTTCTGTTTACTAGACATGTGAGTGGATGCAACAGATGACTTATCATGAAACTCAATGACTTTCTCAAGCTCAATGATTTTACCCTTATAAACTTCACATTCAGCTTTCAGAGATTCATTCTCTTGCTCAAGCAGTTTGTATTCAGCTGATTCTCTTGGCTTTTCAGCTTTAAGTTTCAGTGAACTGTTTTGCTCTTTCAGCAATATCATCTATTCCTTATGCTTTTTAAATGCTTCAGCAATACTTGTATTGTTGAGCATCATTTGTTCAAATGAATTAAATAATTCATTATCAAGAGGAGTTACCTCATCATCCTCTGAGTCATCAGATTCCTTAGCTATCAGGCTGAGAAGAGCAGGACTCTCTTCATCAGAAGACTCTTCATCAGAAGTGTCTGAATCTGAATCAGATGAGTAGACAGCAGCTAGCTTTTCTGCTTCTGCTACCAGCACCTTTCCTTTCTGATGCTTTCTTTCCTTTCTGATTCTCTTTTCTTCTTCTGTATACTTCTTAGCGTTAGGATATGGGCAGTCTCTGATGAAATGACCCAGTTTCCTGCAGTTATAGCACATCATTTTGGATTTATAAGAATCCTTATCTTGAGAAGAAGAAGTAGGGTTAGAAGTAGAAGCATTGTTATATTTGTTCTTCATTTTTCGTCTGTAGAACTTTTTGAAGTTGTTCATCAGCAATGCAACGTCTCCAGCAGTGTACTCATTTTTGTTGAGTATTGCGGCTTCATCAGATGAGTCCACGTCTTTGCTTTTGTAGGCTGGCCTTCTGGGATTTTCAGCAACAACAAGTGCAGCTGTGGGACTTGAAGTAGAGGTTTCTTCAACACCCATTCTTGGCAGTTTATACTCGTACGCCTTGAGTACTGAGAACAGCTCGGTGAGTGAAATCTTTCCCAGATCTCTTGACTCTTCCATGGCTGTCACCTTCATGTTGAACTTCGGAGGTAGAGCCTTCAGAACTCTGACGGTTATCTCCTTATCAGTGAAGGTTTTTCCAAGCTTTAAAACTTCGTTCAGCGTCCTTGTAAACCTTGTATCCATCTGATCAATGGTTTCCGCAGACTTCATCTTGAAGTTGTCCAGCTTTTCCAGAGCAACACTCAGCTGATGCTCTTTGATGGCGTCGTTTTCTTCGCTCATATCACGAACCTTATCCCACATCTCTTTGGCAGTCTTGCAGTGCTGGACTTTGTCAAATCGATCATTGTCAAGGGCCTTGGTCATGATGAAACGGCCAACTTTATCCAGATTGAACAGCTTTATTTCTTCGGCTGTCATTTCTGTTAGATCTTTTTCCGCTACTATTTCTGCTTCATCAACCGTGATAGTCTTGGTGAATCTGAATGGACCTTTGATGATACATGTGTACATGTTATCATTGTAAGCAGCCAGAAAAATCTCCATTATGATTTTCCAGTCTTCAAAGCTCATACCAGCTATGTGGGGAACATGACTGATACAATCCATTTTTCAAAAATTTTAATTTTTCAAAATATGCTCTTTTGAAAAGTTTGAAAACCTTTGAAAAACACTCGGATCAAGCTCGTTGATCAGGCAGCTGATTCTAATGAACCACCTGCTCTGATACCACTTTTTGATCCCAAGTGGTCAGATGAGGTCTAGAGGAGGGGAGGTTGAATAGACCTCTAAACTTTTTAACAATTTTTAACTTTAAAACTTTTGTTCTAACTTAAACAGACTAACCTGTTACCGAACAGTAATTTGACAAGGCTGATCGCGAACAAATCTTTGAACAGCTTTGTTGACCACTAATCTGATAATCACTTAGCTGATTTTTGCTAAAATCAGTTTCAATACTTAGTGTACTTGCAGCGGATTTATAAAGTGTTTTTCACAAGTAAACTTAATAGTTTGAAAGTTTGATCCCCAGTTTTATAAAAACTTCTTTTCTTTTAAAACTTTTCAAACAGTTAAATCAAAGTGTTTTTATGCAACTGAAAATATGCAAGTAAAGATGCAAGTAAAAACACACAGATTTTTATAGTGGTTATATGGATGTAAATATCATTTAATCCACTCTTCCAAGTCACACAGATCTTGGGTTATACTATAAACACACAGTTTACAATATCTCCACTTACGCCAAAACAACAAATGAATATGGCCGTAAGCTCGCAGCAGGAAATCACAAAGAAACTCCTACTCTCTGAAGTAATATCACTCACAAAGATGGATATCTACTTCTCACAATACTCACTTTTACAAAATCACTCAGAAGATGTAATTTATCGTTGTTCTTCAACTCTGCTTTCGTCAACAAATGACTAAGCTGATGAGTGAGCTGTTCTTGAGACTTAAGAGATTTTGCTTCGAAATTCTTCTCAGAGATTGTGTTGTTATTTTCCTCTTCGTCTCTACAGCTATTTATACTCGAGGTTTGAAAAATATCCGTTGAAGAGAGACAAGTTTCAAAAATCTCGGGTACTGGTCCTTAATTTTCGTGAACGGCTCTTTGCAGTCTGTCCGTACTATCAACAGTACTTTTCTCCAGGCAGCATTAAATGCACCCAGCTGATACGAAGCATTTTTTCAATCATTTGTCTTTAATAGCCTTGTACTTCAGCATTTATTACTTCCAGGGGCATTTATTACCGTTGGGATGGCTTCTTGATCTTTTCCACTTAGCTGACGAAAGTACTAGTCTGATGGCGAACTAAGCTGATCTCAAACTTGAACAAATCTGTTTTGAGTCGGCTGATCTTCACCAGTCTGATTTCTTTCCTTCAGCAGATCAGTAGCCTTGGACCTTGAATTTTGACTCTTCTGATATCTTCTTTACTTAGTCAAAAATTCTTCAAAGGGATATCAGCTAAGTTAATTTATACTTAGCAGATTTGAAGTTTTGGAATTCATCTAAACCTCCCTTTACTTATTGTCTTCAGTGCTTCATCATCTTCATCCTTATCCAACATTAACATTTATTCAATGATTTAATCATTTCTTCATATATTTCACATGTTTTTCACTGATTTCATCGATTTGTTTTCCATGTTTGTGATATCACCAGAATTTTCATCGATTTCACATGTATTTATCGATTTTACTGGCACTTTTTATTACTGATTTGCCTCTTTTATTCACCTACTTCACCGTTCATAATTTCATCCAGATCGATTTCACATATTTTCATCAATTACATCAAATTTATTTGAACGGTTTCAACAACATATCCGTTTTTTCACTTAATTCACACGTTTTTGTCGAAAAGATTTCCATGAAAATTTGAGGTAATGTTTCTCATGTCAAATAAAGATTACTTAGTTCACTAAGTCATAAACATTTTTGGTCATTCATAGGTAAGATGCGATTCTACTTGGTCATCCAAAAGCAGATTTGACCTGGCAGCTTCCATCTTTTCTTTGAGTTGCTGCTCCTTCAGTTCTTCCATTGCTTTCTTAGCTGATTCAGTATTTTTGTACTTGGTAAATGGCTCTGTTTGATCTTCAGCAGAGTCCTTGGTTGCAGCCATTTTACTCATCAGATTTGGCTTTTTCCTTAGCTTCTTCTTCAGACTTCTTTTTGCCTTCTACCTTTCCAACTTCTTCAGCAGCTTCTTCAGTCTTCTTAGCTTCAGCAGCAGCAGTTTCCTCAGGCTGCGTTCGGTTGTCACAATTGGAAATCAGTCCAATTGTGACAATGGGCCAATTAAATTAATCAGCCCAACTCCTAATGGCCCGTTCGGCAGATATATGTGGCCCGATTAAAATAGTCAGTCCAAAAGAAGATGGGCTATTTGGTTGACCCGATTACATATTTTGGACAATTTTGCCCCTGAATGCGATTGATTATATGCCGTTGGATTGGAATCATCCTGGCCATTCATTCCATGGTATATGTATCATTCTTGAAACCCTAATCCATTCATTTGTTCTCTCATTTTTTCTCTCTCTCCCTCGCGGCGGATTCTTCCTTTCTCTCCTAGGGTTTACTGGTCTTTCATCAATTACACTTGTAATTTCTGCGGTCTTTCATCAATTGCACTTGTAATTTCTGCATAATTTCTTGGTTGGGTTCGGTTGTCACTTGTTCTGGAAGTATTGCCGTCATTTCCTCTCTTACTATGTGATTTGGTGTTCATTTCGGAAATTAGGGTTCGTTTGTGTTTGATCGTTTGCAGTCTATATACCTGGGTTTCGATTGATCACTTGTTCGGTTTCGTTTCCACTGGTTCTCATTGGCGATTTGTTCCTAGGGTTTCGGTAAATTCTCCTCCCGTCGGATATTGGGCCCAAGTTGTAATAACCAGGTTAGATTTCTTGTTATTTGTTGGTGTTCTTTTGAAATGTTCATATTAATTTTAATATTAATATGGTTTCGTCAATTATAATTTTGAAATTAGGGTTTTTTAGTTTTTCTAACCCTAGAATTAATTCTGTTGTTATATTTTGGCAGCAATGGAACATAACACACGAATAATTTATGGGTCTGCACACTGTTCGTGTAGGCTGCGTGTGAGAATCTACACCTCCTGGACGAGGGAGAATCCTGGGAGAAGATTTGCTCGCTGCCAATCTGTAACGGTTGTTTTTTTGTTTGATATACTACTTGAATATTAATTTTTACACAATTATGTTTCTAATGAATTAATTGTTTTCAATGCTAGGATGAACGGTGTGATTACTTCGAGTGGATAGACCCAATGATGTGTGATAGGTCCCGTGTTATTATCCATGGTTTGCTATTACGTGTAAATCGTGCGGAGGCTGAAAATGCCCGTCTTATACGTGAAGTTGATGAACTGTCTGCTCAAATGCGTATAGTTGTTAATTCTTTAGAAAATATTGAGGCAGAAAACATGGCATTGCGTCGCAAGCAGAAGCTTGCGATGATCTGTGCTGTGCTTCTGTTCCTTTGGTATTTATGTATGTGATTAGTTGTTTATTGTTTGCTGACTTTGCTGACTATGTGTATGATCTTGCTTCTGTTATTGCTTCTGTTCATTCTGTGCTTCTGTTATTGCTTATTTCTATAATGTGGTGCACTTGTGTGCTGTTTTCATAAGTGGAAAATTCTGAGACTTATGTTGGCTTGTTGACAGACCATGTGATGCTTGGTATTGTTTGTCTTGTCTGATGGTCTTGTATTTTGGGGGATAATATGATGATGTTAATATGATATTGGGCCTATTATTTGCCATAATGTTATAAAAATATTGGGGCATTGCTTCTTTCCAAACTTGGTTGCTCTTGTCTGCTGATATGTGGTAATTTAGAAAAACAAGTACATCTGGTTTGGTAGACCAAATGATGTTAAGTTTAAAAATATTTTGATGGTCTTTGCATGCATACATGTATATATGATCATGTTTATACCAAATATGGGTGTTGGTGCACTGTTGAGTATGTGTTTACTCTTTTGTGTATTCTATCATGAAAGTACCCCCTTATTTGATATGTATTGGATTAAAAATGTACATGCCATCCTTTATTTGACTGTGGCCCTGCATTAGTTGCTATATCAGCATGCTAGATTCAACACTTTTGGAAACTGAACGCAGCCTTAATTTATGTAGGCCAGGTGATGATTTCTTTATTAAAGTTATTTGATGGTACTATATGAAATCTCCTTTGTATGCCAATATCTTTTCCTTGTCAACTTTATTTGATAACACACTGCCAACCTAAGCTAGTTTATTTATTGCAAATAGGTCCTCTGAGGTAAATTGGAAGGATGGTATTTATTTAAAAACTATTTTTAATTATTTATTAGAAAACTGTACTTTTTTATATTTAGGTAATAGAATGTGATTGTGTGACTTTGGTGTAATGTCATATGTTGTCAAAAAATATCAGATTTTTAAACTTCAGTCCAATCTTTTGAAAACTTTTATTTATATAAATGCCAATCAACTGTTTTCATTGAAACTCCCTCAATTTTTGTCAGGGAACATATTAGATATTTGCATCCTTTATTGTGTAATTTCTTGTGATTTGTGGTACTTTTGTGTACTGCATTTGTCAAAATATATCATATTTTTAAAATTCTTTCCAATTTTTCATATTAAGTTATAAAAATGCATTTTTCTATAAACTTTTCTTTATGTATTCATATTCTTTATAAATTTTCATATATAGCTATATCATATATTTAAAATTCTTTCCAAAATATATCCTTTATTATAAATGCATTCTTCTATAAACTTTTGTTTATGCATTATTCTAAAACTGTTTTTTTTTTTTTTGTATTCATCTTGTAATAACTGTTTATTCAAGTGTACACTCCCTCAAATTTTGTCAGGGAACATGTTAGATTTTAAGGGGCTTTGAATAGACAAATCAGATTTAATTTTATTTATTAAATAATATATGCATTGAATGGTTTGCTTGACCATTTGTATTTCTCATTTATTACATACATTTGTCTTTGTAAGTTATAAATGCATTCTTGTAAAAATCATATTGATTGCACACACTTTCCCCTTTGCGTTTATTGGGGTGGTTGAGCATAAACCCTTTATATATTCCCAACCTTGTATTTGTGTTTTTGTACCTATTCTCCAATTGAAGTGAGTCTGCTCATATTCCCCGAAAGGTATACTCCCTCTTAGACTTCTTTCCTTATTTATATAATCCTAAATAAGAATAATAATTACTTGTTACCTTCTAAAATCTTGGAACTGCAGTTGTGAAAATGTCGAGGACACGAAGGATGAGGGCTGATGATTCGAAACTCAGTGATGGCTGGAGCAATGACGAAACTGCCCGTTTTGTGGACTTGATGTACCATGAGTGTAAAGCTGGAAATATGAACAACCTGGATCTACTATCTGGAGCCTTGCAGCGTATGGCAGCCAACATGTCTAGTATGTTCGGCAGGAGGTTTAGCTTTGCTGGTATGATATTTGATTTCGTATTTTTTTTTTTTGGCTATGTTAAGCTATATTCAGCATGCATTAACAATCTTATCTTTTTTTAGGTATGAAACGTAAGCTGGAAACTATGAGGCACCCCAATCAAATGTTCACAAACTTTTTTGAAACCCCTGGAGTTTGCTATGATGCGTGAGACTGTGAGAGTCACGTGAATCCCGACTACTGGAGAGCCATCCCTGCGGCTGTAAGTCAACTTGTTCAAATAATGTTGTTTTGTATTTTCCTTCATGATTTTTTGTATGAATTTCATAGTAATGTCTGTTTTTTGTTTTGTAGCAAGAAAATGAATGGTTTAGACAGTTTCGGTTGCACGGTGAGCCGTTGCATCTTAAGCTCCAATACATCTTTGACACTGCCGGAGTTGGGACTTTTCCCATTGATCTCGCTGGATCACCCGGCTGGCCCATTCACGTCCGTGACTCGGACGATGATGAGCTTGCCGTGGTCCCTGTTGATACACTTGGAAGGAGGGCTGCTGTTCCGTTCGATACTGGGAACGAGATTGGTTTATTCCAGAATGAAGCAGGTCCAAGTTCTGCCGGTGGCGTTGGTTCAAGTGATGGAACAGACGAGAATGGGATGTTCGGGAGTTCCCTTTGGATGGTGGATTAGGACTTGCCATTGATGAAAAATTTCAAGCTTTTATGTATTTTCTTTTTATGTTAATTTTGCTCCAAGGACCCTACTGAACTTGTGTTTATATTGCTGTTTTTATGTTGTGTTATTACATTGCACATGTTTGTTTTGAGTGCATGTAATAACACTTCCGGTATATATAGGACTTTAATGATGTACTTTCCTTTTTTATGATGCCAATATATATATATATATATTAGTACTTGACTGTTTTTTCTTAAATTTTCCTAATAACCAGTACTCTCCTTTTGTACTTGAACCCTTTATATATTATATTACCTTGTCATCGGCTATTTAAACAAAACACAAGTTAATTTTGAACAAACTGAAATTTAAACAAAACACAAGTTAATTTTGAACAATTCAATATAAGTCCAAAGAACAATCATGAACTGTCCTTAGTCAAAAATTTCACCTGCAAAAAACAAAACACAAGTATGCAATAAATTTTTTACAGAAGAATCAAATCTCCTTTATATGCCAATATCTTTTCCTTCTCAACTTTAGTTGAAAACACACTGCCAACCTAAGCTAGTTTACTTTAATTGCAAATAGGTCCTCATTAGGTAAATTAATAAATTGCAAATAGGTCATCATTAGGTACATTTATTTTTGCCAATAGGTCCCCGATTACTTAGTATAAATATTCAACATTCTGCAAATATTGTTTTTGAAGAAGGAAAAAAATCACATTTTACTTGATATCAAATCTCCAAAATGATGAATTTGGTCCCCCGTCCGCAATCACATTTCTTCTACTCTGATCGATGGACCAAAGAATTTGACGAGTATTTGATCGAGTTTTTAGCTACCGAAAATTACTACGAAAACGGAATTCTCACTTATGGTGTGCCCCACGTTTTGCGTAGAGCTCGGGACGAGGTTAATGTATTCTTCCGGCGTACTTTCACAACAAAGGAAATAATTTCACGAGTCGACCGGCTAAAACGACGACACGCCTCATTTTCACACTTAAGGAATTTATCCGGCTACTCCTTCGATCCTATAACCAACACCGTTGGGAGAGATGGTTTGGAAATTGTAAAAAATATGTGCATGGTAATAAGTTTGATTTATCGGGTAGACTTTAACTTTTGAGTTGAATTATACGTGTCCTAATATATTTTCATTGTAGGAATTCCCATTTTACGAAGTATATGCAATCAATGCAGAACCGAAGTGGGGTGATTTGTGCAAAATTTTCGGACACCCGGACGAATTGGTGGTAAGCGTAGGTCCACCACCAGCTTCACCAATCAATCTTCAATGGTTCGAGGAAAATGATGCACCAATTATCGGGCAGGAAACACCAGTCCCGGAGCCAATCAATCCGCCTCAAATTACCTTCTCTCCAGATGCAAGCAACGACGATTTCTGGAATGATTTGGTTAGTTATAATAACACAGAAGCGGGTTTAGAAAATGCCGAGAGAGAACCGGCAAAAAATGTTGTTAAGTGTTTGTGGCCAGATGTGGGACCCTCACATGATAATTAAGCTAAAATCAAATTTCTAGTGATTGCGTGTCGTAATTCTGTGTGGGTCGAGTTTAGGGCGTTTATGTTGCTATTGTTGTTTTCTCGTATTTGTATTTTCACTATGTTGCACTTGTTCTTGTTCTTATATGTGATTGATTGTTATAGTAGTAATTTTAACGAATGTGTTGCAAAGTTTATAGAGTACCCAAAAATCTAAAATATATATATATATATATATATATATATATATATATATATATATATATATATATATATATATATATATATATATATATATATATATATATATATATATATATATATATATATATATACACACTACCAACATATAAAAAAGTCAATTTAATTGTGAATCATACCCAATAAAAATAAAATATGTCAATCACGAATACATCAAATATTAAAATAACGCAGTCCATACTAAAATATAATAACCAACCCATTCCATAGCATATACGTTGAAAACAACTATAAAAACCAAATATAACCCAGTCCATAACTTACGCAAAACCAACCGAAGAAATACTACTTAATTGTGCGAGTACATAGCATCATACTAATAAATATTGCAAGTCATGCAATATTTTCAAAAAGTACCTAATTGTCCAAAAACTACATAATATCATAGACATAAACCCATGCATATTACAAATCCATACCACAAATCAATTCCAACGAGTACACAAGTCCGAAAAAATTTGTTGTCCATATACTTGTCCATAGAATTAACAAATCCATAGAAAATAAAGTCCACATAAAGTCAAGGCATTTGGTTGTTTAGCATCATGTGCGCAATGTGCTCTCGATTCTTTTCGTTCGATTTCAAGAACAAACTCACGTGTTTCGCATTGTCCATAATCTTGAACGAGAGAAAAATTCTATTCTCATCCGTGAGAGAATCGATACGGTCGAGTGCATCTATAATCTTTTCTGCTTTTTGATCGTATGTATCCTCCTCTTTGGCAAAGTTGTGGCTAAGATCACCCCATACAGATTTAGCCGTATCTATGAACTTGTCCATACCGTCTTCGTTCGATTCCGGTGTAAGCGTCTTCCTTTTCCTCTCAATCTTTTCCTTCTTTAATTTCTCCTTTTTAATTTTCTTTGACAATTTAGAAACCTTCGGAGTGACATTCTCAAACCCCATGTTGTACGGGGGAATTTCGGGAATAAATTCCCCATAATCCGACGCATCAGTCGTAAGATCGACACAAGGACTACTGTACATATTAAAATCATCACCCGTGGTTTCCATCATTGGTTCCTTTCCCTTCCCGGATGACGCCTTAGTCGGGTGACGTCTTACCAAATCTTCCACAATCTCCACAAAGTCCTCGGCTAAATCTCCGGTGGCCCTGTCCTTTCCGAAAATCTCAACCCAGTCATCATAATATGGATATGTCTTATATCGCATATTGGCAACATCTGGGTGTGCCTACAATTTAAAACGAACTTTATAAATAATATTTTTCATATATCGTACAAAACTACTAAATTCTAACAAGTCTGCCAAAATTTATTGTTGTTAAATTAACCTGTACATATAAAGCCCATATATCATCATCAACCATGATTGTTTTACCAGATTCGTTCCACCCGAAACCATGTTGGGATTCGGTAAGAAAAACAGCCCTAGGCACAGCGGAATATAAAAAAATTTCTAGGGCCTCTTAAAGAATCTTGCCAGAATATTCTCTAGTTGTATATATATATGAATATAAATAAATGACAGTATAAGTTTTCTCGTTTATACCTGTCTCCTTGCAAATCCTTGGCTGGCAAGACGAGCTCTGAATTCTGCCCCGGTAAGATCGACCCACACCTTTGAGTAGCGCCCCACGTGTTGCGCCTCTACGAGTTGATACACCACAATATCACGAAAATTAATATATCCTAATCAACTGGAACATAGGGTATATTAATATCTAGGTTTTAGAACAACTTTGGAACGAAAAATCGAAGACGAAAAATTCTTCCAAAGTGGAAGTATAGTTCGGCCGATCCAGGGAGGGAGAGGGAGAGAATTTTTGCTCTTCTTGATTTTCTTGTAGAGTTGTATGTGAGATGTGAGATATGAGACCTAGTCTCTTATTTATAGATATCTCATAAAACCTAATCCTTCTAGGATTAGGATACTAATTCTCCTACATGGGCCATGGCCCTCTTTAATTAGAAGACTAAGTCTTCTAATTAATTCATGGCCCATATTAATTAATCTTTCAGGGCTTTATTTAATCTCCCAATTAAATAGCCCAATTAATTAAATCATCTCCCAATTAATTAATTAAACTCCAAGTCTAATTAATTAATTATTCCATTAATTAATTAAATCCTAATTAATTAATTTACTCATAAATTAAATTCCAATTTAATTTATAATCTTGATCCAATTCCAATTGGATCCAATTTCGTTCCACATGGGTCGACCCAGTCGACCCACCCATTTAATTGACCCAGTCGATTTTGACTCAGTCGACCCATTGATAGAATAGTGTCCTGCAAGCCAACTATTTGGCTGCATTTAATTGAAAGGACCATTCAATTGGATTAATAAATGCATTTATATATATGGTCAACTTTATCTTATGTAATAATTATCTACGCATAAGGATAGAAGTCCTTAGATCACAGGGCTATGGGACAACCCGTGGACTGATCTCCAAGGCCGTGATCTAGAATATATTCAAGAGTCGTAGAATCCAATAGAGATAGGACATCATTGGATTCGGTTAGACTCTCACTATTGTGTATACTCCGATGAACTGGAGAACGCTGGGGTCCACGAGCGTGACTGGGATAGTCGATACACATAAGTGGGTGGCTTGCTGGGATGGCAAGCGCACTGAATACCCCAATTAGGAAATAACTCACCATGGAAGCGGTAGTCGCATATCGGGGTTGAAGTTATTCCAATTTACAATAGTATACGAGGAACGATCCCTAACTACTTGAGATGATAGGGTTTATCTGGTGCGAGAACGTCTATGCTTTGATATGAGTCCCGACTGACTGGAGATCGCCAGAAAGTCTCTGTGGACTTATATTGGGTATAGAGGAACTCGTATGCAGATTCATATCATCAACAAAGGATCCATTGACCCGACTTGATAGGTTGGGAAATTCTCCTATGGATTTCTGTGAGAAATTAATTCTGGTAAAATCCTCGGCCGAGGTATCTGACGGCTTTATGTAAGTAGCTCATAAAGATTAAGTCAAAGAGAATTATTTCGAGACCAGAATGCATAAGGTCAAGACAAAAGAAAAGGGAAACCGATGAAAGACCATACCCTTAAGTCTCGACTGGGAGATTGATCGATGGAGAGATTATGTCGTATATGGAAATTGTAAATGAGTTAAAAGGTTCACTGAATTAATTCACCAGTGATTGGGCTCCATGGGCTTGTGGCTGGACATCGACCGTGGAGTGTGGGAGAATTCCCAAATTGGCAGGGGTGCTAATTTTGGAATGATCAATCGACAGAGTGTTCGATTGATTTAGAGTAAGTCTTACTCGAATAATTAAATAATATTTAATTATAACTCACGGCCAATTATGTGGTGAACCTACGGGGGCATACACAATACACATGAAGCGAAAGCGAGGAAATAAGAACGACCGAGTCGACTGGGTCGACTGGGTGAATAATCGACTGGGTCGATTATTATGGGTGGGTCGACTGGGTCGACCCAATTGGAACAAATTGGGATCCAATTGGAATTGGATCAGGATCATAAATTAAATTGGAATTTAATTTGTGGATTAATTAATTAAGATTGGATTTAATTAATTAGAAGGGATTTTAATTAAATGGGCTCAGAGTCTGATTTAATTAAATGTGAGATTAAGTTAATTAATTGGGCTATTTAATTGGGAGATTAAATAAAGCCTGGTCAAATTAATTAACTGGACCATTAATTAATTAGAAGACTTGGTCTTCCAATTAAAGAGGGCCATGGCCCATGTAGGAGAGAAGAGCCCTAGTCCTAATAGGACTAGGTTAGGGAGATAACTATAAGTAGCTATCTTGTAGTTATTTTTCACACAACTCAATAAGCAAAATTTGAGCAAGAGCAAAAATTCTCTCTCCCCTCTCCCAGTAATAGTCGACCGAACCCTGTCTTCCTCTTGGAAGAATTTTTCGTTTTCGACTTTGTTCCAAAATTGTTCCTAAATCCTAGATCATAATATATCTTGTGTTCTAGCTGATCAAGATTTATTATTTTCGTGTAATTGTGGTGTATCAACCCGTAGAGGCGCAACACGTGGGGCGCTACTGCAGAGCTTGGGTCGATTTTGCTGAGGAGAATTTCAGAGTCCGTTTTGCTGACTGCCAACTTGGATTTGCAAGGAGATAGGTATAACGTGCAAACTTATACTATCGTTTTATTTATTCATATATATACAACTAGAGAGTATCCTGGCAAGATTCCGTAAGAGGTCCTAAAATTTTTATATTCCGCTGTGCCTAGGGCTGTTTATCTTACCGAATCCCAACAGTGGTATCAGAGCCAACTCTGGGCTTTGTATATATATGAATTTGCGAATTCTGTGTTTATAAATCATATGTTTGATTTATGTGTGGCTAGTTCTTTAACTGTATATGTTTTAGAACGTAGATCTGTTAACTTAGAGTTAATGTAAAATTTTGATTCGACAATTTTATCCTGTTAATTTTTTATTTTGGATTGAATTAATTAAAACTGTTGATTTTAATTAATTAAGTAATCAAACACAAATTAAAACAAAACAAAATGAAAACAAAGTAATTAGATCGAAATTTATTCTCTTGGTGAGAATTAAACTCGACCTTAGTGCTCGGCACAATTCTTTGATTTCTTTTGTAGTCACAATTAACGTGACCATGATGTTTTAATTTGGCAAATGTTACATAAGGTTTTAAGCAACACCATGTATTGCAATTTGGTTTAGTAAATTGCAAATTGTTGGATTCTTGTAAATTTGAAGCCAACGAGTTACGGCCATGACATGGTGGATCAAAATTTTTGTGGCAGAATTTTGGATAATCTTGAACAAAATCTTGGAGATATGGTTGTTATGAAATCTTGGTGAATCTTGGATTGATCTTAGAGGTCTAATTAAACAAGGAAACTTAGAGTTTCATTTAATATAAGACATTTAATTAAAATTAATGTCTTGTAGTTAATTGCCAAGATTAAAGATCTTAGAGATCTTATTAAACAAGGAAACTTAGAGTTTCAATTGTAAGAAGAGATTTAATTAAAATTAATCTCTTCTAGTAAGTTACCAAGATTAAAGATCTTAGAGATCTTATTAAATTAGGAAACTTGGAGTTTTGGATAAGGTAGAAATCTTGATGGATTAGGACACTACCTTAGTTAACTAATCTATTCAAAATAGTATTATCTTGAGAATCTTGGAGATTTGGGAATATTTGGGAAACTTAGAGTTTTGGATAAGGTAAGAATCTTAGAGATTTAGATTACCTTAATTAACCAATTTAATCAAGATAAGTTTGTAGATTACTTAGAGCTCAAGTAAGAGCTAATTAATCTTAGAGGTTAATTGTTAATTCAAAATTAATTAACTTGGATAATTTTTGTGAATTAAAATTAAAGGAGCCGGTAAATTTACATTTATGCCCTTATGTGAATTTGTGCATGTTCTTGAGTGAATATGTGGATTGGTTGATTTTGCCCTTAAGCCCTGTGTAGTTTTGGTTTATTTATTTTATGGGTTGTAATTAAATGGGCCTGATTGGTGCCCTTGCTTGCGCAAACAATTGTAATAGAATAGGGCATTTATTTTTATAAGCTAGGCTTAGATTAGGCTTGGAGCCGAGAAGACCTCATGAAGACTTGGAGATCCACATGGAGGCCCATTACCTTGGAGGACATGGAGGCCCAATTCATTACATGGAGGCCCAATCAAGGTGGATATTACAAGAAGGCCCATGATGTATGGGTTTGAAAATTGTAATAGTTAGGACATTTAATTTCCACCCTAGACTGACCAATTGGTCCATCATGTGGCTCGTGATGGATCGCATAAGATGGGCAATCGACCAATCATATGTGCAATGCTAGGTGATATATGTTTACTATTATTCTTTGATGTATGTCTTGCATGCTTAGAATAGATCACGTAAACAAGATAAAGCATAATCTGATGAGACCTCGCACGAAGAAAACTTAAAACCTCCAATTGAACTTAAAAACTCAATTAGAATATTAAATCGATTAACGGGCGCATATGAATGGTGTCTATGGTCCGAGCCTATCCAATTACTAGGTCTTAGGCATATTGTACAAATATATCTCGATGTCTCACGAGTCGTGGGTCGAGCTATAGGAAGATGATATGTCTATTGCCTCGATGCACAGTTTAGTGCCAAGGGAGGGGATAGCAAGGTTCTAGGCGCTGTCTCACGAGTCGTGGGGCGTCTAGGATTGAACTATTTATCTTCACGAGTATTGGACATGATTTAACGCGAGTAAGTATGGATGTCTCACGAGTCGTGGGTCCATAACGAAAACCGAGGCTGAATGAAATCAAGGGTTAGCTGGGATGGTTAACCGGCGACGTGATCGCCCACCAAGTGGATCGATTGGTATGGCCAACGAGTCGTGGGTACTAAGCGATTGCATTTGGGCCTTGAGCCATTAGGAAATTTTTATTTCCCGAACCTTATGTGGGGGCATAAGTATTCGACAAAAATAGTGGGAGTAATTTACAAATGAAAACCATGTTTGTAAATTATGCATTGATATTAATCTGCCGCGTATTTATCGTCATGTTTATGATAGTTTATCATAAGTTATGTATCCATGAATATTTTCCATCATACTTGAATCAAATAAATTGACTGAACCCAAATGAATTTTGAATGACTTCGAAACTTGAGAAATTATTCTCGAGTCCAAGCAAGGACTAATCTCCTTACAAAGATTTCATTGTTTTTCCTTTCGAAGTTACACTTCGACTGGAATGGTGATAGGTTTCACCAGGCTGCCTTTTTCGAAGTTACTCTTCAAATAAGAAAGGTGATAAGTTTCACCAGAGGTTTGAGGATGGTTCTCAAGCCCAAATTTTCTTGAAGGCAAACATGAAATCTCCCATAAATGGGAAGTAACATCTTGTTAAAAGGCCTCAAAAGGCTCGAGAGATGGAAGAAGAGGAATGAATCCTCTCTGAAGGGAAATAACCTTAGAGGTTTTTCTGTAAGGATGATAAGTTGTAAAGTCAATCGAAATGGTTCTTCCATGGATTAAGATCAAGGGAAATAAGGAATTGAACCTATTCATCCCATAAGGGATGATCAAATTTTATTGAACTTAACCTTATGGTTAAAGTAATGCATAAGGGTGTTGGATGCCCGATGAAGCACTCATTGATGCATTCAATGCATCTAAAGCCATGAATTATTTAGATCATTAGAATTTGCTTATACCATCCCTTGTCTTAAGGGATGTAATAGTTCCATAATGGTTGGAACTGATTGCGCTATAATATTTATACACAAAAGATGTACATAAGCAAATGAGTATGGATACTCATATAATGACTAAATATAATATGCATAGTCAATAAAATATAAATAATCAAGATATTCACACACTTTAGTCGTTGTAAAACCGAAAGGCAATACACGAGTACTAAAACATATTTCCGAATTAAAGATTCAAAGACTGAGCTCAACTGGGTGGAGCTTGACTGGGATGCTATACATAGTAACCGACTTTCGAATCTTGCTTAATGGAAATTAGATTTAGTAGTTGGTTGCTAGGCAACCAAGAGGCATAAACAATTGCAATGGATTTAATCCATTTATAAGTGTGTAGAAACACTAAAGCATTAGTGGGAGATAAGGCGTCTCTAGTACCCTCATGGGTAAAAGTACGTTGTGATGTACAATTCCAAATTACTTTTGGAATAAAAGAAGAGAGCCTAATCAATGAAAGCATGTAAGAGATTTGGATCAATTTAAAATCGAACATGCATTGGCAGTACGCCATTGATTATTTAATAGAGAATTAGATTCTCGAAATGTAAGATCCGCTCGAAACGTTGTCTGTTGTCAAGCATTCTGGACATGTAAATGTCCATTAAGAAATCTTACATGAAATTCCTTATTCAAACAAATGAAACTTGATCGAGAAAATCGAAGATACTGAGCTAAGTATCTCTGAAGCCAGATCCAAAACATATCACGTGATATGAGTTTTGGTATTGTACCTTCATATGCATTCATGCGCATATGGGGTCTCCCGCTTATGTGAATAAGCTGGTGGGAGATAAGTTGGATGTGAAGTCCATCTTATGCAATTCGTGGGGTATCCAGAAAACTCTATAGGATACAAGTTCTACGATCCTACAAGATAAACTACGTTTGTCTCAAGGAACGCACACTTCTTGGAGAAGGATTTCTTGCTGGGCAAGAAGGAACACAACGTAGAACTAGATGAGGTCACTGAAGCTGAAAAGACCAAAGAGGTCGATCAAGCTGACCCATCACCACAGGCAGTGGGAGAACATGAGCATGAAAGTGCACCAGAAAGTACACCGGTACTTCGTAAGTCAGAAAGACAACGTAGAAGAACCCGAGAGGTACTACGGTCTGCTGCGTGAGACTAGACAGTCTCTAACCGACCCAAGGACTTACGAAGAGGCTATGCTAGGTATAGACTCGGGAAAGTGGCGTGAAGCCATGGAATTCGAATTGGACTCCATGCACTCGAACAAGGTCTGGGCCTTGTAAAATCCACCAGTGGGAGTAGCTCCCGTGGGTTGCAAGTGGATCTATAAGCGAAAGCTTGGAGTGAACGGAGAGGTAATAACCTACAAGGCGCGACTAGTGGCAAAAGGATACACTCAAAGGCCAAGCATCGACTTAGAGGAGACCTTCTCGCCCGTCGCAATGCCTAAATCCATTCGAATCTTGCTGGCCATAGCTGCGTGGTATAACTACGAGATATGGTAGATGGATGTAAAGACTACCTTTCTCAATGGGGACATTGACAAGGAGATCTACATGGAGCAACCAAAAGGATATACATCCAAAGGAGATGAACACAAGGTGTGCAAACTCCAGAGGTCCATTTATGGACTGAAGCAAGCTTCCCGAAGTTGGAACATTCGTTTCGATGAGACAATCCAAACTTTTGGATTCATCAAAAACATGTTCGAACCTTGCGTGTACAAGAAGGTCAGTGGGAGTACAGTTGAATTTTTGGTGCTTTACGTTGATGACATTCTTCTCATTGGAAATTGATGGGGGCTATTTCGCACCCTACATATTACTCGTATCGAACGAAGATGTTAAGATCGATTAGACCAATCCGAGCAGATCAAGATCGTCTAACAGACCCGGCCAAGCACGGCTCTCTTCGATCTAAAGATAATAGTCCGGACCCATGAAGGATATTTGGGCCGAGTCCTATTAGGACTATGATTCCTTGTAAAACTAGGTTAAACATTGTATAAATACCTAGTTAATCATTGTATCAAATAACTACGAAATCCTCTACTTTAAGGATACTCATATATTCTCTGCCTAAGGCATTACAACTGAATAAGAATCAATATTATTCATAGTATTTCAATCTCCAGATTAAAGTGTTATTAGCTTTCTTTGTGGTTTTGCTTCTTGTTCTTAATCATTGCTTTTCTTTGTGTTTGATCCATCCGGAATAAAGTAACAGAGCCCTACATAATATATATACACAAATATCGTAATCCCCACCGATATTTCGAATTCACTGATATACAATTAACCCGACGAAATCCGGTTAAATCAGTTGGCGCCCACCGTGGGGCTAGGTTAATTATTCGAATCGACACATGGCTCGCCCGAGGAAAAGCGCTCGCGTTGGAGCGAGAAGCAATACGACCACAGGTCACAACACATCTGAAGACCCACGAGACAACAACGATAACAACAATCCAAACACCAACGAAAACCTCCCAGATACCCGTTCCCGTCAGCAGGAACACCAAGGGGGTCTTACCGGTACAATACCAGAAGAACCGGAGCTCCCCGAAATACCCGCTCCTCTCCCTGGCGCTCAGGAAAAACTGAAACAAATAGCGATGCTCTTCAAGTCACTCTCTCCAGAAGAATTGCTGGTTTTAGACCAAATTCCTCGAAACGTTACGGCTCCCGGAGCAGCTCCTGCGACAGGAGTGCCAAGGCCGAACGAACGAACCTCTCAACAAGCTGACAGCCCGGCAAGTGAGCGTCGCTCGCTGCACAGCCCACAGCAGGTCAATTCTAAACCCTCCGACAACCGTCCCCAAAGAAGAACTGGTCGAAGAGTACCACAAGCAGTTCGCAGTGGATCGAAGGAACGAACGATCATCCCAATTGAAGATGATATAGATGATACAATCCCCTATCGACCAAGAGCGACTCGATTCTCAGAACGAGAAATTGAAAGGATGGTACAGGAGCGACTCGAACAACGATTACGATCTGCACAAAACCCCTGGGCCCGGACTACAGAACTCCAGGAAAGCCTTGCGGCTTGCTCTCCCTTCTGCAGGGAAATAAAAGAAGCACAGTCCGCAGGACAGGTCCCGGGAAGACTACCCCGATATGATGGAACCACTGACCCGGACGATTATATCTTTAGCTTTACGAACATAATGAATTTGTATGCTCACTCCGCCGAATTCACCGCCAAGCTAATGGTAACAACATTCGAAGGACTCGCGCTGGATTGGTTCGCCAAACAGCCAGCCAACTCTATATTCAGTTTCCGGGAATTATGCAATAAACTAATACAGCAATTTGCCAGTCAGAGGAGGCAAAAACTTCCGATGAGCTACCTAGGAACTATACACCAACAAGAGGGAGAATCCCTAAGAAATTGGTTGGCAAGGTTCAACGTAGAATTACTCAAAATCGACTCACCGAATATCGATTACATAATTTCTATCCTCTTCGACCTCACTAAAAATAGGCAGTTCGGAAACGCCCTCAGTCGAAAACAACCAAGAACATTTGCCGACATTATGAGCTTGGCTTCTAAGTATATGACCCAAGAAGAGATGAATTCCTTTAAGGATAAAAACAAAAACAAAGCCACCACCTCAAGCTCCAAACGGCACGATAGGTTTCCTACCCAAAAAGCTTCGGATTACGAGCGATCTTCCAGGAGAGGTAATGTTTTCCACCGACTGGAATACAACAAAGCCGATCATGACAGACAACCTAATTTCTACCAAAGACCAAGAAACCATGATCAACCAATAAGAAGCAGGGTGAATCAAGTAGAACACCCAAGGTTAAATATTCCAATGGAAGAAATATTGGAAGTCCTAGAAAGAAATAACTGGATCCCCGAAGCGAGGAAAATCGCGCAGCCAAGACCAGGCTCTCGAAACTACGATCAGTACTGCAAATACCATAGGGCACATGGACATCGAACGGAGAATTGTTTTCACCTTAAGAGAGAAGTTGAGAAACTTATCGAGCAAGGAAAACTCGACGAATACATAGAGCGAGATAATCATAGAAGGGAAAGAAGTAGAAGCCCTCGGAATGTTGATCGAAGGAGAAATTCTCGTCAAAGGACACCCGAACGCCGACCTATTCCGGAATCGAATCACGACCAGATCAATGGGACTATCCATACGATCTCCGGGGGTCCTGCGGGTGGAGATAGTCGTAACGCCCGGCGGAGAACTGCCAGGTCCATCATTGGAAACTCAAAATACCCAAAAGAAATTTGGACCCTGGAAAGCAGGCCATCAAACGATCAACAGATCAGTTTTAATGAAGGCGAAGCGCCTAAAAATATTGTCTGGGACGCAAGAGAGGATAACCCCGACTTCCCTATGGTAATATCGCTAGAAATAGCAAATTACAATGTCAAGAGAATCTTAATCGATAATGGGAGCTCAGCCAATATTATCTCCCGAGAAGTTTTAGCCCAAATGGACTTGGGACAGATAAACTTGCAGAAAGTAGCTACGCCATTAATAGGATTCGGGGGGTCCGAAATCATCCCCAGCGGAACGATAACCTTAAGCGTATCGCTCGGAAAAGTACCCCACCGAACAGTAAAGCTAGTGAAATTTTTAGTAGTAGAGACCCCATTCGCTTATAATGCGATATTGGGACGACCTGCTCTCAATCTATTCCGAGCTGTTGTCTCTACTTATCATCAGAAGATAAAGTTTCCAACCGATACAGGCATCGGAGAAATAACAAACGACCATTGCATGGCTTGGGACTGCTATAGTACTTCGTTAACGATGAAAGAACATCCTAAGTCCGTTACTCCGAGCAAGAGAAAGATCGAAGGCGATCTCATTAGAAACGAGGTTGAAATTCCTAGTACTGATCGACTAGATAAAAAGGGGAAAGAACCGCTAGACTTATCTTTGAAACCCCCAGAACACAAAGATATAATTCTAGTAGATGGCGACTCGTCCAAAAAGACGAGAATTGGTACAGAGTTGAGTGAAGAAGGAGAAATAATGCTGATCGACTTCCTCAGAAACAACGCCGATGTCTTCGCTTGGAGCGCAAATGATATTGAAGGAATTGATCCTCGAATAATAAAGCATTCCCTAAAAATAGATCCTTTGGCGAAACCCGCCAGACAGAAGAAGAGAAATCATGGACCGGTGAAAGATAAAATTATCAAAGCCGAGGTAGAAAGGTTGCTCAAGGCAAAACAAATCCGAGAAATTCATTTCTCGGAATGGCTATGCAATGTCGTACTAGTCGCTAAAGGAGATAAAAAAGATAATAAATGGAGGATGTGTAATGATTTCACCGACCTTAACAAGTTGTGTCCACGTGACCCATATCCCCTCCCAAGGATTGACTTATTGGTCGACTCAACCGCTGGCTTCGCGTTATTCAGTATGATGGACGCCTTCCAAGGGTTTTACCAAATATACATGGACGAGCGGGACCAAGAGAAGACCGCGTTCATAACCGAGCAGGGAGTTTATTGTTTCATAGTGATGCCGTTCGGCTTAAGAAATGCCGGAGCTACTTATCAAAGGTTAGTAAACCTAATGTTCAAAGAACTAATCGGAGAGCTAATGGAAGTCTACGTGGACGACATGCTGGTCAAAAGCATGAACGAAGCAGATCATGTAAGGCATCTCGATCGATGCTTTCAGATCTTAAGAAAATATCGTATGAAGTTAAACCCAGCAAAATGCACCTTTGGTGTCAAATCAGGAAAATTCTTGGGATATCTAGTCCACCAACGCGGAATAGAAGCCAACCCAGAAAAAATCCGAGCCATAACTGAAATGAAACCTCCTAAAACAATCTCTCAAGTACAAAGCCTAGTTGGAAAGATCGTAGCATTAAACAGGTTTATATCAAAGTCTGCGGACAGAAGCCTCCCTTTTTTCCAAACTCTCCGAAAGGCAAAGAACTTTGTTTGGACCGAAGAATGCGATCAGGCCTTCGAGCAGCTCAAAGAATATTTGACGACACCCCCGATGTTAGCAAAACCAACAGAAGGAGAACCATTGTTTATGTACATCTCCATTTCCGACGTAGCAATTAGTTCAGTACTAATTAAAGTCGAGGGCTCTGAGCATAAGCCCGTATATTATCTCAGCAAGTTATTACAAGGGGCGGAGAAGAATTACTTAGAAATAGAAAAATTCACGCTGGCCCTAGTGGTGGCCGCACGAAAACTCCGACCTTACTTCTTAACTTACAAAATCATCGTTCTGACGAATCAGCCACTAAGGCAAGTTCTAGCAAAACCGGAAGCTTCCGGTCGACTAATCAAATGGGCCATCGAACTCAGTCAGTTCGAGGTAGACTACAAACCGAGGATTGCCATCAAGGCCCAAGTGTTGGCCGATTTTATATTAGAAACACCGACACAGGCTACTGAATCATCAAGCTGCCTCAGCAACGATGTCCTGATCATTGAAGATCAAACTTGGCTAATGCACGTCGATGGTGCTTCATGCCGAGAAGGAGGAGGCGCCGGAATCAACTTCACCGGACCAAACAAGGAAGATTTAAATTACGCAATAACACTGGACTTCGTTGTGACAAACAATGAAGCTGAATATGAAGCATTAATCGCAGGAATGGAAATGGCGATCAAAGCCAATATAAAAAGTCTTAAAGTACTAACTGATTCAGAATTAGTGCAAAGCAGATAGAAGGCCTATACGACGCTAAGGAATTCAACATGGTCAAATACCTCGCCAAAGTGAAGACTCTGGCCGAGAAATTTGAAAGTTTTAGTATCCAGAACATCCCACGTTCGGAAAATAAATGGGCCGATCAGTTATCAAAATTCACAGGATCCCATGACGGAAAGACCGAACGGGTGATCAACTGGTTGATCTCTAATACACCAGCAATTGACATCGATAAAACACCAGCAGTGGATATAATGGAAATCGAAGAAGCCGAAGGGAACTGGATGACCCCTATGATAGACTATCTTCGAGAAGGAAAATTACCACCCGACCAAAATGAAGCTCGGAAAATAAAATATCGAGCTCCGAAATATACACTCATAGAAGGAAAACTCTACCGAAGATCAGTATCAGGGATTCTTCTAAAATGCGTGCCTGAATCACAAACCCTCGATATACTACGAGAAATACATGATGGGGATGCAGGAAATCACAGCGGATCAAGAGCATTGGCTTTAAAATGTCTCAGGACGGGTTACTATTGGCCGACCATCAATAAAGATGCCGCTCAATATGTCCAAGAATGTCATCACTGCCAGATCCATGCTAACATATGCCATCGACCAGCAGAAAACATGCACCCTATTCCAGTTTGTTGGCCATTCGATCAATGGGGAATGGATATCGTGGGACCTTTCCCAGTGGCCAGATCGAAGAAATCTTATGTCCTGGTCGCCGTAGAGTACTTCAGCAAATGGATAGAATGCGTCGCCCTCGCACGAATAACTCAATTCCAAGTCATCAATTTCCTATGGAAATTCATAGTTTGTCGATTCGGCATCCCAAGGGTCCTTATCTCCGATAATGGAACTCAATTCGCGGGAAAACAAATAATAGAATGGTGTACAAAACTTGGAATTCAACAGAATTTTACCTCCGTAGGACATCCTCGAGCAAATGGACAAACTGAAGTGGCAAACCGAGAAATAATAAAATCTTTGGAAAAAAGATTAGGAGCAGCCAAAGGAAAATGGCTAGATGAACTCCCAGGAGTATTATGGGCTAATCGAACCACGGTAAGGAGCTCAACTGGGGAAACCCCATTTAGCTTGGTATATGGGTCGGAAGCGGTTATCCCTGTGGAAACCCTAATCCCAACGCCAAGAGTAGAAATGTTCGATGATAAAGAAAATGAAAAGTCAAGAGAAAACGACATTGATTTAACAGAAGCTTTAAGAGATAAAGCTGCTGTACGCTTACAAGCCACTAAAGCTAATATGGAGAAAGCATACAATCAAAAAGTACGCATCCGAACCTTCAAGGAAGGAGATTTGGTCTTGAAAAAGGTAGAAGTATCCAAACATGTGGGAAAGTTACAACAAAATTGGGATGGACCTTACATCGTCATTGGCGTGGGGAAGAAAGGTTCATACAGAATTGCACACTTGGATGGAACTGCCTTACCAAGAACCTGGAATGCTGTCAACCTTAGGAAATATTATGGTAAATAAATTTTAGCAGGTTATACTGCATTATTTTACTTTTTACTTTATCAGATTTCAATCTTTGTAATAAAGGCCTAGGCCTAAAGTTCAATTATTAAAGATTTCTTTGGCATTTTATATATATCGATTATATCGGTTAAACATTCATCGGAATCGCACAATCATATTGCCAGAAACGAAACGAGTCGAGTAAACATTGATCCGCTCAATAAAAACTCCTCGATACATCAAAAAGACTTTTTGGTTAATAACCTAAGTCTACAATCAAAAACGAGTCGAGTAAACATTGATCCGCTCAATAAAAACTCCTCGATACATCAAAAAGACTTTTTGGTTAAAAACCTAAGTCTACAATCAGAAACGAGTCGAGTAAACATTGATCCGCTCAATAAAAACTCCTCGATACATCAAAAAGACTTTTTGGTTAATAACCTAAGTCTACAATCAAAAATGAGTCGAGTAAACATTGATCCGCTCAATAAAAACTCCTCGATACATCAAAAAGACTTTTTGGTTAAAAACCTAAGTCTACAATCAGAAACGAGTCGAGTAAACATTGATCCGCTCAATAAAAACTCCTCGATACATCAAAAAGACTTTTTGGTTAAAAACCTAAGTCTACGATCAAAAAACGAGTCGAGTAAACATTGATCCGCTCAATAAAAACTCCTCGATATATCAAAAAGACTTTTTGGTTAAAAACCTAAGTCTACAATCAAAAACGAGTCGAGTAAACATTGATCCGCTCAATAAAAACTCCTCGATATATCAAAAAGACTTTTTGGTTAAAAACCTAAGTCTACAATCAAAAACGAGTCGAGTAAACATTGATCCGCTCAATAAAAACTCCTCGATATATCAAAAAGACTTTTTGGTTAAAAACCTAAGTCTACAATCAAAAACGAGTCGAGTAAACATTGATCCGCTCAATAAAAACTCCTCGATATATCAAAAAGACTTTTAGGGTTAAAAACCTAAGTCTAATAAAAAACGAGTCGAGTAAACATTGATCCGCTCAATAAAAACTCCTCGATATAATCAACGATCAAAAAGACTTTTTGGGTTAAGACCCTAAGTCTAAAAAGAGTCGAGTAAACATCGATCCGCTCGATAAACACTCCTCGAACTATTTACAAAAATCAAACCTAAGTTCTAAATCATAACAAGTCGAGTAAACATTGATACGCTCAATAAAAACTCCTTGATCGGTTCCTAATGATCTACATGATCTGCTAACACTCCTGAAGTTTTGAAGATAGACAAAGAATAACACAGTCTGCTCGGATAAAGCTACTCATAAGTAAATTATGACAGAATTAACGACGAGGAAGATGCGAAGGATAAAAATATATTTTATTTATCAAATCAGTTACATACAAAAGTCCTAAGAAGCATGCTGCTCTTACATACAAAAGATCTACGTTACAAAGATCTACATACTACTTAAAGATCATTACAATAATTTAAATGAGATAATCCTCTATTATCGGCGATCTTCACGACAATGTCCACGGAAACACCAATCTCCTCCCTAGTACCTCGTCGATTATAATAAACCACCTAAGAAGCATGCTGCTCAGGATGGTCGACTTCTTTGGTTCGACGGCCAGGATCTGAAGATCAAATGTTCCTCCATACGAAATGAACATTACCAGCCAGATAGCTAAGCAATGCTCACTCACCCGCAAGAAGATACTGCTTTTACTTTATCTATAAAACATTTTACTCTAGAGCAGCATCTCTTCGGGACCATCGTGGAACGGTAAGTTTACCAGCCACCTCGGAGGTCTATCACTCCGGAGGTTACATCGAAGAGCAGAGGTGGCTGGCAAGTATGAACCCACCATGTGCAAACGGAAACCACGGACCTCAATTGATGAAGACAAAAACTGAGATCTCATGGGACCCGTCGATACAAGGTAGGGCTGACATGGGACCCGTCAATACAAGACTGGGAACAACTTCACTATTTTGAATAAATAAATCATGATAATGTGATTTTTTGAAGACAATGGGATCAGAGGGCAGAATAAAATCTAAGGAATTCGTGATCTCCATCCTTTTTGGGAAATTGCAAATGAAGAATATAAGTCACCCCCTATTTATAGGGGCAGATCTAAAGGATCCAACGGCCGAAAAGTATTTGATCAACGGACAGATACGACCCTTTGACTCCCCGTAATATACAAATAAATAAGTTGGAACGGCACATCTATTCGCCTCAACTGATCGACAACGAGAAAAGTCTTGGATCGAAGCGATCACCAAATAAACAAGTAAACCTAAAGTACCGGTCATACTGGAACGATCATACTTCATGGTCGATAGCTTCAAAACCTAGAAGCCACAAACGATCTTGAAAATCACAGCGAAAAGGACAGTTGCTCGATAGAAAGATAGAGGATAAAAGACCAAACCCTTCACCATACGAGGGACGTCACTGCCTCATACATCATATGGAAGACCATTGACTAAGTATACAAAACTCCTATGGAGCCAAGATATCTGACATAGAAATCAGGAGAATAGTCCTCCTTGTCGAAACAGCAGACGTCACTGCCTCCATACCAAAGAATTGCTTAAGGAGGTCTGAACAAGATAGATCTGGCCATGAACGCTACATTTT
>CM064883.1:92066202-92134580 GCA_003313485.2 Penstemon barbatus | reverse complement strand
TAAGATGATCTTCAAAAATTGGAGGCCGAAAAAAGTTGTCCTTGAAAAGAGAGAGAGATAATTTAGCTCAGGCATGTTCTGGCGGAAGAATCTCGTCGGCAGTCTTATGAGGAAGGTTATGACGCCGGTTATCTAAAGCGTCAAGAAGAATTGATGGCTTTTGCTGGGAGTCTGACTCCTCGGAAAGCTGTTTCTGGTAGTCGGCCTGCTGACCGTTCTTCTCAGTGACCTTTTGCTCGACCTGGCAGGCCTTGGACTGTCTCTTTTTTTTTTTTTTTTTTTTTTTTTTTTTTTTTTTTTTTTTATGGCCCGAGTTTTGTGTAGTTACTTGGGCTGAAATTTTTGTAATGGGAGAAAAAATTGGAAACGATGATCTTTTGTAGGCAGACTTTATCCAGTATAATTGTCTTTCGTATGTATACTTTGTTATGCTCATGCTTCCTTTTTTTGCATAAATGTTCGCTTCAGCAAGTTAGGGCCTTTTGTTGATCAAAATCCAGTATGCACCCGTATATTTTACGTCACAATTTTGGCAATAGGTTATTCATGTCGATAATGCTCATCGTCTTGGACGATGCTCGATCTAAGCCTTGTACTTTTGTCTTTTTTGCGATCTAAAATTTGTATAAAGAGGTTATTGTCCTTCTGTTGATCTTCAGTTTTCTCTATGTCATTCTGCAGAAAAATGTCGCTTTCAATCTTTTCCAAATCCTTATATTCCCCAGCATCAATCTTTGAACGATATTTCCCTTGGCTAGTATACCATTATATCACTTTCTTGTTATGGGAGGAATTGGAAAATGTAGGTGTTTTAGCCAGATCTACTCTGTTCAGATCCTCTTAAGCAATTCTTTGGTATGTTAGGCAGTTACGTCTTTGCCGTTCAGAATAAGGAGGACTATTCTCCTGATTTCTATGTCAGATTTCTTGGACTCCATAGGAGTTTCTGTAAAGCTTAGCCAATGATTATTCATATAATGTATGAGGCAGTGACGTCCCACGTATTGTGAAGGGTTTGATCTTTTATCTTTTAGCGAGCAATTGTCCTTTTCGCTGTGATTTTGAAGCTCATGTTACTTCGTTTGTGGCTTCTAGGTTTTTAAGCTATCGACCATGAAGTATGATCGTTCCAGTATGATCGGTCTGGAGCTCTTTGTGTCATTTGGCTGATCGCTTCGATCCAAGACTTCTCTTGTTGTCAATTGGTTGGGGCGAATAGATGGTGCCGTTCCAACTTACTTGCATTTATTACGGGGAGTCAAAGGGTCGTATCTATGTCCGTTGATTAAATACCTTTCAGCCGTTGGATCCCTTAGATCTGCCCCTATAAATAGGGGGGTGGCTTATATTCTTCATTTGCATTCTACCAAAAAGGATGGAGATCTCCAATTCCTTAGAATTTATTCTACCCTCTGATCCCATTGTCTTCAAAAAATCACATTATCATGATTTATTTATTCAAAATAGTGAAGTTGTTCCCAGTCTTGTATTGACGGGTCCCATGCCAAGCCTACCTTGTATCGACGGGTCCCATGAGATCTCTGCATTAGTCTTCATCATGCTAGAGGTCCGTGGTTTCCGTTTGCACATGGTGGGTTCATACTTGCCAGTCACCCCTGTTCTTCGATGTAACCTCAGGAGTGATAGACCAGCGGGGTGGCTGGTAAACTTACCGTTTCACGACGGTCCCGAAGAGATGCTGCTATAGAGTAAAATGTTTTATAGATAAAGTAAAGCAGTATCTTCTTGCGGGTGAGTGAGCATTGCTTAGCTATCTGGCTGGTAATGTTCATTTCGTCTGGAAGAACATTTGATCTTCAGAAACTGGCCGTCGAACCAAAGAAGTCGACCATCCTGAGCAGCATGCTTCTTAGGTGGTTTATCATAATCGACGAGGTACTAGGGAGGAGATTGGTATTTCCGTGGACATTGTCGTGAAGATCGCTGATAACAGAGGATCATCTTATTTACACATTGTAATGACCTTTAAGTAGTATGTAGGCCTTTGTAACGTATGATTTTGTATGTAACTGTTTTGATGAATAAAAATATACTTTATTCCTTGTACCTTCCTTGTCGTTATAATTTACTTATGCGTAGCTTTATCCGAGCAGGCGGTTTTATACTTAGCCTATCTTCAAAACTTTAGCAAATCATTTAGATCGTTAGGAACAGATCAAGGAGTTTCATTGAGTGTATCAACGTTCACTCGACTTGTCATAATCTAGAACTTTAGGTTTTTAACCCAAAAAGTCTTTTTGATATATCGAGGAGTTTTTATTGAACGGATCAATGTTTACTCAACTCATTTATGACTGTACACTTAGGTTTTTAACCAAAAAATATTTAGATCGATAAGCTTGAGCGAGGAGTTTTTATTGAGCGGATCAATGTTAACTCGACTCGTTTTTGATTTAGAACTTAGGTTTTTAACCCAAAAAGTCCTTTTGATTTTTATAAATAGTTCGAGGAGTGTTTATCGAGCGGATCGATGTTTACTCGACTCTTTTCTGATTAGACTTAGATTTTTAATCCAAAAAGTCTTTTTTGATCGTTGATTATATCGAGGAGTTTATATTGAGCGGATCAATGTTTACTCGACTCGTTTTTAATTAGACTTAGGTTTTCAACCCAAAAAGTCTTTTGATAGGAGTTTTTATTGAGCGGATCAATGTTAACTCGACTCGTTTTTGATTTAGAACTTAGGTTTTTAACCCAAAAAGTCCTTTTGATTTTTATAAATAGTTCGAGGAGTGTTTATCGAGCGGATCGATGTTTACTCGACTCTTTTCTGATTAGACTTAGATTTTTAATCCAAAAAGTCTTTTTTGATCGTTGATTATATCGAGGAGTTTATATTGAGCGGATCAATGTTTACTCGACTCGTTTTTAATTAGACTTAGGTTTTCAACCCAAAAAGTCTTTTTGATTGTTGATTATATCGAGGAGTTTATATTGAGCGGATCAATGTTTACTCGACTCGTTTTTAATTAGACTTAGGTTTTCAACCCAAAAAGTCTTTTTGATCGTTGAGTATATCGAGGAGTTTTTATTGAGCGGATCAATGTTTACTCGACTCGTTTTTGATTGTAGACTTAGGTTTCTAACCAAAAAGTCTTTAGATATCTCGAGGAGTTTTTATTGAGCGGATCAATGTTTACTCGACTCGTTTTTGATTGTAGACTTAGGTTTCTAACCAAAAAGTCTTTAGATATCTCGAGGAGTTTTTATTGAGCGGATCAATGTTTACTCGACTCGTTTTTGATTGTAGACTTAGGTTTCTAACCAAAAAGTCTTTAGATATATCGAGGAGTTTTTATTGAGCGGATCAATGTTTACTCGACTCGTTTTTGTTTCTGATAATATGTATGCATGATTTCGATGAATGTTTAACCGATATAATCGATGTATATAGAGTGCCAAAGAAGTCTTTAATAATTGAACTTTTAGGCCAAGGCCTTTATTACAAAGATTGAAATTTGATAAAGTAAAAAGTAAAAAATGCATTATAATATGCTAAAATTTATTTACCATAGTATTTCCTAAGGTTGACAGCATTCCATGTTCTTGGTAAGGCAGTTCCATCCAAATGTGCAATTCTGTATGAACCTTTCTTCCCCACACCAATGACGATGTAAGGTCCATCCCAATTTTGTTGTAACTTTCCCACATGCTTGGATACTTCTACCTTTTTCAAGACCAAATCTCCTTCTTTGAAGGTTCGGATGCGTACTTTTTGATTATATGCTTTCTCCATATTAGCTTTAGTGGCTTGTAAGCGTACAGCAGCTTTCTCTCTTAAAGCTTCTGTTAAATCAATGTCGTTTTCTCTTGACTTTTCATTTTCTTGGTCGTCGAGCATTTCTACTCTTGGCGTTGGGATTAGGGTTTCCACAGGGATAACCGCTTCCGACCCATATACCAAGCTAAAAGGGGTTTCCCCAGTTGAGCTCCTTACTGTCGTTCGATTAGCCCATAATACTCCTGGGAGTTCATCTAGCCATTTTCCTTTGGCTGCTCCTAATCTTTTTTCCAAAGATTTTATTATCTCTCGGTTTGCTACTTCAGTTTGTCCATTTGCTCGAGGATGTCCTACCGAGGTAAAATTTTGTTGAATTCCAAGTTTTGTACACCATTCTATTATCTGTTTCCCAGCGAACTGAGTTCCATTATCGGAGATAAGGATCCTAGGGATGCCGAATCGACAAACAATGAATTTCCATAGGAAATTGATAACTTGGAATTGGGTTATTCGTGCGAGAGCGACGCATTCTATCCATTTGCTGAAGTATTCTACAGCGACCAGGACATAGGTTTTCTTGGATCTGGCCACTGGGAAAGGTCCCACAATGTCCATTCCCCATTGATCGAATGGCCAACAAACTGGAATAGGGTGCATGTTTTCTGCTGGTCGATGACATATGTTAGCATGGATCTGGCAGTGATGACATTCTTGCACATATTGAGCAGCATCTTTATTGATGGTCGGCCAATAGTAACCCGTCCTGAGACATTTTAAAGCCAATGCTCTTGATCCGCTGTGGTTTCCTGCATCCCCGTCATGTATTTCTCGTAGTATATCAACGGTTTGTGATTCAGGGACGCATTTCAGAAGAATTCCTGATACCGATCTTCGGAAGAGTTTTTCTTCTATAAGTGTATACTTTGGAGATCGATATCTTATTTTTCGAGCTTCATTTTGGTCAGGTGGTAATTTTCCTTCTCGAAGATAGTCTATCATTGGGGTCATCCAGTTTTCTTCTGCTTCTTCGATTTCCATTATATCGACTACTGGCGTTTCATCGATGTCGATTGCTGGCGTATTAGAGATCAACCAGTTGATCACCCGTTCGGTCTTTCCGTCATGGGATCCTGTGAATTTTGATAGCTGATCGGCCCATTTATTTTCCGAACGTGGTATGTTCTGGATAATAAAACTTTCAAATCTCTCGGCTAGAGTTTTCACTTTGGCGAGGTATTTGATCATATTGAATTCCTTAGCCTCGTATAGGCCTTCTATCTGTCTTTGCACTAATTCTGAATCAGTGAGTACCTTAAGACTTTTTATATTGGCTTTGATCGCCATCTCCATTCCTGCGATTAATGCTTCATATTCAGCTTCATTGTTCGTCACGACGAAGTCCAGTGTTATCGCGTAATTTAAATCTTCCTTATTTGGTCCGGTGAAGTTGATTCCGGCGCCTCCTCCTTCTCGGCAAGAAGCACCGTCGACAAGCATTAGCCAGGTTTGATCTTCAATGACCAAGACATCGTTGTTGGAGCAGCTCGACGATTCAGTTGCCTGTGTCGGTGTTTCTAATATAAAATCGGCCAACACTTGGGCCTTGATGGCAATCCTTGGTTTGTAGTCCACTTCGAACTGACTGAGCTCGATGGCCCATTTGATTAGTCGACCGGAGGCTTCTGGTTTTGCTAGAACTTGCCTTAGTGGCTGATTCGTCAGAACGATGATTTTGTAAGTTAAGAAGTAGGGTCGGAGTTTTCGTGCGGCCACTACTAAGGCCAATGTGAATTTTTCTATTTCTAAATAATTCTTCTCCGCCCCCTGTAATAATTTGCTGAGATAATATACGGGCTTATGATCCGAGCCCTCAATTTTGATTAGTACCGAACTGATCGCGGCATCGGAGATGGAGATGTACATGTATAACGGTTCTCCTTCCGTTGGTTTTGCCAACATCGGAGGTGTCGTCAAATATACTTTGAGCTGCTCGAAGGCGTGATCGCATTCTTCAGTCCAAACAAAGTTCTTTGCTTTTCGGAGAGTTTGGAAAAAAGGGAGGCTTTTGTCTGCGGACTTTGATATAAATCTGTTTAATGCTACGATTTTTCCCACTAGGCTTTGTACTTGAGAGATAGTTTTAGGAGGTTTCATTTCAGTTATGGCTCGGATTTTTTCTGGATTGGCTTCGATTCCGCGTTGGTGAACTAGATATCCCAAGAATTTTCCTGATTTGACCCCAAAGGTGCATTTTGCGGGGTTTAACTTCATACGATATTTTCTTAAGATCTGAAAGCATCGATCTAGATGCTTTACATGATCTGCTTCATTCATACTTTTGACCAGCATGTCATCCACGTAGACTTCCATCAGTTCTCCGATTAATTCTTTGAACATTAGGTTTACTAACCTTTGGTAAGTAGCTCCGGCATTTCTTAAGCCGAATGGCATTACTATGAAGCAATATACTCCCTGCTCGGTTACGAACGCGGTTTTTTCTTGATCCCGCTCATCCATGTATATTTGGTAAAACCCTTGGAAGGCGTCCATCATACTGAATAATGCGAAGCCAGCCGTCGAGTCAACCAATAAGTCGATCCTTGGCAGGGGGTAAGGGTCACGCGGACACAATTTGTTGAGGTCGGTGAAATCATTACACATCCTCCATTTATTATCTTTTTTATCTCCTTTAGCGACTAGTACGACATTGCATAGCCATTCCGAGAAATGAATTTCTCGGATTTGTTTTGCCTCGAGCAACCTTTCGACCTCGGCTTTGATAATTTTATCTTTCACCGGTCCATGATTTCTCTTCTTCTGTCTGGCGGGTTTCGCCAAAGGATCTATTTTTAGGGAATGCTTGATTATTCGAGGATCAATTCCTTCAATATCATTTGCACTCCAGGCGAAGACATCAGCATTGTTTCTGAGGAAGTCGATCAGCATTATTTCTCCTTGTTCGCTCAACTCTGTACCAATTCTCGTCTTTTTGGATGAGTCACCTTCTACTAGAATTACATCTTTATGTTCAGGGGGTTTCAAAGATAAGTCTAGCGGTTCTTTCCCCTTTTTATCTAGTCGATCAGTACTAGGGATTTCAACTTCATTTGTAACGAGATCGCCTTCGATCTTTCTCTTGTTCGGAATTATAGGCTTAGGCTGTTCTTTCATAGTTAACGAGGTACTGTAGCAGTCCCAAGCCATGCAATGGTCGTTTGTTATTTCTCCGATGCCTCTATCGGTTGGGAACTTTATCTTCTGGTGATAAGTAGAGACAACAGCTCGGAATAGATTGAGAGCAGGTCTTCCCAATATTGCATTATAAGCGAAAGGGGTTTCTACTACTAGAAATTTTACTAGCTTCACTGTCCGGTGGGGTATTTTACCGAGCGATACGCTTAAAGTTATCGTTCCGCTGGGAATGATTTCGGACCCCCCGAATCTTATTAATGGCGTAGCTACTTTCTGCAAGTTTATCTGTCCCAAGTTCATTTGGGCCAAAACTTCTCGGGAGATAATATTGGCTGAGCTCCCATTATCTATTAAGATCCTCTTGACGTTGTAATTTGCTATTTCTAGCGATATTACCATAGGGAAGTCGGGGTTATCCTCTCTTGCGTCCCAGACAATATTTTTAGGCGCTTCGCCTTCATTAAAACTGATCTGTTGATCGTTTGATGGCCTGCTTTCTAGGGTCCAAATTTCTTTTGGGTATTTTGAGTTTCCAATTATGGACCTGGCAGTTCTCCGCCGGGCGTTACGACTATCTCCACCCGCAGGACCCCCGGAGATCGTATGGATAGTCCCATTGATCTGGTCGTGATTCGATTCCGGAATAGGTCGGCGTTCGGGTGTCCTTTGACGAGAATTTCTCCTTCGATCAACATTCCGAGGGCTTCTACTTCTTTCCCTTCTATGATTATCTCGCTCTATGTATTCGTCGAGTTTTCCTTGCTCGATAAGTTTCTCAACTTCTCTCTTAAGGTGAAAACAATTCTCCGTTCGATGTCCATGTGCCCTATGGTATTTGCAGTACTGATCGTAGTTGCGAGAACCTGGTCTTGGCTGCGCGATTTTCCTCGCTTCGGGGATCCAGTTATTTCTTTCTAGGACTTCCAATATTTCTTCCATTGGAATATTTAACCTTGGGTGTTCTACTTGGTTCACCCTGCTTCTTATTGGTTGATCATGGTTTCTTGGTCTTTGGTAGAAATTAGGTTGTTTGTCATGATCGGCTTTGTTGTATTCCAGTCGATGGAAAACATTACCTCTTCTGGAAGATCGCTCGTAATCCGAAGCTTTTTGGGTAGGAAACCTATCGTGCCGTTTGGAGCTTGAGGTGGTGGCTTTGTTTTTGTTTTTATCCTTAAAGGAATTCATCTCTTCTTGGGTCATATACTTAGAAGCCAAGCTCATAATGTCGGCAAATGTTCTTGGTTGTTTTCGACTGAGGGCGTTTCCGAACTGCCTATTTTTAGTGAGGTCGAAGAGGATAGAAATTATATAATCGATATTCGGTGAGTCGATTTTGAGTAATTCTACGTTGAACCTCGCCAACCAATTTCTTAGGGTTTCTCCCTCTTGTTGGTGTATGGTTCCCAGGTAGCTCATCGGAAGTTTTTGTCTCTTTTGACTGGCAAACTGCTGTGTTAGTTTATTGCATAATTCTCGGAAACTGAATATAGAGTTGGCTGGTTGTTTGGCAAACCAATCCAGCGCGAGTCCTTCGAATGTTGTTACCATTAGTTTGGCGGTGAATTCGGCGGAGTGGGCGTATAAATTCATTATGTTTGTAAAGCTAAAGATATAATCGTCCGGGTCGGTGGTTCCATCATATCGGGGTAGTCTTCCCGGGACCTGTCCCATGGACTGCGCTTCTTTTATTTCCCTGCAAAAAGGGGAGCAAGCCGCAAGGCTTTCTTGGAGTTCTGAAGTCCGGGCCCACGGGTTCTGCACAGATCGTAATCGTTGTTCGAGTCGCTCTTGTACCATCCTTTCAATTTCTCGTTCTGAGAATCGAGTCGCTCTCGGTCGATGGGGGATTGTATCATCTATATCATCTTCGATTGGGATGATCGTTCGTTCCTTCGATCCGCTGCGAACTGCTTGCGGCACCCTTCGACGAGTTCTTCTTTGGGGACGGTTGTCGGATGGTTTTGAATTTACCTGCTGCGGGCTGTGTAGCGAGCGTCGCTCACTCGCTGGGCTGTCAGCTTGTTGAGAGGTCCGTTCGTTCGGCCTTGGCACTCCTGGCGCGGGAGCTGCCCCAGGAGCCGTGGCGTTTTGAGGAATTTGGTCTAAAACTAGCAATTCTTCTGGAGAGAGTGATTTGAAGAGCATCGCTATTTGTTTCAGTTTTTCCTGAGCGCCAGGGAGAGGAGCGGGTATTTCGGGGAGCTCCGGTTCTTCTGGTATCGTACCGGTAAGACCGCCTTGGTGTTCCTGCTGACGGGAACGGGTATCTGGGAGGTTTTCATTGGTGTTTGGATTGTTGTTATCATTGTTGTCTTGTGGATCTTCAGATGTGTTGTGACCTGTGGTCGTATTGCTTCTCGCTCCAACGCGAGCGCTTTTCCTTGGGCGAGCCATGTGTCGATTCGAATAATTAACCTAGCCCCACGGTGGGCGCCAACTGATTTAACCGGATTTCGTCGGGTTAATTGTATATCAGTGAATTTGTATATTTAGTAGGGCTCTGTTACTTTATTCCGGATGGATCAATCACAAAGAAAAGCAATGATTAAGAACAAGAAGTTAAACCACAAATAAAGCTAACAACACATCAATATGGAGATTAGAATGCTATGAATAATATTGATTCTTATTCAATAGTAATGCCTTAGGCAGAGAATATTTGTATATCCTTGAAGAATAGGATTTCGTAGTCGTCTAATACAATGATTAACTAGGTATTTATACAATGTTTAACCTAGTTTTACAAGGAATCATAGTCCTAATAGGACTCGGCCCAAATATCCTTCATGGGTCCGGAGTATTATCTTTAGGTCGAAGAGAGCCGTGCTTGGCCGGGTCTGTTAGATGATCTTGATCTGCTCGGATTGGTCTAATCGATCTTAACATCTTCGTTCGATTCGAGTAATATGTAGGGTGCGAAATAGCCCCCATCACTTACCGAATCCCAACAGTGGTATCAGAGCCAACTCTGGGCTTTGTATATATATGAATTTGCGAATTCTGTGTTTATAAATCATATGTTTGATTTATGCGTGGCTAGTTCTTTAACTGTATATGTTTTAGAACGTAGATCTGTTAACTTAGAGTTAATGTAAAATTTTGATTCGACAATTTTATCCTGTTAATTTTTTATTTTGGATTGAATTAATTAAAACTGTTGATTTTAATTAATTAAGTAATCAAACACAAATTAAAACAAAACAAAATGAAAACAAAGTAATTAGATCGAAATTTATTCTCTTGGTGAGAATTAAACTCGACCTTAGTGCTCGGCACAATTCTTTGATTTCTTTTGTAGTCACAATTAACGTGACCATGATGTTTTAATTTGGCAAATGTTACATAAGGTTTTAAGCAACACCATGTATTGCAATTTGGTTTAGTAAATTGTAAATTGTTGGATTCTTGTAAATTTGAAGCCAACGAGTTACGGCCATGACATGGTGGATCAAAATTTTTGTGGCAGAATTTTGGATAATCTTGAACAAAATCTTGGAGATATGGTTGTTATGAAATCTTGGTGAATCTTGGATTGATCTTAGAGGTCTAATTAAACAAGGAAACTTAGAGTTTCATTTAATATAAGACATTTAATTAAAATTAATGTCTTGTAGTTAATTGCCAAGATTAAAGATCTTAGAGATCTTATTAAACAAGGAAACTTAGAGTTTCAATTGTAAGAAGAGATTTAATTAAAATTAATCTCTTCTAGTAAGTTACCAAGATTAAGGATCTTAGAGATCTTATTAAATTAGGAAACTTGGAGTTTTGGATAAGGTAGAAATCTTGATGGATTAGGACACTACCTTAGTTAACTAATCTATTCAAAATAGTATTATCTTGAGAATCTTGGAGATTTGGGAATATTTGGGAAACTTAGAGTTTTGGATAAGGTAAGAATCTTAGAGATTTAGATTACCTTAATTAACCAATTTAATCAAGATAAGTTTGTAGATTACTTAGAGCTCAAGTAAGAGCTAATTAATCTTAGAGGTTAATTGTTAATTCAAAATTAATTAACTTGGATAATTTTTGTGAATTAAAATTAAAGGAGCCGGTAAATTTACATTTATGCCCTTATGTGAATTTGTGCATGTTCTTGAGTGAATATGTGGATTGGTTGATTTTGCCCTTAAGCCCTGTGTAGTTTTGGTTTATTTATTTTATGGGTTGTAATTAAATGGGCCTGATTGGTGCCCTTGCTTGCGCAAACAATTGTAATAGAATAGGGCATTTATTTTTATAAGCTAGGCTTAGATTAGGCTTGGAGCCGAGAAGACCTCATGAAGACTTCGAGATCCACATGGAGGCCCATTACCTTGGAGGACATGGAGGCCCAATTCATTACATGGAGGCCCAATCAAGGTGGATATTACAAGAAGGCCCATGATGTATGGGTTTGAAAATTGTAATAGTTAGGACATTTAATTTCCACCCTAGACTGACCAATTGGTCCATCATGTGGCTCGTGATGGATCGCATAAGATGGGCAATCGACCAATCATATGTGCAATGCTAGGTGATATATGTTTACTATTATTCTTTGATGTATGTCTTGCATGCTTAGAATAGATCACGTAAACAAGATAAAGCATAATCTGATGAGACCTCGCACGAAGAAAACTTAAAACCTCCAATTGAACTTAAAAACTCAATTAGAATATTAAATCGATTAACGGGCGCATATGAATGGTGTCTATGGTCCGAGCCTATCCAATTACTAGGTCTTAGGCATATTGTACAAATATATCTCGATGTCTCACGAGTCGTGGGTCGAGCTATAGGAAGATGATATGTCTATTGCCTCGATGCACAGTTTAGTGCCAAGGGAGGGGATAGCAAGGTTCTAGGCGCTGTCTCACGAGTCGTGGGGCGTCTAGGATTGAACTATTTATCTTCACGAGTATTGGACATGATTTAACGCGAGTAAGTATGGATGTCTCACGAGTCGTGGGTCCATAACGAAAACCGAGGCTGAATGAAATCAAGGGTTAGCTGGGATGGTTAACCGACGACGTGATCGCCCACCAAGTGGATCGATTGGTATGGCCAACGAGTCGTGGGTACTAAGCAATTGCATTTGGGCCTTGAGCCCATTAGGAAATTTTTATTTCCCGAACCTTATGTAGGGGCATAAGTATTCGACAAAAATAGTGGGAGTAATTTACAAATGAAAACCATGTTTGTAAATTATGCATTGATATTAATCTGCCGCGTATTTATCGTCATGTTTATGATAGTTTATCATAAGTTATGTATCCATGAATATTTTCCATCATACTTGAATCAAATAAATTGACTGAACCCAAATGAATTTTGAATGACTTCGAAACTTGAGAAATTATTCTCGAGTCCAAGCAAGGACTAATCTCCTTACAAAGATTTCATTGTTTTTCCTTTCGAAGTTACACTTCGACTGGAATGGTGATAGGTTTCACCAGGCTGCCTTTTTCGAAGTTACTCTTCAAATAAGAAAGGTGATAAGTTTCACCAGAGGTTTGAGGATGGTTCTCAAGCCCAAATTTTCTTGAAGGCAAACATGAAATCTCCCATAAATGGGAAGTAACATCTTGTTAAAAGGCCTCAAAAGGCTCGAGAGATGGAAGAAGAGGAATGAATCCTCTCTGAAGGGAAATAACCTTAGAGGTTTTTCTGTAAGGATGATAAGTTGTAAAGTCAATCGAAATGGTTCTTCCATGGATTAAGATCAAGGGAAATAAGGAATTGAACCTATTCATCCCATAAGGGATGATCAAATTTTATTGAACTTAACCTTATGGTTAAAGTAATGCATAAGGGTGTTGGATGCCCGATGAAGCACTCATTGATGCATTCGATGCATCTAAAGCCATGAATTATTTAGATCATTAGAATTTGCTTATACCATCCCTTGTCTTAAGGGATGTAATAGTTCCATAATGGTTGGAACTGATTGCGCTATAATATTTATACACAAAAGATGTACATAAGCAAATGAGTATGGATACTCATATAATGACTAAATATAATATGCATAGTCAATAAAATATAAATAATCAAGATATTCACACACTTTAGTCGTTGTAAAACCGAAAGGCAATACACGAGTACTAAAACATATTTCCGAATTAAAGATTCAAAGACTGAGCTCAACTGGGTGGAGCTTGACTGGGATGCTATACATAGTAACCGACTTTCGAATCTTGCTTAATGGAAATTAGATTTAGTAGTTGGTTGCTAGGCAACCAAGAGGCATAAACAATTGCAATGGATTTAATCCATTTATAAGTGTGTAGAAACACTAAAGCATTAGTGGGAGATAAGGCGTCTCTAGTACCCTCATGGGTAAAAGTACGTTGTGATGTACAATTCCAAATTACTTTTGGAATAAAAGAAGAGAGCCTAATCAATGAAAGCATGTAAGAGATTTGGATCAATTTAAAATCGAACATGCATTGGCAGTACGCCATTGATTATTTAATAGAGAATTAGATTCTCGAAATGTAAGATCCGCTCGAAACGTTGTCTGTTGTCAAGCATTCTGGACATGTAAATGTCCATTAAGAAATCTTACATGAAATTCCTTATTCAAACAAAGGAAACTTGATCGAGAAAATCGAAGATACTGAGCTAAGTATCTCTGAAGCCAGATCCAAAACATATCACGTGATATGAGTTTTGGTATTGTACCTTCATATGCATTCATGCGCATATGGGGTCTCCCGCTTATGTGAATAAGCTGGTGGGAGATAAGTTGGATGTGAAGTCCATCTTATGCAATTCGTGGGGTATCCAGAAAACTCTATAGGATACAAGTTCTACGATCCTACAAGATAAACTACGTTTGTCTCAAGGAACGCACACTTCTTGGAGAAGGATTTCTTGCTGGGCAAGAAGGAACACAACGTAGAACTAGATGAGGTCACTGAAGCTGAAAAGACCAAAGAGGTCGATCAAGCTGACCCATCACCACAGGCAGTGGGAGAACATGAGCATGAAAGTGCACCAGAAAGTACACCGGTACTTCGTAAGTCAGAAAGACAACGTAGAAGAACCCGAGAGGTACTACGGTCTGCTGCGTGAGACTAGACAGTCTCTAACCGACCCAAGGACTTACGAAGAGGCTATGCTAGGTATAGACTCGGGAAAGTGACGTGAAGCCATGGAATTCGAATTGGACTCCATGCACTCGAACAAGGTCTGGGCCTTGGTAGATCCACCAGTGGGAGTAGCTCCCGTGGGTTGCAAGTGGATCTATAAGCGAAAGCTTGGAGTGAACGGAGAGGTAATAACCTACAAGGCGCGACTAGTGGCAAAAGGATACACTCAAAGGCCAAGCATCGACTTAGAGGAGACCTTCTCGCCCGTCGCAATGCCTAAATCCATTCGAATCTTGCTGGCCATAGCTGCGTGGTATAACTACGAGATATGGTAGATGGATGTAAAGACTACCTTTCTCAATGGGGACATTGACAAGGAGATCTACATGGAGCAACCAAAAGGATATACATCCAAAGGAGATGAACACAAGGTGTGCAAACTCCAGAGGTCCATTTATGGACTGAAGCAAGCTTCCCGAAGTTGGAACATTCGTTTCGATGAGACAATCCAAACTTTTGGATTCATCAAAAACATGTTCGAACCTTGCGTGTACAAGAAGGTCAGTGGGAGTACAGTTGAATTTTTGGTGCTTTACGTTGATGACATTCTTCTCATTGGAAATAATGTGAAAGTGTTGTCCGAAACTAAAGCATGGTTATCTACACAATTCTCAATATAGGATTTGGGAGAAGCATCCTTTGTACTGGGTATAAGGATCTACCGAAATAGATCAAAAGGACTGCTGGGCCTCTCCCAATTGCAGTACATAGATAAAATCTTGAAAAGACTTAATATGGAAGAATCCAAGAGAGGATTTCTTCCAATGAGACATGGAATTGCACTCTCTAAGTCTATGGCCCCAAAGACGCCTGAAGAGAGAAGCAATATGTCTCGAGTACCATATGCATCCGCGATAGGAAGCATAGTGTATGGTATGTTATGTACGAAACCAGACGTAGCATACGCTTTAAGCGTTACAAGTTGCTACCAGTCTGATCCAGGTGAGCAGCACTGGATAGCCGTAAAGGCAATTCTGAAGTACCTGAGAAGGACTAAGGAATTGTTCTTGGTATACGGTGGAAGAGAATTGAAATTGGAAGGCTATACTGATTCTAGCTTCCAATGTAATGTAGACAACTTCAAGTCAACATCTGGATACGTGTTCTGCCTCAATAGTGGTGCGGTAAGCTGGAAGAGCTCCAAGCAAAACACTACCGCAGATTCAACCACCGAGACAGAATACATTGCCGCGTGTAAAGCAGCAAGGGAAGGTGTTTGGATGAAAAACTTCATCCAGGAATTGGATGTGATACCTAGCATTGTCGAGCCATTACTATCTTCTGTGATAATAATGGATATATCTCGCAAGCGAAGGAGTCGAGATCTCATCAGAATCCAAGCACATATTAAGACGATACCATTTGATATGTTATATCATTGGTAGAGGAAACATAAAGATGGAACGTGTCACCTCAAGGGATAATACGACGGACCCGCTGTCTAAGCCATTGCCTCAAAGGCATCCGAAAACATCTGTCTAAGATGAGAATCAGAAGTATGAAAAGTTGGCTTTAGTACAAGTGGGAGATTGATAGAATAGTGTCCTGCAAGCCAACTATTTGGCTGCATTTAATTGAAAGGACCATTCAATTGGATTAATAAATGCATTTATATATATGGTCAACTTTATCTTATGTAATAATTATCTACGCATAAGGATAGAAGTCCTTAGATCACAGGGCTATGGGACAACCCGTGGACTGATCTCCAAGGCCGTGATCTAGAATATATTCAAGAGTCGTAGAATCCAATAGAGATAGGACATCATTGGATTCGGTTAGACTCTCACTATTGTGTATACTCCGATGAACTGGAGAACGCTGGGGTCCACGAGCGTGACTGGGATAGTCGATACACATAAGTGGGTGGCTTGCTGGGATGGCAAGCGCACTAAATACCCCAATTAGGAAATAACTCACCATGGAAGCGGTAGTCGCATATCGGGGTTGAAGTTATTCCAATTTACAATAGTATACGAGGAACGATCCCTAACTACTTGAGATGATAGGGTTTATCTGGTGCGAGAACGTCTATGCTTTGATATGAGTCCCGACTGACTGGAGATCGCCAGAAAGTCTCTGTGGACTTATATTGGGTATAGAGGAACTCGTATGCAGATTCATATCATCAACAAAGGATCCATTGACCCGACTTGATAGGTTGGGAAATTCTCCTATGGATTTCTGTGAGAAATTAATTCTGGTAAAATCCTCGGCCGAGGTATCTGACGGCTTTATGTAAGTAGCTCATAAAGATTAAGTCAAAGAGAATTATTTCGAGACCAGAATGCATAAGGTCAAGACAAAAGAAAAGGGAAACCGATGAAAGACCATACCCTTAAGTCTCGACTGGGAGATTGATCGATGGAGAGATTATGTCGTATATGGGAATTGTAAATGAGTTAAAAGGTTCACTGAATTAATTCACCAGTGATTGGGCTCCATGGGCTTGTGGCTGGACATCGACCGTGGAGTGTGGGAGAATTCCCAAATTGGCAGGGGTGCTAATTTTGGAATGATCAATCGACAGAGTGTTCGATTGATTTAGAGTAAGTCTTACTCGAATAATTAAATAATATTTAATTATAACTCACGGCCAATTATGTGGTGAACCTACGGGGGCATACACAATACACATGAAGCGAAAGCGAGGATATAAGAACGACCGAGTCGACTGGGTCGACTGGGTGAATAATCGACTGGGTCGATTATTATGGGTGGGTCGACTGGGTCGACCCAATTGGAACAAATTGGGATCCAATTGGAATTGGATCAGGATCATAAATTAAATTGGAATTTAATTTGTGGATTAATTAATTAAGATTGGATTTAATTAATTAGAAGGGATTTTAATTAAATGGGCTCAGAGTCTGATTTAATTAAATGGGAGATTAAGTTAATTAATTGGGCTATTTAATTGGGAGATTAAATAAAGCCTGGTCAAATTAATTAACTGGGCCATGAATTAATTAGAAGACTTGGTCTTCCAATTAAAGAGGGCCATGGCCCATGTAGGAGAGAAGAGCCCTAGTCCTAATAGGACTAGGTTAGGGAGATAACTATAAGTAGCTATCTTGTAGTTATTTTTCACACAACTCAATAAGCAAAATTTGAGCAAGAGCAAAAATTCTCTCTCCCCTCTCCCAGTAATAGTCGACCGAACCCTGTCTTCCTTTTGGAAGAATTTTTCGTTTTCGACTTTGTTCCAAAATCGTTCCTAAATCCTAGATCATAATATATCTTGTGTTCTAGCTGATCAAGATTTATTATTTTCGTGTAATTGTGGTGTATCAACCCGTAGAGGCGCAACACGTGGGGCGCTACTGCAGAGCTTGGGTCGATTTTGCTGAGGAGAATTTCAGAGTCCGTTTTGCTGACTGCCAACTTGGATTTGCAAGGAGATAGGTATAACGTGCAAACTTATACTATCGTTTTATTTATTCATATATATACAACTAGAGAGTATCCTGGCAAGATTCCGTAAGAGGTCCTAAAATTTTTATATTCCGCTGTGCCTAGGGCTGTTTATCTTACCGAATCCCAACACCCAGTCGACTAGTTCGTTCTTACTTCCTCGCTTTCGCTTCATGTGTATTGTGTATGCCCCCGTAGGTTCACCACATAATTGGCCGTGGGTTATAATTAAATATTATTTAATTACTCGAGCAATTAATACTCTAAATTAATCGAACACTCTGTCGATTAATCATTCCAAAATTAGCACCCCTGCTAATTTGGGAATTCTCCCACACTCCACGGTCGATGTCCAGTCACAAGCCCATGGAGCCCAATCACTGGTGAATTAATTCAGTGAACCTTTTATCATTTAAAATTTCCATATACGACATAATCTCTCCATCGATCAATCTCCCAGTCGAGACTTAAGGATATGGTCTTTTATCGGATTCCCTTTTCTTTTCTCTTTGACTTAATCTTTATGAGCTACTTACATAAAGTCGTCAGATACCTTGGCCAAGGATTTTACCAGAATTAATTTCTCACAGAAATCCATAGGAGAATTTCCCAACCTATCAAGTCGGGTCAATGGATCCTTTGTTGATGATATGAATCTGCATACGAGTTCCTCTATACCCAACATGAGTCCACAGAGACTTTCTGGCGATTCCCAGTCAGTCGGAACTCATATCAAAGTATAGACGTTCTCGCACCAGATAAACCCTATCATCTCAAGTTGTTAGGGATCGTTCCTCGTATACTATTGCAAATTGGAATAACTTCAACCCCGATATGCGACTAACGCTTCCATGGTGAGTTATTTCCTAATTGGGGTATTCAGTGCGCTTGCCATCCCAGCAAGCCACCCACTTATGTGTATCGACTATCCCAGTCACGCTCGTGGACCCCAGCGTCCTCCAGTTCATCGGAGTATACACAATAGTGAGAGTCTAACCGAATCCAACGATGTCCTATCTCGATTGGATTCTACGACTCTTGAATATGTTCTAGATCACGGCCTTGGAGATCAGTCCACGGGTTGTCCCATAGCCCTGTGATCTAAGGATTTCTATCCTTATGCGTAGACAAATATTACATAAGATAAAGTTGACCATTTAATAAAAGTGCATTTAATAATCTAAATTGAATAGTTCCTCATTAATTACAATTAATGCTAGCCATACAGCTGGCTTGCAGGACACTATTTCTATCAAACCACTCGTCCCCTGCATACCTAATACTTGATAATACGTTTTTTTCCACACTGTCAACTTCGAGTTGATATGCTTGAGTTGTATTTTTGAGTGAGGCAGTCTATCATTCATAGCTTTTAGCAACGAGTTCAAGTACCCTAGACGAAATCCATTGTCGGACTTCCATCCAGCCGAAATTAGCTCCTTCAAAATTACTATCAATGTTTGTTCTTCGATTGCATTCAACGACCTTCGGGTGCCCTGGGACTTTCTTTGGCTCGGATCCGTCTCGCCGTAACGTGGAATGGAAGTCATATCACATCAAATATACACAATCAAGTAGTTTAGATATAATACGAAAAAAATAAAATATTCAAATATACATACACAATCTAAACCCAATTTGCACGAAATTCTTCCCGTTCAATTGACATAAAGTACGTTACACAATCAAATATAAATATCTAAGTTCAATAGGGTACAAATAATAATGCAAGAATGTTGATTTCAAACAAACGGAACATATGTCCATAATACAATCGATTGCAAATTGGTACACCGATCAAAGTAAACAATCATATGTTAAGGCATGATATCATTCACGATCCGAATTCCACTTCATGAACATTTCTCGGGCCAAGTTATCACGGAAATTGTTCCACGCGGGTGACGTTTCGACCCCTTGAACATAACCTTCACCAGCCGCCTCATTCTCGTCATCACTCGACTCACTAGAATCGCGCAACGGATCCAACACCATGACGTCCTCGGGTGATGTCTTACGCAAGAAGTTGTGAATCAATATCAAAGCCATAATCATCCTATTTTGTGTTTGTAACGGGTAAAAAGCAGGACTTGCTAATATTGCCCAACGCTTTTTGATTTGACCAAAAGTCCGCTCAATCACATTTCTAGCTTGACTATGTTTCATATTGAAAAATTATTTTTCATTTTGAGGGGCATCCATACCAACTCCCCACTCCTTAAGATGGTATCGTACTCCCCTATATGGCGTAAGAAACCCCGGTCCGTTAGTATATCCGTTGTCACACAAGTAATACGTTCCTACAATTATTAAATACGAAATAGTGAGTGTTGTTAGGTATGGCCCAATTGCCAATCATATTTTATAAAACTAATTTTTACCCGTGGGCACTCTCAATCCATTCGGCCGATTGATTGCATCTCTTAACACACGACCATCCGCAGCAGACCCCTCCCAACCGACGAGTGCATATGTGAACACTCCGTTAATATCACAAGCCGCAAGTAAATTGGTAGTAATGTCACCCTTTCGATTCCTATAACGGGGTCTATCCTTAGACGGAACATGAGCATGAATATAAGTTCCGTCTAGAGCCCCTATGCAGCCCTATACAGTAGTGCAAATGCTATATTGTAATAAACATGATAATAACACCAAACGTAGATAAAATCTAAAGTTTTATCCTTACCGGGAAACAACTCCATCTATCGTCCTCATAATCATCTGGTATTGGGTCCGGTTGAGATAGTAAAATCGGGAGGAGTTTGATCAAACACGTAAGTACACGGTGAAAACATTTACTAACAGTGTCTCCGAATCTTTTATAATCCGGGGCAACGACAATATTCTTTTTGTGATGAGCAAAGACCGTTAAAAACATGGCTACTTGTTCTCTAACGGATACGTACTTAGTATCATTTAGACCCCCGACGTTGTGTAGGAAACAACAAAACTTATCAAATGAACTAATATGAAGACGAATATTATTTTTACAAACTATTGTGTTTTTCCGGATAATTTTTTTTAGGTTTTCAGCCCATTTGCGCCGCCTACGAATTAGGCTATATCGAACCGGTTTATTCATGGATTGGCTACGGAGTAGTTTAGCACGTACCCATAAAAGGAAAATGCCCGTCCAAAAAAAACGTGTGAATAACACAATCAATTGTTTCTTCCGTTCATCCATTTGTAATGCCTAGAAAAAAATAAATTCCGTACTTCAAGTAAAGATGATAGACAATTAACACAAGTTATTGAACCAATCTACTTTCAATTTCAAATTCAAAATAAATTTTATGAAATTATACATCCCAAATAATACTACGATTAATTACCATACACTCAAATTAACACATATCAAGTAGGATATTATATTTATAAAGTTCAATGCATTTCCAAACTATACCCATATCAAAGTAGAAAGTATAGTCCAACAAATTAATTCCAAACCATACCGATATCAAATATTTTAGAATGTTCACCATTAAACAAATCAATGAACTTCATTTTCTAAAGATCATAAAATTTCACGTCCCAAATTATGTGATGAAATATGTGTAATAGAATGTTCACCATTAAAGTAATCATATTTAAATAAACTATACCCAATTCAAGTACAACGAAAGTAATTATTGTGATCAAAATTAATTCATATATTTCGACATCAAGTATGACATTATTATACATATATGATATACATATATATAAAGTCAAGTTAACCTATATCAAGTACCAACAAAATTATTCATATATCAAGTAGGAATTAATAATACATATATACATGTATACATATATCAACTATATTTCAAATTAACACATATCAAGTATAATATACATATATAAAGTATACTTCAAATTTTGCTATCAAGTTTATCAATTGTTATACATCTATACATATATACATATATACATATATGAACTATATCAAATAAAGTAGTTCCAAGTGTATACATATATATACGGAAATTAAAGAAAAAAACCCAAATACAATAAATCGTACCTTCTTTAAACAAATTAATATCAAACCGAAAATGGCCTCCACGGATCTGATTTTTTATTCCTAAATCATAAAATTTAAATCATTAGGTATAGTTTACAAAATATTCATAAGAAATTTAAAAAAAAAATTGGGAAGAATTGAAGCCAAAAATCCAACAATGGTGACAACTCCAACTACTTGCAATTTGATCTAGGCCTCCTGTACTGTCAAAGAAAAAAAGAAAGCCAAAAAATTATTTCAATCTCACAAAAACAGTTTGAAAATGGTGAATTTTTAAGAGAAAAATTAAACTCATTTGGGCAAAATATTTCCGAAATTAAACCTAAGAATGTGTCTAATGTGTGCATAATATAATTTCCGAACACAAATTAAGCTTACCTTCGTGCAACTAAAATGGCAGTGAAAAAATGTACCCCCTTCCCGTAAGTAGCAGCTGAAAAATGAGAGGGTAAGTGAAGTGTAGGAGATAAGATATAATGATGGCATTTTTGTAATATTTGGTTGGTTTGTTTGTAAATAATTGTATCTATTGGGGCAAATTGGGCATGTTAAATATAGTCGGGGCCATTATTTTCTAATCTTCAGTCCAATGGTCCAATTACAATCAGGCTGAAAAGAGAGGCTGGCCCAGAAATCAGACCAAATCTCGCGGGCAGCCCGTAAAATTATTGGCCCATCCGAACAAGATTTTGGCCCGCGACTAAATTAATTCTGGGCGTAATCATACGTAATTGGGGCCTAATTCAGCAAACCGAATGCAACCTCAGTTGGTTCTTCCCTTTTATCTTCCCCCTTTTTGTCATCATCAGACTTGGTGACATTATTAGGTTCAGCAGCTAGGTTAAGTTCAACAGTAGGAATCTTCATAGCAGCACATAAAGCTTTGATATTCTGATTAGCTACATCATGACTGGCAGTAAGATGAGTGAGAGTAGTGCTGATGTCGTCAGTTTGATCATTGAAACAGTCAATGTTAAGTTGCATGGTTGTCAGCTCTTCACGTATAACAGTTCCAGCTTGGTGAACTTCCTGCAACAATCCAACATTGATAGCTTTTTCTTCTTCACTGACTTTGATGAAGTTAGCAGTGAGATCAGCTATGTTGTGTTCAGCTCTTTTTAAAGCAGCATGAAGGTGATTGACATCAGCCTTCACATCTTCTACATTTCTGTTCATTTCAACAAAGCTCTGCATCATCTGCTTTGAATGATCTTCAGGCATGGGAAAACTATCAATTGCATTTCTGATAGTTCTGGCAGTGAGTAGTTGCATACTTTCCTGCTGTAATCTGTTGGACTCTGCCAACTCTTGGTGCAACTTCTTCAGCTATAAGTTGTTGGACTCTGCTAACTCTTGTTGCAACTTCTTCAGCTGCGTGTTTTTCTTCTCTTCCAATTCTTTCATTTGATTCTCCATCAGCATCTGGAAGGCTTCCATCAATAATGAATGCAGATCACTTGATGAAGCAGAATCAGCAGCTTCCCTTCCTTCATTTTCCTGGTGGACAGGGGCATCTTTCAGTTCTGTCTCCTGATCAGCTTTGTTCTCCTTAGCATTCCACTCAAGTGCTAAGGGTTCTTCAGCAGCTTTGTCAGCTTTGTGCTCATCAGTGACATCGTCATAGACTAAACTAGAGACTGTGCCATCATCATTAAAGGATGTTGTTTGACGGATTTGTCGCACAATAATCCATGGATTCTGAAAAGCATTGTTTCCCTTAGGCACTTCATAGTAGTCTTTGACTTCCTTGCCAAAAATAATATGTTGAATGCTTGACAACTGAGGCAATTCACTTGAACATCCTTGCTGATATCTTGACCTTTCTGCCCATCTCTTCAAGGCGGTCATAACAGCTATGTTGATTGCTCTCTCAACAGCATCATCAGATTTTCTCCTCTTTGCAGGCAAAGTGTTTTTGATGATTTTGGCTTCCTCCAAGGCAAAATCCTTAGCGTATTGATGCATAGCATCCCTTACAAAGTGAGGATCCAAAGCTTTTTGAATGGAGTCAGTCCTTAGCCAATTTAGAACCCATTTTTCTTCATCAGCTAACTCCTTCCAACTCTGAAGCTCTGCAACAGATCTTTTCAGCCTATAATCTCTCCATTTCACGTATCTAGGCTTTTTGTGGGTGAACAGAGTCTTCAGCATCAGCTTCTGGTCATAATAAGCCAAGGTCTTTTCAAACCTTTTGAAGAGATCTTTATCAGCATAGATGATGTCAAAGGCTCTTCTTACTTCATACTTCTCCTTTGGCTTGACCTCTCCAGCAGGCATCTTAGGCTTCTTTTCCTTTCCTTCATTAGTTTCATTAATCTTGATGCCTCCACTATGAACTGGTCCATGAGCATAAGTTTTATTTAGCTCAATGACCATAGCAACTTCAGCATCTTCAGCTGCCTTTCTTTCAGCTTCAGACATTTTTCTTCTTTCAGCATCTTTAGCTTCCTGAAGTTTGCTGAGTTCCAATGCCTTCTGTTCTTCCAGCTCATCTCTTTTTCTCTGCTCAGCTTCCTCCCTTTTCTTCTTATCAGCTGCAGAGATCTTCTTTCTCTTGATCAGAACTTTTCTCTTTCCCTTGTCAGTTGGGGCAGGTTGAGGAGCAGCAGATGCAAGAGGTGCAGCTGCAATGGGATGGATGATCATCACATCAGGATCATCCTGAGGTTTAGCAACCTCAACTGTTGGTTTTGCTTGAGTAGTCTGTTGCACATCAGTCTGTTCAGCAACAGAAGCTCAGCTCCAACAGGCCTCTCCGCTGTTTGAGGACTTTCTCTTACTAAGTCCACCAGCTCAGTGGACTCTTCCACAAAAGTCATTTGCTTTCTTGCTGTCTTCTTTGGCCTTCCTTGAACAGGTTGGGAAGCAGCAGTATCCCTTAATTGATTTTCGATCCTGTGAGAGACATTCTCATCAGGCACTTCAGCAGATGGGGTCCTAGAAGATAATGCAGGGACATATTCCTGACATCAGCGGTGGTTAGATCAATGATTTTATCAGCTTCATCCACCTTCTTCAACTTCTTGGGAGTTTTCTCCTTAGGCTCATCAGCAGCCTTCTTCTTTTGAGTTGCAGTTGCAAGCTCAGCTGTTTTAACCAGTTTTCTTTGCCTCTTGGCAGCACTACAAGAAAAACACGATTTTCCGACGAATTTTTCTTCCGACGGATTTCAAGAAAAATCCGTCGGAATATGGGTTTTCCGACGGATTTCGCACTCCGAAAAATCGGCCGGAAAAAGTGGCGTGGGAAAATTTCCGATGGATTTTCCCACGGATTTTCCGACGGGCGAAATCCATAGGAAAATTGCCGACGGCTCTTCCCGATTGCTTTGCCGTTTTGGTGTCCGTTTTGGTGTTTTTCTGACGGAATAATTCCGTCGGAAAATCAATTTTTTTAAGAAAAGAACTTTTCCGACGGAAAAATTCCATCGGAAATTTAATTTAATTTTTTAAAATTTATTTCCAGCGGAATTATATAAAAAATTAAAAAATATATATTCAAAAAATTTATTTCCCCAATTACAAATATGTATATTTAAAAAAAAATCAATTCAGAATCATATAATATTTTACAGAAGTCTCAATCATCGTCACCAAATTAAATATCATGACTTTGAAATTATTTAACATAATTCATCAATTAGTTAATACATAATTAGTTATGTACATATGAAAGAACCAACTTCACCATAAAGTTCTAACAAAGTAAACCATAACCCCATTTCCTAAGTTATGCATGTGAAATCACTTAAGTATTCACATAAATTACTTAAGTATTCCTAAGTTATTCCTAAGTTCTAACAAATTACTTAAGTAGTCACATAAATTATCCCCTGCAGGAATCATGCCAAACATAAATCCACATCAGTACCTAAGTATTCATAGCTCATTCTATGCCATTATTAGTATTAGGAATATGTAACAAAAAATCAAAATATAAGTATTTTTAAGCAGATCCAACCATAAACAGCGAATATGTGAGGGCCAGCTTTTAGTTCCGAGACCTCACAAGGTTGAAGGCCTTCCAATATTTTGAAGAAAGCAGCTTCCGGGTCCTTAGCCATGGCCAACTACACCACCAAACAATAACTTAATAACAAATAATTTTTATTTTACAAGAGACAAGCCAATTAAATAGGAGAAACTTAGATTACACACCACATTTACGGTTGAATCCATTCTGTAAACTTGAAAATGCAAGAAGTACATTCCAGCCGATGTAACCTTGCCTGTCTTCTCACTGTCTTCCTGAATATATCAGTACAAGTAATGAATGAAGTATGCTGGTTTATCAAACAGGTGCAGAAGAATTCACAATCTGTTTAACCAGTTTCAAACATAATTACCAACTCACAAAATGAGGAAAACATTGTAATTATAAAAGTGTAAAGAGTTAAATAACTACCGTTTTAATTATGGTATTAATTGACGTTCCATAAACATATCTTTATAATTATTGCTACTGTGTACATAAATACAACATTTCATTTTTTACCTATATGATTCCATCTCTCTATTTTACAAACAAGTACTACCATCACTTTATCACTTTGATTTTATATTTATTTAGATGCAACCGTCTCAATGTATTCAAATTGATTACGGATCATTTTTGTCCACATCATGCAACTCCCAACAGTTTATACCCGATGGGAACCATAACGCTTCTATCACTAGTTATAATCATTATTTTATTACCTAAATTATTCATCTCTTTCAAATACATGTTACTCCAAATTTATATTCAAGCATATCACCAAGTCAAAATTGGCTACAAGTACCAACTGGACGATTTGTATCTAATGACCAGTCAAGTGACCTGCTTAATATCTACTGTCTTCCAATGATAATGAACACAAAATCATTATAAAAGGTTATTATCCAAAACTATTCCCATTTAATGCATTTATCACTGGATAGCTATTGTAAACAGCCGAAGTGATTAAAAAGGTAAGAATCTTAACCTCAAGCGGAAGTAAGAACACACTTCAATCAGGAAAAAAATGTTTGGAGAAAAGGAAATCATCAATTAACAATATAGACTGTAAATACTAACTAAATTACCTGCAAGGCCAACCCATATCCCCCATTTGCATCTTGTTCAAAGTATAAGAGCTGAAAATCACTGGTAGTAGAACCATTAGTAATGAACTCGTAAATGCATATGCATGCACGTCAAAATAAAAGAGTGTAAAATCAGTAATTATTCTTTCTCAAATGGGCCTTTGTAGTTTAACATTGAACATGGCCTTTGATAGAGGACAGTAAAATCCAATTTTTAGACGCAAAACAAAACAAAACAAATACACACCTTAAACTTGCTATGTGCAGCTGAAGTAACTCTAATTACTATTCCAGACTCCGTTTGTTCGTCTCTGATAGTTACACTAAAGAAGTGAGCACACTGCTTTTCTACCTATTTTCAATAGTATCAGAATCAAAGTATACGGTTGTACATCCAACCATGTTGAATACGAATATCCATCTAGATTCTACATGATTTTTTTAACATTATTTATCAAATAGTTAATACATAAATGATTTATAAAAATAAAGAAAAAGCCCTTTACCTCAATCAAATAAAAGTTTGTTTCATACGCCTATGAACATATTATGTTTCATTGTCAAAATAATGATTTAAAAGTTTGTTGAACTCAATAAATTGATGTCTTGCCATAGCTAGTTATTCATAGATTTCAAGTCCGATTTCTCCATTGTTTATCTAATCTCACCACTATATTTGTATTTTCATGCACAAAAGTCAATAAAAATGGATTCCCCTTTAATCAATCCATATACATAACCAAAAACTTCAACACACAATTAGTTCTTTGCAGCCTTCTAATAATTAGTTCTTAATTCCATTAATTAATATACGGACTGGTCTTTAATTAATGATTTTATTATTATGTATTGGTCTGAGCTCACTACAAGAAATCTTCTGTTCTGTTCTGTTCTTATTATATATTATCAACAAGAATTTAGTGCAAGTGATTCTTTCCAAAATGAAAAACCAGGTTCTTGAATTCCTAAATCTTCTGTTCTTATTGATCCTTTTACCCTCTTATCTTCAAGCAATTAAATATAAACTCAAGACATACATATATTGCACAAATAATCAAGCCAGCAATTTTACTTATTCAAACTCAAACCACACAATTAAGGAAAGCAAAATCGTGGTCTAATTAGTTGAAATTCAAAAAACTGACCAAAACACAAACACATTGCGTGCACTTCTCTAAGTAGTAGAAATCATTAAATCAACCACAGATACATAAGAATTTCAACAGCCATAGACAAAAATTATAAAGCAAAAGAAAAATTAAGTAATGGGACTTACCAATTCGCTTTAAGACGTGTTCCTGAAGTGTTTATTGCTGATTTGGTGGTGCGTGGCCACGGCTGGGACTGTGGTGGTGCGTGAATGGCTGCCGCCGGGGTTGAGAGGAGTTGGAAATGGGAGCTGCCGCCGTGGGTTCTGGTGGTGAATGATCGCGGCTGAGGTTGAGTGAAGTCGGAAATGGGAGCTGTGCCGTCGTGGGTTCTGGTGGTGAATGGCCGCGACTGGGGTTGAGAGGAGTCGGAACTGGGAGCTGTGCCGTCGCGGGTTGAGAGGGAGAGGGAGAAAGGGGAAGTGGAGGAGCTGTTGCGGCTGAGGAAAGAGGGACGGGCGGCGGAGCTCTTGAGATAAAACGAAAAAGAGTGAAAATGAAGGGGGGCGGCGGATCTAGGGTTAATTATGCAGTTTTTCTTTTTTTTTTTTTTTTTTTTTTTTTGATATTCAAAATTTATTTGTAAATTATTATTCAGATTATTTATAATTTAAATTGTTATATTTTTTTATATTTTAATTCAAAATTATTCGAAATTAAAATTTGTCATGTTAATTGACCAAAATCGAAATTATTGACCATATGGTTATGTACATTGAGATTATTCGAAATTAGATGTCTCGATTCTCAAATCGTAACATTAATTGACCAAAATCGAAATTATTGACCATTAGGTTATGTACATTGAGGTTATTCGAAATCAGACTGATCGATTCTCGATTTAATAAATGTTAATTGACCAAAATCAAAATTATTGATCATAAGGGTATGTACGTTGAGGTTATTCGAATTGAACGATTCTCAATTTTTAACGTTAATTCACCAAAAATAAAATTATTGACCATAGGATTATGTACATTGAGGTTATTCGAAAGATTGGTCGATTCTTGGTTTTTTAACGTTAATTGACCAATATCGAAATTATTGACCATAGGGTTAAGTACATTGAGGTTATTCGAAATCAGATTGATCGATTCTCGATTTTTAAAATTAATTCACCAAAAATGAAATTATTGACCATAGGGTTATGTACATTGAGGTTATTCAAAATCAGATTGATCGATTCTTGGTTTTTTAACGTTAATTGACCAATATCGAAATTATTGACCATAGGGTAAAGTACATTGAAGTTATTCGAAATCAGATTGATCGATTCTCGATTTTTAACATTAATTCAGCAAAAATGAAATTATTGACCATAGGGTTATGTACATTGAGGTTATTCGAAATCAGATTGATCGATTTTTGGTTTTTTAACGTTAATTGAACAAATGGTGGGAAATGAGTTAAATCAACCAATAAGAGTTTATGCCGATGAAATTTGTGTAATAAGTAAAAAAAAGTTAGTGAAAAACGAGTTAAATTAATCAATAAGGGTTTAAGTTGATGAAATTTGTGAAAATATCGGTAAAATTAGAGGAAAAATGGGTTAAGTCGAAGAGAGTTAGAGCAAAACCAGTTAAGTCGATCAAGAATGGTTTAAATTAATCAAAATATTGCAAAAATGGATTAAATTAGAAACATGGTGGATAACGAGTTAAATCAATCTATAAGGGTTGAAATCGATGAATTTTGTGAAAATACGAGTTAAATTAGTGAGATATGGTCATATCGATTAAATTAGGAAAAAATAAGCCGAAAATAATTTATATCGATCAAGAATGGTTTCTTTTTTTATTTTCTAAAATTTGGAAAATATTAATTTTTTTATTTCATTTATTTTTCTACGGATATAATCCGTCGAAAAATAGTTAATTTTTTTGTTTATTTTTTCTATTATTTTTTGGAAATATATAATATATTTTTAATTAATTTTAATTGTTTTCAATAAATAATTTTATTTATTTTCCCACGGATTAAATCCATGAGAAAATTAATTATTTTATTTTTTATTAAATTTTAATTCATTTCCGACGGATAAAATCCGTCGGAAATAGATAATACATATTTTATTCATTTTTAATCATTTTCCCACGGATAAAATCCGTCAGAAATATGTAATAAATATTTTTATTTATTTTAATAATTTTCCGACGGATTAAATCCATGGGAAAATTAATTATTTTATTTTTTATTAAATTTTAATTCATTTCCGACGGATAAAATTCGTCGGAAATATATAATACATATATTTTTTTTTAATTATTTTCCCACGGATTTAATCCGTCGGAAAATTAATTATTTTATTTTCAATTAAAGTTTAATTCATTTTCCTACGGCTTTGACCTCTGTCGGAAAATCCGTCGGACGGATTTTGGTTCATCGAAAAATCCATCGGAAATTTTCGACGGATTTTGGTTTATCGGAAAATCCATCGGAAATTTCCGACGGATTCCATTCCGTCGGAAAATCCGACTTTTCTTGTAGTGCAGGAACCGCCTTTGGTTCTTCAGTCTCCTCTTCCACATCAGCTTCTTCAGCTTTTCTCTTTGTAACAAGCAAGTACTTGGACATTGCCTTGCTGGAATGAATTTCCTTCCCATTGGTGACCTGACATCCCATCTTGAATAGCAGGTAACTCAGAGTGATTCTGTGGTTGGTTTGAGGAGCATTGCTCTTGCTTTTCTTATCCAAGAAATTAGCAAAGATATACCAAATTACTGTGGACCAGTTCACCTCCAATCCATAGTAAATAGCAGTCATTATGCTGAACCTCTTCATGGTAACAGCATCCAAAGAAAACGTACAATTTTCAATCAGCTTAGAGACCATATCAGCCATCCGCTGGTACTCATCCTTCAACTGTCTCTTCTTGATGTTGCCAGACAACATCTCTCCTTCCTTGGCACAGATTGCCCAAAATTGTTGGTGCTTTTCCTCCGTCAGAACAGTGACATCATGTCGTCCTCTGTTCAGAAGCCCAAAAGTCTCGTGAAGTAGAGTGGGGGTAATAACAATGGATTTACCTCCGACAACAGCCTTGATTTCCTGAGTGCTGAAATCAACAGTAGTAGTTCGGTAGTATTCCATCACTTGGTCAGTCCAGATTAAACCTTCGTGCTACTCCATAAAATTTACCAGTGAAGCCGATTTGAACTTCTCCAGCAACTCCTTCATTACCGGATTGGTAGTATGAATCATAAACCAAGTACTTACCTTCAGCAGCCATCTCGAATCTGTTCAAAGTTAGAGAAACAAGAAGAAAATTTGCAGAAAATTGCTTGAAATTTCTCACAAGTGCTCTTTGAATATTTGGGTGCGTAAAGAGCTACTCAGCTGATCAGATCTGGATTTATAGAGTTAGGGTATTTCGGTTTCCGTGATACCAGCTAACCGTTAGATCCGTTTCTGATTGTGCGGCATCAGTCGCGACCTTTCAAATTCAAATCGCATTAAATGAGGAGCGGGAAAATGTACCGCTCTTTTATCACTTGTAAAAGCGTGTTTTAAAATAGAACGTTTTAGGCAGTAAGCTTTTACATAAGTGATCAGATGAGTAATATAAATACTTATCTGATGGACTACTGTCCTGATGACAAAGCTGTTATCAGTGAAAGCCAATAACTGATAACCTTCCTCGGTTGTTTGTCAATCCAGCTAGATAATAAATCTTCAATCTTCAAGACTTTAATCTTCTGTTGAAAACATAACTTCAACTAACTGTCATCAACAAATTTCATCTTTTAATCAGAAGTACCGCTAGTCTTACACGTTCCCCCTGACTTTAAGAATTCATAAGTTAACTAGTCTGTTGAGAGTTAATCCTTGAAGATAATATGATGAGTAAGCTGTTGAACTTCAGTCTTCTAATGAGTTCCCCCTCAACTTATGCATCCAATTTTAATAAACCTAGTTCAGCTCTTAGAGTTGAAAACCTTGTCTCACTTAGAGGTTTTGTGAAGATGTCAACAATCTGATTTTCTGTAAACACATATTATATCATGACATTTCCTTTCTCCACATGATCTCTAATAAAATGATGTTTGATCTCAATATGCTTAGTCCTTGAATGACTTGTAGTATTCTGAGTAAGGCTGATTGCACTTGTATTGTCACAGTAGATAGGGATTCCACTGATTTTTATGTTGTAATCTTCAAGTTGATGCTTCAACCATAATATTTGTGCACATCAAGCTCCAGCAGCTATATATTCAGCTTCAGCAGTTGATATTGATACTGAAGTCTGTTTCTTACTCATCCATGAGATCAGACGACTACCTAAGAACTGACAGGCGCCTGTTATGCTTTTTCTGTCAATCTTGCAGCCTGCAAGGTCAGAATCTGAATATCCAATCAGTTCAAATCCAGATTCCCTAGGATACCACAATCCCAAATCTTCAGTACCTTTAAGATACATGAGTATCCTTTTGGCAGCTAAGAGGTGAGATTCCTTAGGATTTGATTGATACCTCGCACAAACCCCAACAGAGTACATAATATCAGATATGCTTGCTGTTAAGTATAACAGAGACCCAATAATTCCTCTGTACTTGGTTATGTCCACTGATTTGCCATCTTCATCTTTATCCAAACGAAGACTAGTAGACATTGGAATATTAGCAGTAGAGCTAGTTTCCATATCAAATTTCTTGAACAGATCCTTTGTGTATTTTGCTTGGCTGATGAAAATTCCATCAGGCAACTGTCTTTTTTGCAAAGCAAGAAAATAGTTAAGTTCTCCCATCATGCTCATTTCAAACTTGTTCTGCATCAACTTTGAGAACTTATCACACATCTGTTGATTAGTTGAACCAAAAATAATATCGTCCACATAAATTTGCACAAGCAAAATATGTTCTTCCCATTCAATAGTGAACAGGGTCTTGTCTACCTTACCTTTACGAAATCCTTTAATTAAAAGGAAATCAGATAGGGTATCATACCATGCTCTTGGAGCCTGTTTCAGTCCATAGAGGGCTTTCTTCAGACGATACACCTTGTCTTCTTCTTGATAGGCTTCAAATCCAGGTGGTTGTTCAACATAAACTTCTTCTTGCAATTCTCCATTGAAAAAAGCTGATTTCACATCCATCTGATAGATTGGGAAATTCTTGTGAGCAGCATACACTACTAGAAATAATTAAAATTCCCACCGAAATTCCCACCAATTTTGGCAAAAATCGGTGGGAATGACGAAATTCCCACCGAAAAAAATGGTCGAAAAAAGTCGGGTCGGAATCGGATTCCCACCGAAATTCCGACCGACAATTTTCCCACCGAAATTTCCACCGAGATAGTCGGTGGAGAAATGAATTCCCACCGAGCGCATATTCGGTGGGAATATTCCCACCGCATACTGCATACGTCGGTGGGAATATTGCCACCAACTTAAATCGGTGGGAATATAATTATTCCCACCGATTACGTGATCGGTGGGAATTTATTTTTTCCCACTGATGACCATTCGGTGGGAATTTATATATATTCAATTTTTTTTTTTTTTTGAATTTTTTTTTTTAATTTTGAAAAATAATTTTATTTTCAAAATTTTAATATGCATGAATTCCCGACAATATAAATTTACATTAATATACATCTACTCATAACAAAATATTCAATTCTTACAAACTTAAATAATCAATTCTTACAAGCCATAAATATTCATAATCATCCTACAAACATTAAATATTGTCTAATATAATTATACTATATATCTTGTGTTTCAGACACATCTTCCGAGTCTGGCATTTGATAACGTGAAAGGAAATCATAAAAGTGAAGTATCCTATTACATACATGATTATACAGGTTGAACATTGAATCCTCAATACAATGAAATAAAGATAATGTGATACAATCAACAATCTTACATACTTTATTTTCTGCAGTTCAGCATCCAGAAAATAGAACCACTTCTTCCCTGCAACAAGAGTTCAAAACATGGCCATCAAGGAAATGTGTACTTATAATTTATACATTTTTGGAAGAGTTATAGTAAATGAAAATCAGTTTGAAACTGCAAATAGAGTAGTATATAACAGAAAAAGAAGAGGAGATAGAAATATTCAACCAAAGCTTAAAGACATTTCTTACCTCGATAAATTGTTTGAACTCGCAACTAGTTCATCTTGACCTCGAACCTTAGGCATTACAACTATTTAGGTCCGCTAGTTTTTGAAGGACCACATCTTTCCACCATAACATCATAGAGTTGCTTCCCATTCTATACATCACAATTCACTGATACATAGATATAGAAAATTTTGATCACAGGTGTTGATTTCATTTAGTTGATGATGTAATAATAAAAGGATTAGTTAACAAACCAGGGCCTCCCCATCAAAGACGAATCTCACTCTCGTTGTCTGCAACAATTCACAGTTTAAGTGTTCATGAAAGAGGACATATAGGTGTAGCTTATGTAATCAGTGACAGTAAGAGTTACATTTCAGTAAACTAACTTAAGATCAGCCATTTGTTTAGTATGCTTAATCAGCAACCTCCATGTTTATGTTACCTACCTGAACTAAAAGAAGTAATCCAAGAAGTCCTATTGGGGACAGCCACAGAAAAATTAGCATAAAAGAAAGTCAATTGGTACAAAGACCAAACAAAATTTGTGAGTTTCATCCAAGTGTTCCAATCATAATGCTGTTTTATTATGGCAAGATAGAAGTTATAATCCCATATGGATATGGTTTGATCCTAAATATTTTTGGTCACATTTTCTTAGAATATGATCTCATATAACAGTCGTTGTTTGCATTTTTATTCTCACGTGGTATTTGAAACTTTTTGTCCATATTATTGCTCTACCTTCGCACTTTTGATCCAAAATTACATGGAAATGAACCGACAAGACTAAAGTGTAAAATACTTAAAAGATTTGGGACTAATGTGAGAATATAATAGTAATGAGAGTTCAATCCTACGATATTAAAATTGCAACTTCAGTTTCAATTATTCATAAATTCAAGCCACTGACCGCATGAAAATGAGACTCTTAACATGAAAAATGTACATATAAAAATAGAGACCAAAATCTGGAAGTTCAAATTAAAGAGTAAGTGGATATTCTAGATTCCCCTTTATCACATATGAGTATTAAAGATGAGTAGTTCCTACAAGGCTACTCAAAGTATCATACACAAGATAAACTAAAAATTATCACAGGCAAAGGGGGATACCGGAGGTGTGGAGTCGGCGGCGAGTCTTTCTGATTTGCTTGGGCTCCTGGCTGCTTCATGACTCCTTACCAGCCGAATGAGTTTTAGGGTTTTGTAGGTTGGGAAATAGGGGATATGATGCGGCTGTTAGGGGCAGCTGGTGGTGCACGGAGGTGAAGCTATGGTGAGGGAGAAGGATGGGTGGTGTTCGGCTGGTGGTGTCGCCATCGGGGCCAGATCTGGTGGTGTCGCGATCGGATGTGAGTGAGAAGGATGTTGGATTTGGTTTTTTTTTTAAAAAGGGCTTCTTAATTCGGAGAGGGAGATTATAGGTAAATAGGGAATTAAATGTAGTATTCCGACCGCTTGTAAATTCGGTGGGAACATTCCCACCGAATTTACTAGCGGTGGGAATGATAATTGGATTCTTAAGCTTCAAAAATGTTAAAAGGAGTAATATTTAAGTAATAGTAGTATTTTTATTAAGAGTTTAAATTTTTATGATATATTTACAAATATAATTATTTTTTATTTAATAAAATTGTGTATCGTATTATTAATATTTTTTATTAAATAATATTGTTTTTTATTTAAATAATATGTAAAAATTATTTAAATTGAAGTCTCGATCATAAAACTGGTACTAGTTAAGCATTCCTCTTATTGTTTATATATTTGGGTGATAAAGAATTGAATGTATTATCTAATACAAACTGTTTTATTGTTAAAATTAGAAAATAATTCGAGAATTACATCGAAATTATAATACAGACTGTTTTATTGTTAAAATTAGAAAATAATTCGAGAATTACATCGAAATTATAGCATACACATTTCGTAAGGATTTGTTTCGCTTGATTTTATATGTTTCATTAAAAATACTATTTTGCATTATATATACTGTTAGTTTGAACAATTTAAAATAAGGGAATAATATATGAGTCTAATTAAAAACTAAGATTTGACTTCAATATATTATTTGAATGAAGGAATTAATTTAATTATACTTGATCCATTAATTCTTTTTTATTCTTGCAGTACGTAAACACACATCATTATTGCTCGAAAAGAATATGAAAGGTTACGCCTTATAACAGTTTATAAATAGCTGCGTTAATTAGCTCTTGAAATTTAAATTTGTGATATTGCAGGACTATATATTTTTTTTAATAAAATCCTAAAAGTATAGGGTTGTTTATAAAATTTTAGGTTAATCCTCATGATCAGTCATTTTGTTCTTAAATAATATAATTTAAGATTTCGACATAATTCATTTTATAAATCACGATCATATTTACAAATATATAATCTCATAACATGTTTTACATACAATTAATTTTTTGGATAATAAAATTCCCACCGATTAGGAATCGGTGGGAATTATTATATTCCCTATTATTCCCACCGATTGAAAAGTCGGTGGGAATAAAAATTATTCCCACCGATGTCATTCGGTGGGAATATTAATATTCCCACTGACTTTTACATCGGTGGGAATATCCCCACCGAAATTAAATTCGGTGAAAATTTGTGAAATATTCCCACCAATTATTTTTGGTGGGAATATTTCGGTGGAAAATTTCCCTTATTCTAGTAGTGATAGGCAAGAAAGAGTCTGATAACCTCTAATCTTGCTACTGGTGCAAAAGTTTCATCAAAGTCAATGCCTTCTTCTTGGCAATAACCTTTGGCCACTAATCTTGCTTTGTTTCTGGTGACAACACCATCTTCATTCATTTTATTCCTGAATACCCATTTAGTGCCAATGACTCTTTGATGACTTGGTCTAGGAACTAAGTACCAGACTTCATTCCTTTCAAATTGATTTAGCTCTTCTTGCATAGCTTCAATCCAGTTTGAATCACTAAGAGCTTCTTCAATCTGTTTGGGCTCAATTTGAGATAGGAAGCTGACAAACATTACTTCACTTGCAGCAGCTCTCCTTGTCTTCACTTTATCCAAAGGATCACCAATCACCAGCTCTGGTGGGTGATTCTTGAGCCATCTAAGATCAGGTTGCAAATCATAATGTTGTCCTTTGTTTTGATCTTGCAACACTACTGTTGGAGTTCCAGTAGTAGTCTGTTGAACATTTGTTGTCTGTTGAACAGTCTCTGGTCTGTCAGCTGTTTGCAACTCGTCTGTTAGACAATCAGCATTGTGATTTTGAACAACACTTGAGTTATCAGCTGGGTTGAGATCAGGTAGTATGATGAGAACATATTCTTCATTCTTTCCAACATTCAACTTCTGTAAATCAGTAGACAGATCTTGATTAATACTTAGATTCTTTTCAGAAGATTGATTTGGTTCATCAAATACTACATGAATGGATTCCTCTATAAGTAAAGTTCTTTTGTTAAAGACTCTATAAGTTTTACTAACAGTTGAGTATCCTACAAAAACAGCTTCATCAGCCTTTTCTGCAAATGCAGTAAGGTGATTTTTTCCATTATTTAAAACAAAGCATTTACAACCAAATATCTTAAAATAATGAATGTTTGGCTTCCTGTTGTTCCAAACTTCATATGGAGTCTTGTTTAGGTACTTGTTGATCATGCATCTGTTTTGGGTAAAGCATGCTGTGTTTGTTGCTTCTGCCCAAAATCTTTGAGGCAGTTTAGCTTCAGCTATCACTGTCCTCGTAGCTTCTTTAAGAGTTCTGTTTCTCCTTTCAGCAACTCCATTCTGTTGTGGGGTTCTGGCAGCAGAGTATTCATGACTGATTCCTCTGGCATTACAATACTCTTCAACAGTAGAGTTTGTAAACTCAGTCCCTCTATCTGATCTGATCTTCAGTATTTTCATACTTTTCTCATTCTGTATCTTTTCCATCAGATTTGTAAGATGCTCCTTGGTTTCACTTTTCTTCTTCATGAAAATCACCCAAGTGTATCTTGAATAATCATCCACAACAGCTAGGCAGTATTTCTTTCCACCATTGCTGACAAGATCAATGGGTCCAAATAAGTCCATGTGTAGCAGCTCCAATATTCTTCCAGAAGATTGATGCTTCTTGCTTTTGAATGATGACTTGATTTGTTTACCCTTCTGACAGGCGTCACAGAGCTTATCTTTGCTCATGACTGTCTTTGGAATTCCTTCTACCAGATTATTCTTGATAAGTCTGTTGATGGTCTTGAAATTCACATGGTTCATTCTTTTGTGCCACAACCAACTGACTTCACTTGGTGTTGATGCCACCAAACAAATACTTGAATTCTTGTCAGCAGAATTCCAGTCCACTGTGTAGACATTTCCTTGTCGTCTTCCAGATAAAACTACCTTATTTGTACCTATTTGTTCAACGTAGCACTTATCTGTTGAGAAGATGACGGAATATCCTTTGTCACAAAATTGACTTATGCTCAGAAAATTGTATTTGAGGCCTTTAACATAAGAGACGTCAGATCTCTCAATGTTATCTTTGATCAGCTTTCCAGTTGCTACAATCCTGCATTCTTTGCTGTCCCCAAAAGTAACTTTAGGACCATCCACAGCAACAGCATCAGTCAGCTCATGTATGTTTCCACACATGTGTCTTGAACATCCACTGTCTAAGTACCAGATTTTCTCTACTTTACTCCTACTGCTAATCCTAACCTACAAAACAAAATAAAATTGTTTTAGGTACCCTTATTGAGAGGGTCCTGAAGGATTAGTTCCACCTTTGACAACCCAAGATGATGAAGTCTTAGGCTTCTTAGGTTTCTGTTGTTTGGCAGGAGCATGAACAGTTTAATCTTCATCATGTTTATCAGATTTGCTATGTTGATGATAACCAGCATGATAAGGATAATGCTCATAAGTAGAATAAAATGCATGATAAGGAGGATATGCATGCATTGGATGAGCAGGATATGGTGCATAGTAAGTAGGAAATTGAGGTGCATGATACATATGAAGATATGCAGCAGATTGCACATAATATGACTCATTTCCATACCAAGCATTTTGATTTTTCTTGTTTTTATGCTTCTTTGGCTTACTAGATGCTTGCTCATTAACAGACGACTTAGTTTTATCACTAGTCTGATTGGTTTTGACCTTATCAGAAGACTTCCTAGGACTCTTCTAATTGGACTTACCAGTCTGTTTTCCTACACTAGGCTCTTTGCTCATTTTAGCCTTAGGAGTTTTCGTCTCCTTTAACACTTTCTCAGGTAAAGCAGGTTTAGTAGTCTGAACATACAAAATGACCTTATTATTGTCAGCTGATATGAATTTTTCAGTATGATTCAGTTCTAACTTATCCTGATCTAAAGGTGTCTTCTGTTTACTAGACATGTGAGTGGATGCAACAGATGACTTATCATGAGACTCAATGACTTTCTCAAGCTCAATGATTTTATCCTTATAAACTTCACATTCAGCTTTCAGAGATTCATTCTCTTGCTCAAGCAGTTTGTATTCAGCTGATTCTCTAGGCTTTTCAGCTTTAAGTTTCAGTGAACTGTTTTGCTCTTTCAGCAATATCATCTCTTACTTATGCTTTTTAAATGCTTCAGCAATACTTGTATTGTTGAGCATCATTTGTTCAAATGAATTAAATAATTCATTATCAAGAGGAGTTACCTCATCATCCTCTGAGTCATCAGATTCCTTAGCCATCAGGCTGAGAAGAGCAGGACTCTCTTCATCAGAAGTGTCTGAATCTGAATCAGATGAGTAGACAGCAGCTAGCTTTTCTGCTTCTGCTACCAGCACATTTCCTTTCTGATGCTTTCTTTCCTTTCTGATTCTCTTTTCTTCTTCTGTATACTTCTCAGCTTTAGGATATGGGCAGTCTCTGATGAAATGAATCAGTTTCCTACAATTGTAGCACATCATTTTGGATTTATAAGAATCCTTATCTTGAGAAGAATGTTGGGATTCGGTAAGATAAACAGCCCTAGGCACAGCGGAATATAAAAATTTTAGGACCTCTTACAGAATCTTGCCAGGATACTACTCTAGGTGTATATATATGAACATAAATAAAACGATAGTATAAGTTTGCACGTTATACCTATCTCCTTGCAAATCCTCGGCTAGCAAAAACGAACTCTGACTTTCTCCTCAGGCAAATCGATCCAAGCTCTGCAGCAGCGCCCCACGTGTTGCGCCTCTACAGGTTGATACACCACAATTACACGAAAATAATAAATCTTGATCAGCTAGAACACAAGATATATTATGATCTAGGATATAGGAACGATTTGGAACAAGAATCGAGAACGAAAAATTCTTCCAAAGGAAGAACAGGGTTCGGTCGACTTTTAGCTTGGGAGGGAGAGAAAATTTTGCTCTTGCTCAATTTTTGCTTATGGAGTTATGTGAAAAATAACTATAAGATAGCTACTTATAGTTATCTCCCTAACCTAGTCCTATTAGGACTAGGGCTCTTCTCTCCTACATGGGCCATGGCCCTCTTTAATTAGAAGACCAAGTCTCCTAATTAATTCATGGCCCAGTTAATTAATTTGACCAGGCTTTATTTAATCTCCCAATTAAATAGCCCAATTAATTAACTTAATCTCCCATTTAATTAAATCAGACTCTAAGTCTATTTAATTAAAATCCTTTCTAACTAATTAAATCCAACTTAATTAATTAGTCCACAAATTAAATTCCAATTTAATTTATGATCCTGATCCAATTCCAATTGGATCCCATTTGTTCCAATTGGGTCGACCCAGTCGACCCACCCATAATAATCGACCCAGTCGATTATTTACCAAATCGACCCAGTCGACTCGGTCGTTCTTATTTCCTCGCTTTCGCTTCATGTGTATTGTGTATGCCCCCGTAGGTTCACCACATAATTGGCCGTGGGTTATAATTAAATATATTTAATTATTCGAGTAAGATTTACTCTAAATCAATCGAACACTTTGTCGATTGATCATTCCAAAATTAGCACCTCTGCCAATTTGGGAATTCTCCCACACTCCACGGTCGATGTCCAGCCACAAGCCCATGGAACCCAATCACTGGTGAATTAATTCAGTGAACCTTTTATCATTTACAATTTCCGTATACGCCATAATCTCTCCATCGATCAATCTCCCAGTCGAGACTTAAGGGTATGGTCTTTCATCGGTTTCCCTTTTCTTTTGTCTTGACCTTATGCATTCTGGTCTCGAAATAATTCTCTTTGACTTAACCTTTATGAGCTACTTACATAAAGCCGTCAGATACCTCGGCCGAGGATTTTACCAGAATTAATTTCTCACAGAAATCCATAGGAGAATTTCCCAACCTATCAAGTCGGGTCAATGGATCATTTGTTGATGATATGAACCTGCATACGAGTTCCTCTATACCCAATATGAGTCCACAGAGACTTTCTGGCGATCCCCAGTCAGTCGGAACTCATATCAAAGCATAGACGTTCTCGCACCAGATAAACCCTATCACCTCAAGTAGTTAGGGATCGTTCCTCGTATACTATTGCAAATTGGAATAACTTCAACCCCGATATGCGACTACCGTTTCCATGGTGAGTTATTTCCTAATTGGGGTATTCAGTGCGCTTGCCATCCCAGCAAGCCACCCACTTATGTGTATCGACTATCCCAGTCACGCTCGTGGACCCCAGCGTCCTCCAGTTCATCGGAGTATACACAATAGTGAGAGTCTAACCGAATCCAACGATGTCCTATCTCGATTGGATTCTACGACTCTTGAATATGTTCTAGATCACGGCCTTGGAGATCAGTCCACGGGTTGTCCCATAGCCCTGTGATCTAAGGACTTCTATCCTTATGCGTAGACAAATATTACATAAGATAAAGTTGACCATTTAATAAAAGTGCATTTATTAATCTAAATTGAATAGTTCCTTATTAATTACAATTAATGCTAGCCATATAGCTGGCTTGCAGGACACTATTTCTATCTATCTCCCACTTGTCCTAAAGCCAGTCTTTTATGTTCTTGAGTCCCATCTTATGCAGATGTTTCGCAAATGCCTTTTGAGGCAGAGGCTTCGTTAGCGGGTCCGCCGTATTATCTTTCGAGTCGACACGTTCCATCTTAATGTCTCCTCTACCAATGATATCTCTTATCACATGGTATCGTCTTTGTACGTGCTTGGATTTCTGATGAGATCTCGGCTCCTTTGCTTGCGCTATTGCCCCATTATTATCGCAGAAGATAGTAATGGGCTCAGCAATGCTAGGTATCACATCCAATTCCTGGATGAAGTTCCTCATCCAAACACCTTCCTTTGCTGCGTCACTCGCGGCAATGTATTCTGCTTCAGTGGTTGAATCCGCGGTTGTTTCCTGCTTGGAGCTTTTCCAGCTAACCGCACCACCATTGAGGCAGAAAACGTATCCTGATGTCGACTTGAAGTCGTCTACATCACATTGGAAGCTCGAGTCTGTATAGCCTTCCAATTTCAATTCTCCTCCGCCGTATACCAAGAACAATTCCTTAGTCCTTCTCAGGTACTTCAGAATTGCCTTTACAGCTATCCAGTGCTGTTCACCTGGATCAGACTGGTAGCGACTTGTTACGTTAAGAGCGTATGCTACGTCTGGTCTAGTACATAACATACCATACATTATGCTTCCTATCGCGGATGCATATGGTACTCGAGACATATTGTTTCTCTCTTCAGGCGTCTTTGGGGCCATAGACTTAGAGAGTGCAATCCCATGTCTCATTGGAAGCAATCCTCTCTTGGATTCTTCCATACTAAATCTTTTCAAGATTTTATCTATGTACTGGGATTGGGAGAGGCCCAGCAGTCCTTTTGATCTATCTCGGTAGATCCTTATACCTAGTACAAAGGATGCTTCTCCCATATCCTTCATTGAGAATTGTGTAGACAACCATGCTTTAGTTTCAGACAATGCTTTTACATTGTTTCCAATGAGAAGAATGTCGTCAACGTAAAGCACCAAAAATTCAACTGTACTCCCACTGATCTTCTTGTACACGCAAGGTTCGAACATGTTCTTGATGAATCTAAAAGTTTGGATTGTCTCATCAAAACGAATGTTCCAACTTCGGGAAGCTTGCTTCAGTCCATAAATGGACCTCTGGAGTTTGCACACCTTGTGTTCATCTCCTTTGGATGCATATCCTTTTGATTGCTCCATGTAGATCTCCTTATCAATGTCCCCATTGAGAAAGGCAGTCTTTACATCCATCTGCCATATCTCGTAGTTATACCACGCAGCTATGGCCAGCAAGATTCGAATGGATTTAGGCATTGCGACGGGCGAGAAGGTCTCCTCAAAGTCGATGCTTGGCCTTTGAGTGTATCCTTTTGCCACTAGTCGCACCTTGTAGGTTATTACCTCTCCGTTCACTCCAAGCTTTCGCTTATAGATCCACTTGCAACCCACGGGAGCTACTCCCACTGGTGGATCTACCAAGGCCCAGACCTTGTTCGAGTGCATGGAGTCCAATTCGAATTCCATGGCTTCACGCCACTTTCCCGAGTCTATGCCTAGCATAGCCTCTTCGTAAGTCCTTGGGTCGGTTAGAGACTGTCTAGTCTCTCGCAGCAGACCGTAGTACCTCTCGGGTTCTCTACGTTGTCTTTCTGACTTACGAAGTACCGGTGTACTTTCTGGTGCACTTTCATGCTCATGTTCTCCCACTGCCTGTGGTGATGGGTCAGCTTGATCGACCTCGTTGGTCCTTTCAGCTTCAGTGACTTCATCTAGTTCTACGTCGTGTTCCTTCTTGCCCAGCAAGAAATCCTTCTCCAAGAAGTGTGCGTTCCTTGAGACAAACGTAGTTTGTCTTGTAGGATCGTAGAACTTGTATCCTATTGAGTTTTCTGGATACCCCACGAATTGCATAAGATGGATTTTACGTCCAGCTTATCTCCCACTGTTTTATTCACATAAGCGGGAGACCCCATATGCGCATGAATGCATATGAAGGTATAATACCCAAACTCATATCACATGATATGTTTTGGAACTGGCTTCAGAGATACTTAGCTCAGTATCTTCGATTTCTCGATCAAGTTTTATTTGTTTGAGTAAGGAATTTCATGTAAGATTTCTTAATGGACATTTACATGTCCAGAATGCTTGACAACATACAACGTTTCGAAGCGGGTCTTACATTTTTGAGAATCTAATTCTCTATCAAATAATCAATGGCGTACTGCCTATGCATGTTTGATTTTGAATCGATCCAAATCTCTTACATGCTTTCATTGATTAGGCTCTCTTCTTTTATTCCAAAAGTAATTTGGATTTGTACATCACAACGTACTTTTACCCATGAGGGTACTAGAGACGCCTTATCTCCCACTAATGCTTTAGTGTTTCTACACACTTTTAAATGGATTAAATCCATTGCAATTGTTTATGCCTCTTGGTTGCCTAGCAACCTACTACTAAATCTAATTTCCATTAAGCAAGATTCGAAAGTCGGTTACTATGTACAACATCCCAGTCAAGCTCGACCCAGTCGAGCTCAGTCTTTGAATCTTTAATTCGGAAATATGTTTTAGTGTTCGTGTATCGCCTTTCGGTTTTTACAACGAACCAAGTGTGTGGAATCTTGATTATTTATATTTTATTGACTATGCATAATATATTTAGTCATTATATGAGTATTCATACTTATTTGCTTATGTAAACCTTTTGCGTATAAATCTTATAGCGCAATCAGTTCCAACCATTATGGAACCATCACATCCCTTAAGACAAAGGATTGTATAAGCAAATTCTAATGATCTAAATAATTCATGGCTTTAGATGCATTGAATGCATCAATGAGTACTTCATCGGGCATCCAACACCCTTATGCATTACTTTAACCATAAGGTTAAGTTCAATAAAATTTAATCATCCCTTATGGGATGAATAGGTTCAATTCCTTCTTTCCCTTGATCTTAATCCATGGAAGAACAATTTTGATTGACTTTTCAACTTATCTTCCTTACAGAAAAACCTCCAAGGTTATTTCCCTTCAGAGAGGATACATTCCCCTTCTTCCATCTCTCGAGCCTTTTGAGGCCTTTTAACAAGATGTTACTTCCCATTTATGGGAGATTTCATGTTTGCCTTCAAGAAAATTTGGGCTTGAGAACCATCCTCAACCCTCTGGTGAAACTTATCACCTTTCTTATTTGAAGAGTAACTTCGAAAAAGGCAGCCTGGTGAAACCTATCACCATTCCAGTCGAAGTCCAACTTCGAAAGGAAACACAATGAAATCTTTGTAAGGAGATTAGTCCTTGCTTGGACTTGAGAATAATTTCTCAAGTTTTGAAGTCATTCAAAATTCATTTGGGTTCAGTCAATTTATTTGATTCAAGTATGATGGTAAATATTCATGGATACATAACTTATGAAAAACTATCATAAACATGACGATAAATACGCGGCAGATTAATATCAATGCATAATTTACAAACATGATTTTCATTTGTAAATTACTCCCACTATTTTTGTCGAATACTTATGCCCCCACATAAGGTTCGGGAAATAAAAATTTCCTAATGGGCTCAAGGCCCAAATGCAATCGCTCAGTACCCACGACTCGTTGGCCATACCAATTGATCCACTTGGTGGGCGATCACGTCGCCGGTTAACCATCCCAGCTAACCCTTGAGTTCATTTAGCCTCGGTTTTCGTTATGGACCCACGACTCGTGAGACATCCATACTTACTCGCGTTAAATCATGTCCAATACTCGTGAAGAGAAATAGTTCAATCCTAGACGCCCCACGACTCGTGAGACAGCGCCTAGAACCTTGCTATCCCCTCCCTTGGCACTAAACTTTGCATCGAGGCAATAGACATATCATCTTCCTATAGCTCGACCCACGACTCGTGAGACATCGAGATATATTTGTACAATATGCCTAAGACCTAGTAATTGGATAGGCTCGGACCATAGACACCATTCATATGCGCCCGTTATTCGATTTAATATTCTAATTGAATTTTAAGTTCAATTGGAGGTTTTAAGTTTTCTTGTGCGAGGTCTCATCAGATTATGCTTTATCTTGTTTACATTTTTCTATCCTAAGCATGCATCTCATACATCAAAGAATAATTACGAAAAAGTAAACATTCATCACCTAGCATGATATGATTGATCGATTGCCCATCCTATGCGATCCATTACGAGCCTTGTGATGAATCAATTGGTCAGTCTAGGGTGGAAATTAAATGTCCTAACTATTACAATTTTCAAACCCATACATCATGGGCCTTCTTGTAATATCCAGCTTGATTGGGCCTCCATGTAATGAATTTGGCCTCCATGTCCTCCAAGGTTATGGGCCTCCATGCGGATCTCCAAGTCTTTATGAGGTCTTCTCGGCTCCAAGCCTAATCTAAGTCTAGCTTATAAAAATAAATGACCCTATTCTATTACATTCGTTTGCGCAAGCAAGGGCACCAATCAGGCCCATTTAATTACAACCCATAAAATAAATAAACCAAAACTACACAGGGCTTAAGGGCAAAATCGACCAATCCACATATTCAATCAAGAACATGCATAAATTCACATAAGGGCATAAATGTAAATTTACCGGCTCCATTAATTTTAATTCACAAAAATTATCCAAGTTAATTTAATTTTGAATTAACAATTAACCTCTAAGATTAATTAACTCTTACTTGAGTTCTAAGTAATCTACAATTCTTATCTTGATAAAGTTGGTTAATTAAGATAGTTACAAATCTTCCAAGATTACTATCTTATCCAAAACTCTAAGTTTCCCAATTTTATAAATCTCCAAGATTCTCAAGATAATCCTATTTTGATTAGATTAGTTAACTAAGGTAGTGTCCAAATCCTCCAAGATTTATGCCTTATCCAAAACTCCAAGTTTCCTAATTTTATAAGATCTCTAAGATCTTTAATCTTGGTAACTTACTAGAAGAGATTAATTTTAATTAAATCTCTTATCACAATTGAAACTCTAAGTTTCCTTGTTTAATAAGATCTCTAAGATCTTTTAATCTTGGTAACTTACTAGACATTAATTCTAATTAAATGTCTTATCACAAATGAAACTCTAAGTTTCCTTGTTAATTAGATCTCTAAGATCAATCCAAGATTCAACAAGATTTCATAACAACCAAATCTCCAAGATTTTCAGATTTATCAAAATAGGCAGAATTAGAGTCCAACCAAAAAATCAGCCAATACGTGACCAATCGAGGACTGCCACGTGGACAACATACGCGCGGACACGAAGTCTGCACGTGGCTGTTCGCGGCAGCCGCTGCTGCGCGTGACAGCGTGCGGCAGCGCGCGGCTGCGCGTGACAGCACACGGCTGGCATCCCGTAGGCTGCTGCCGTGCGCTGCTCGCGCGGCCAGCGTGCTGTTCGTACGCTGCCGTGGGCAGCAGCACGCGGTGGTCGCCCCAGCCGCGGTGCGCTGCCGCGCACCGCCGCGTGCCACCGCGGTTGGATCCAATAAAAAAAAAAAATTTTGTTTATTCGATTACTTATGATTTAATTAAACAAACTCAGTCAATTAAATCCCAATCCAAAAATAAAACTAACATGATAAAATTTTCGAATCCAAAATTAAACATTAACTCCAAGTTAATTAAACATACGTCCTATAACATGCAAAGTTAAAGAACTAGCCACATAAATCAAACATATGATTTAATAAACACAGAATTTGCAAATTCATATATATACAAAGCCTAGAGTTGGCTCTGATACCACTGTTGGGATTCGGTAAGATAAACAGCTTTAGGCACAGCGGAATATAAAAATTTTAGGACCTCTTACGGAATCTTGCCAGGATACTACTCTAGGTGTATATATATGAACATAAATAAAACAATAGTATAAGTTTGCACGTTATACCTATCTCCTTGCAAATCCTCGGCTAGCAAAAACGAACTCTGACTTTCTCCTCAGGCAAATCGATCCAAGCTCTGCAGCAGCGCCCCACGTGTTGCGCCTCTACGGGTTGATACACCACAATTACACGAAAATAATAAATCTTGATCAGCTAGAACACAAGATATATTATGATCTAGGATATAGGAACGATTTGGAACAAGAATCGAGAACGAAAAATTCTTCCAAAGGAAGAACAGGGTTCGGTCGACTTTTAGCTTGGGAGGGAGAGAAAATTTTGCTCTTGCTCAATTTTTGCTTATGGAGTTATGTGAAAAATAACTATAAGATAGCTACTTATAGTTATCTCCCTAACCTAGTCCTATTAGGACTAGGGCTCTTCTCTCCTACATGGGCCATGGCCCTCTTTAATTAGAAGACCAAGTCTCCTAATTAATTCATGGCCCAGTTAATTAATTTGACCAGGCTTTATTTAATCTCCCAATTAAATAGCCCAATTAATTAACTTAATCTCCCATTTAATTAAATCAGACTCTAAGTCTATTTAATTAAAATCCTTTCTAACTAATTAAATCCAACTTAATTAATTAGTCCACAAATTAAATTCCAATTTAATTTATGATCCTGATCCAATTCCAATTGGATCCCATTTGTTTCAATTGGGTCGACCCAGTCGACCCACCCATAATAATCGACCCAGTCGATTATTTACCCAGTCGACCCAGTCGACTCGGTCGTTCTTATTTCCTCGCTTTCGCTTCATGTGTATTGTGTATGCCCCCGTAGGTTCACCACATAATTGGCCGTGGGTTATAATTAAATATTATTTAATTATTCGAGTAAGATTTACTCTAAATCAATCGAACACTCTGTCGATTGATCATTCCAAAATTAGCACCCCTGCCAATTTGGGAATTCTCCCACACTCCACGGTCGATGTCCAGCCACAAGCCCATGGAACCCAATCACTGGTGAATTAATTCAGTGAACCTTTTATCATTTATAATTTCCGTATACGCCATAATCTCTCCATCGATCAATCTCCCAGTCGAGACTTAAGGGTATGGTCTTTCATCGGTTTCCCTCACTACTAGAATAAGGGAAATTTTCCACCGAAATATTCCCACCGAAAATAATTGGTGGGAATATTTCACAAATTTTCACCGAATTTAATTTCGGTGGGGATATTCCCACCGATGTAAAAGTCAGTGGGAATATTAATATTCCCACCGAATGACATCGGTGGGAATAATTTTTATTCCCACCGACTTTTCAATCGGTGGGAATAATAGGGAATATAATAATTCCCACCGATTCCTAATCGGTGGGAATTTTATTATCCAAAAAATTAATTGTATGTAAAACATGTTATGAGATTATATATTTGTAAATATGATCGTGATTTATAAAATGAATTATGTCGAAATCTTAAATTATATTATTTAAGAACAAAATGACTGATCATGAGGATTAACCTAAAATTTTATAAACAACCCTATACTTTTAGGATTTTATTAAAAAAAATATATAGTCCTGCAATATCACAAATTTAAATTTCAAGAGCTAATTAACGCAGCTATTTATAAACTGTTATAAGGCGTAACCTTTCATATTCTTTTCGAGCAATAATGATGTGTGTTTACGTACTGCAAGAATAAAAAAGAATTAATGGATCAAGTATAATTAAATTAATTCCTTCATTCAAATAATATATTGAAGTCAAATCTTAGTTTTTAATTAGACTCATATATTATTCCCTTATTTTAAATTGTTCAAACTAACAGTATATATAATGCAAAATAGTATTTTTAATGAAACATATAAAATCAAGCGAAACAAATCCTTACGAAATGTGTATGCTATAATTTCGATGTAATTCTCGAATTATTTTCTAATTTTAACAATAAAACAGTCTGTATTATAATTTCGATGTAATTCTCGAATTATTTTCTAATTTTAACAATAAAACAATTTGTATTAGATAATACATTCAATTCTTTATCACCCAAATATATAAACAATAAGAGGAATGCTTAACTAGTACCAGTTTTATGATCGAGACTTCAATTTAAATAATTTTTACATATTATTTAAATAAGAAACAATATTATTTAATAAAAAATATTAATAATACGATACACAATTTTATTAAATAAAAAATAATTATATTTGTAAATATATCATAAAAATTTAAACTCTTAATAAAAATACTACTATTACTTAAATATTACTCCTTTTAACATTTTTGAAGCTTAAGAATTCAATTATCATTCCCACCGCTAGTAAATTCGGTGGGAATGTTCCCACCGAATTTACAAGCGGTCGGAATACTACATTTAATTCCCTATTTACCTATAATCTCCCTCTCCGAATTAAGAAGCCCTTTTTAAAAAAAAAAACAAATCCAACATCCTTCTCACTCACATCCGATCGCGACACCACCAGATCTGGCCCCGATGGCGACACCACCAGCCGAACACCACCCATCCTTCTCCCTCACCATAGCTTCACCTCCGTGCACCACCAGCCGCCCCTAACAGCCGCATCATATCCCCTATTTCCCAACCTACAAAACCCTAAAACTCATTCGGCTGGTAAGGAGTCGTGAAGCAGCCAGGAGCCCAAGCAAATCAGAAAGACTCGCCGCCGACTCCACACCTCCGGTATCCCCCTTTGCCTGTGATAATTTTTAGTTTATCTTGTGTATGATACTTTGAGTAGCCTTGTAGGAACTACTCATCTTTAATACTCATATGTGATAAAGGGGAATCTAGAATATCCACTTACTCTTTAATTTGAACTTCCATATTTTGGTCTCTATTTTTATATGTACATTTTTCATGTTAAGAGTCTCATTTTCATGCGGTCAGTGGCTTGAATTTATGAATAATTGAAACTGAAGTTGCAATTTTAATATCGTAGGATTGAACTCTCATTACTATTATATTCTCACATTAGTCCCAAATCTTTTAAGTATTTTACACTTTAGTCTTGTCGGTTCATTTCCATGTAATTTTGGATCAAAAGTGCGAAGGTAGAGCAATAATATGGACAAAAAGTTTCAAATACCACGTGAGAATAAAAATGCAAACAACGACTGTTATATGAGATCATATTCTAAGAAAATGTGACCAAAAATATTTAGGATCAAACCATATCCATATGGGATTATAACTTCTATCTTGCCATAATAAAACAGCATTATGATTGGAACACTTGGATGAAACTCACAAATTTTGTTTGGTCTTTGTACCAATTGACTTTCTTTTATGCTAATTTTTCTGTGGCTGTCCCCAATAGGACTTCTTGGATTACTTCTTTTAGTTCAGGTAGGTAACATAAACATGGAGGTTGCTGATTAAGCATACTAAACAAATGGCTGATCTTAAGTTAGTTTACTGAAATGTAACTCTTACTGTCACTGATTACATAAGCTACACCTATATGTCCTCTTTCATGAACACTTAAACTGTGAATTGTTGCAGACAACGAGAGTGAGATTCGTCTTTGATGGGGAGGCCCTGGTTTGTTAACTAATCCTTTTATTATTACATCATCAACTAAATGAAATCAACACCTGTGATCAAAATTTTCTATATCTATATATCAGTGAATTGTGATGTATAGAATGGGAAGCAACTCTATGATGTTATGGTGGAAAGATGTGGTCCTTCAAAAACTAGCGGACCTAAATAGTTGTAATGCCTAAGGTTCGAGGTCAAGATGAACTAGTTGCGAGTTCAAACAATTTATCGAGGTAAGAAATGTCTTTAAGCTTTGGTTGAATATTTCTATCTCCTCTTCTTTTTCTGTTATATACTACTCTATTTGCAGTTTCAAACTGATTTTCATTTACTATAACTCTTCCAAAAATGTATAAATTATAAGTACACATTTCCTTGATGGCCATGTTTTGAACTCTTGTTGCAGGGAAGAAGTGGTTCTATTTTCTGGATGCTGAACTGCAGAACATAAAGTATGTAAGATTGTTGATTGTATCACATTATCTTTATTTCATTGTATTGAGGATTCAATGTTCAACCTGTATAATCATGTATGTAATAGGATACTTCACTTTTATGATTTCCTTTCACGTTATCAAATGCCAGACTCGGAAGATGTGTCTGAAACACAAGATATATAGTATAATTATATTAGACAATATTTAATGTTTGTAGGATGATTATGAATATTTATGGCTTGTAAGAATTGATTATTTAAGTTTGTAAGAATTGAATATTTTGTTATGAGTAGATGTATATTAATGTAAATTTATATTGTCGGGAATTCATGCATATTAAAATTTTGAAAATAAAATTATTTTTCAAAATTAAAAAAAAAAATTCAAAAAAAAAAAAAATATTTGAATATATATAAATTCCCACCGAATGGTCATCAGTGGGAAAAAATAAATTCCCACCGATCACGTAATCGGTGGGAATAATTATATTCCCACCGAGTTAAGTTGGTGGGAATATTCCCACCGAATAAGTCGGTGGGAATATTCCCACCGAATATGCGCTCGGTGGGAATTCATTTCTCCACCGACTATCTCGGTGGAAATTTCGGTGGGAAAATTGTCGGTCGGAATTTCGGTGGGAATCCGATTCCGACCCGACTTTTTTCGACCATTTTTTTCAGTGGGAATTTCGGTGGGAATTTCGTCATTCCCACCGATTTTTGCCAAAATTGGTGGGAATTTCGGTGGGAATTTTAATTATTTCTAGTAGTGTCTTTTCTTTTGTCTTGACCTTATGCATTCTGGTCTCGAAATAATTCTCTTTGACTTAACCTTTATGAGCTACTTACATAAAGCCGTCAGATACCTCGGCCGAGGATTTTACCAGAATTAATTTCTCACAGAAATCCATAGGAGAATTTCCCAACCTATCAAGTCGGGTCAATGGATCCTTTGTTGATGATATGAACCTGCATACGAGTTCCTCTATACCCAATATGAGTCCACAGAGACTTTCTGGCGATCCCCAGTCAGTCGGAACTCATATCAAAGCATAGACGTTCTCGCACCAGATAAACCCTATCACCTCAAGTAGTTAGGGATCGTTCCTCGTATACTATTGCAAATTGGAATAACTTCAACCCCGATATGCGACTACCGCTTCCATGGTGAGTTATTTCCTAATTGGGGTATTCAGTGCGCTTGCCATCCCAGCAAGCCACCCACTTATGTGTATCGACTATCCCAGTCACGCTCGTGGACCCCAGCGTCCTCCAGTTCATCGGAGTATACACAATAGTGAGAGTCTAACCGAATCCAACGATGTCCTATCTCGATTGGATTCTACGACTCTTGAATATGTTCTAGATCACGGCCTTGGAGATCAGTCCACGGGTTGTCCCATAGCCCTGTGATCTATGGACTTCTATCCTTATGCGTAGACAAATATTACATAAGATAAAGTTGACCATTTAATAAAAGTGCATTTATTAATCTAAATTGAATAGTTCCTTATTAATTACAATTAATGCTAGCCATACAGCTGGCTTGCAGGACACTATTTCTATCAAAGAAGAAGTAGGATTAGAAGTAGAAGCATTGTTATATTTGTTCTTCATTTTTCGTCTGTAGAACTTTTTGAAGTTGTTCATCAGCAATGCAATGTCTCCAGCAGTGTACTCCTTTTTGTTGAGTATTGTGGCTTCATCAGATGAGTCCATGTCTTTGCTTTTGTAGGCTGGCCTTCTGGGATCTTCAGCAGCAACAAGTGCAGCTGTGGGACTTGAAGTAGAGGTTTCTTCAACACCCATTCTTGGCAGTTTATACTCGTACGCCTTGAGTACTGAGAACAGCTCGATGAGTGAAATCTTTCCCAGATCTCTTGACTCTTCCATGGATGTCACCTACATGTTGAACTTCGGAGGTAGAGCCTTCAGAACTCTGACGGTTATCTCCTTATCAGTGAAGGTTTTTCCAAGCTTTAAAACTTCGTTCAACGTCCTTGTAAACCTTGTATCCATCTGATCAATGGTTTCCGCAGACTTCATCTTGAAGTTGTCCAGCTTTTCCAGAGCAACACTCAGCCGATGCTCTTTGATGGCGTCGTTTCCTTCGCTCATATCACGAACCTTATCCCACATCTCTTTGGCAGTCTTGCAGTGCTTGACTTTGTCAAATCGATCATTGTTAAGGGCCTTGGTCATGATGAAATGGCCAACTTTATCCAGATTGAACAACTTTATTTCTTCGGCTGTCATTTCTGTTAGATCTTTTTCCACCACTATTTCTGCTTCATCAACCGTGATAGTCTTGGTGAATCAGAATGGACCTTTGATGATACATGTGTACATGTTATCATTGTAAGCAGCCAGGAAAATCTCCATTCTAATTTTCCAGTCTTCAAAGCTCATACCAGCTATGTGGGGAACATGACTGATATAATCCATTTTTCAAAAATTTTAATTTTTCCAAATATGCTCTTTTGAAAAGTTTGCAAACCCTTGAAAAACACTCAGATCAAGCTCGTTGATCAGGCAGCTGATTCTAATGAACCACCTGCTCTGATACCACTTGTTGGTCCCAAGTGATCAGATGAGGTCTAGAGGGGGGGGGGAGGGTGAATAGACCTCTAAACTTTTTAACAATTTTTAACTTTAAAACTTTTGTTCTAACTTAAACAGACTAAGCTGTTACCGAACAGTAATTTGACAAGGCTGATCGCGAACAAATCTTTGACCAGCTTTGTTGACCACTAATCTGATAATCACTTAGCTGATTTTTGCTAAAATCAGTTTCAATACTTAGTGTACTTGCAGCGGATTTGTAAAGTGTTTTTCACAAGTAAACTTAGTAGTTTGAAAGTTTGATCCCCAGTTTTATAAAAACTTCTTTTCTTTTAAAACTTTTCAAACAGTTAAATCAAAGTGTTTTTATGCAACTGAAAATATGCCAGTAAACATGCAAGTAAAAACACACAGATTTTTATAGTGGTTATATGGATGTAAATATCCTTTAATCCACTCTTCCAAGTCACACAGATCTTGGGTTATACTATAAACACACAGTTTACAATATCTCCACTTACGCCAAAACAACAAATGAATATTGTTGGATAAGGATGAAGATAAAGGCACTAAAGGAAGTTTGATAAGGGAGGTTTTGAAGGATTCCAAAACTTCAAATCTGGCTAAGTACAAATCAACTTAGATGATGGTCCCTTATGAAGGAATTTTGACTAAGTAAAGAAGACATCAAAAGAGTCAAAATTTCAAGGTCCAAGACTTCTGATCTGCTGAAGGGAAAGTTATCAGACTGATGAAGATCAGCCGACTCAAATCAGATTTGTTCAAAATTGAGATCAGCCGAGTTCGCCATCAGACTTGCAATTCCGTCAGCCAAGTGGAAAGGATCATGAAGTGTTCCCAACGGTAATAAATGCCCCTTGGAGTAATAAATGCTGAAGTACAAGGTTATTAAAGACAAATGATTGAAGAAATGCTTCGCATCAGCTGGTGCATTTAATGCTGCCTGCAGAATAGTACTGTTCACAGTACGGACATACTGCAAAAGAGCCGTTCGCGGATTTTAAGGACCAGTACTCGAGGAATTTGAATCTTGTCTCTCTTCAACGGACATTTTTCAATCCTCTAGTATAAATAGCTGAAAGAGACGAAGAGAATACAAGCAACACAATCTCTGAGAAATTTTCGAAGCAGAATTCTTTAAGTCTCAAGAACAGCTCACTCATCAGCTTAGTCATTTGTTGACAAAAGCAGAGTTGAAGAATCAAGCCAAATACATCTTCTGAGTGAATTTGTAAACACTGAGTGTTGTGAGAAGTAGATATCCGTCTAAGTGAGTGATATTACTTCAGAGAAGTAGGATTTCTTTGTGATTTCTTACTGCGAACTTACGGCCTGTTCATTTGTTGTAAGGCGTAAGCAGAGTATACTGATTACTGTGTGTTTTTAGTATAACCCAAGATCTTTGTGACTTGGAAGAGTGGACTAAAGGATATTCAAATCCATATAACCACTATAAAAATTGCTTGTGTTTTTATTTGCATTTTACTTGCATATTTTCAGTTGCATAAAACACATTAAGTTAACTGTTTGAAAAAGAACTTAAAAAGAGGTTTTACAAATCTGGGGAAACATTTTTCAAACTGCTAAGACTACTTGTGAAAAACACTTTAAAAATCCGCTGCAAGTACTCTAAGTGTTAAAACTGATTTTAACAAAATCAGCTAAGTAACAATCAGACGTGTGGTCAGCAGAGCTGTTCAAAGATTTGTTCGCGAACAGATTTGAAACTAACTACTCTGATCAGCTTAGTCTGTTCACAGTTAAAGCAAAGTTTTAAAGTTAAATTTGAAGAAAATTTTTTAAAGAGGTCTATTCACCCCCCCCCCCCTCTCTAGACCTCATCTGACCACTTGGGACCAAAAAATATGGCCGTAAGCTCGCAGCAGGAAATCACAAAAAAACTCCTTTCTTTGAAGTAATATCACTCACAAAGATGGATATCTACTTCTCACAATACTCACTTTTACAAAATCACTCAGAAGATGTAATTTATCGTTGTTCTTCAACTCTGCTTTCGTCAACAAATGACTAAGCTGATGAGTGAGCTGTTCTTGAGACTTAAGAGATTTTTCTTCGAAATTCTTCTCAGAGATTGTGTTGTTATTTTTCTCTTCGTCTCTACAGCTATTTATACTCGAGGTTTGAAAAATGTTCGTTGAAGAGAGACAAGATTCAAAAATCTCGGGTACTGGTCCTTAATTTTCGCGAACGGCTCTTTGCAGTCTGTCCGTACTGTCAACAGTACTTTTCTGCAGGCAGCATTAAATGCACCCAGCTGATGCGAAGCATTTCTTCAATCATTTGTCTTTAATAGCCTTGTATTTCAGCATTTATTACTTCCAGGGGCATTTATTACCGTTGGGATGGCTTCTTGATCTTTTCCACTTAGCTGACGAAAGTACTAGTCTGATGGCGAACTAAGCTGATCTCAAACTTGAACAAATTTGTTTTGAGTCGGCTGATCTTCACCAGTCTGATTTCTTTTCTTCAGCAGATCAGTAGCCTTGAACCTTGAATTTTGACTCTTCTGATATCTTCTTTACTTAGTCAAAAATTCTTCAAAGGGATATCAGCTAAGTTAATTTATACTTAGCAGATTTGAAGTTTTGGAATTCATCAAAACCTCCGTTTACTTATTGTGTTCAGTGCTTCTTCATCTTCATCCTTATCCAACATTAACATTTATTCAATGATTTAACCCTTTCTTCATATATTTCACCTGTTTTTCACTGATTTCATCGATTTGTTTTTCATGTTTGTGAAAAACATCACCAGAATTTTCATCGATTTCACATGTATTTATCGATTTTACTGGCACTTTTTATTACTGATTTGCCTCTTTTATTCACCTACTTCACCGTTCATAATTTCATCCAGATCGATTTCACATATTTTCATCAATTACATCAAATTTATTTGAACGGTTTCAACAACATATCCGTTTTTTCACTTAATTCACACGTTTTTGTCGAAAAGATTTCCATGAAAATTTGAGGTAATGTTTCTTATGTCAAATAAAGATTACTTAGTTCACTAAGTCATAAACATTTTTGGTCATTCATAGGTAAGATGCGATTCTACTTGAACATGTTTTATTATATTTAAGAGAATATAATTTTTTTTAGGAGTGACATATTGTACTAAATCTTTAAATGATACAAATAATATTTTGCACATAACAACATTTTGATAATATATTATAATAATTTTACATATATAATTTAGCAACTATTCAATATAATAGTGTTTTTATTTTTATTTTTATGTGTTATAAGAGAACAATAATGAAATTATAAAAGTGATGTTAGTTAATTTCTTATTTATTAGAGTTAATATAGTTTAATTTGAATTTAGTTTTATTTTTCTTCCATATTCATGGTTCTTGGTTAGGAGGAAAGGAAGTTACAAATTTTCTTAAAATATTTTCCTACCAAATTTTCATGAGAAAATTTAAGGAAAATTCATGTTTGATTATATTTTTTTATTATACTTTACAAGTTGAGTAAGGGCATTTTTGTCTTCACAAAAAAAGAAAAAAACTTAAAACATTCACACTTTTAGTATTAGTATAGATATAGATCTATTCAACAGTTTTCTTAAGTGTTTTATGTAATTTTGAAAATATGCAAAGTAAAACACAAGAATTTTTATAGTGGTTATATGGATAAAAATCATTTAGTCCACTCTTCCAAGTCACGAAGATCTTGGGTTATACTATAATCACTCAGATTACAATACACTCTACTTATGCCAAAACAACAAATGAAAGTGGCCGTAAGCTTACAATATGAGATCACACAGAAAACCTATCCTCTGAAGTTAGATCACTCACAAAGATGGATCTACACATCTCACAACACTCCTTACACAGTTTTTCACTCAGAAAAATGTTTATCTTGAACTTCAACTTGGTTCTGTAAACAAATGACTTCGCCAGGTGAGTGAGCTGTTCTTGAGACTTAGAAAGATTTTGCTTCGGAAATTTGCTCGGAGTTGTGTTGTTCTCTTCTTCTTCAGTCTCACGAACTATTTATACTCAAGGTTTGAAAAATGTCCGTTGAAGAAAGACAGAACTCAAATTCCTCGGGTACTGGTCCTTAATTTCTGCGAACGGCTCTCTGCTCTGCATCAGTACTATCAACAGTACTTTCTGTTAGTCGCATTAAAAGCACTAAGCTGATACGAGGTTTTCCTTCAATCATTTGTCATTAATACCCTCAGTCTTCAGCATTAATTACTCCAAGTGCATTTATTACCGTTGGAGAGACTCCCTGATCATCCTCACTTGGCTGATGAGAATCACTAGTCTGATGATGAACTGAGCTGATCCCAAACTTGAACTAATCTGATTTGAGTCGGCTGATCTTCACCAATCTGATTTCCTCCTTCAGCAGATCAGTAGTCTTCTGGACCAAATTGAATTTTGTCTTGACTGATATATCTTTAGCTTTGATCAAAATTCTTCTAAGGGATTTTTACTAAGCTTTCCTAACTTAGCTGGTTAAGATATTTTGGAAATCATCAAAACCTCCATTTAACTTCAAAATTACTTGTCATCTGATCTACATCTTCATCCAACAGCAATTATTGCCACCACCAATTCCTCTCTCTTCACCTCCGACACCACAACCACCACCCAACCCTTCCCCACCTGAAAACATATCTTTACATGAGCGAAGTAGTTGGACTTATAAGAAGTGTTGTGATTAACTTTGAAAATTCATGTGAGGGGCACATATATATTTTCCGTCGAACAAAAATTAAATAAAATTATCTGAGGCGGTGAAGTGCTTAATTTGTACATATGGATGGTAAAGTGCCACAATATGTAACTTTCGGGAATAAGATTTTTGTCAATTTTTTAAAGTGAATTTCATAAATCATATAGAAATTTTTATCAATTTTTTTTTAAAATGGGGGTTTATTGCAAAATTTTTTAAAGCTGCGGGGGGTTAGTAGTAATCTTTTAAGTTAAGGGGATGTTTTTTCATCATTTGATAGGGTAAAATTATCATTTCGAATCGAGAGAGATATTTTTTTGGTAATAATGAAAAAAGGTATAGGGTTTTTTGGCTAATAAAAATAACAAAAAACTATTTTTTAGTTAGGCAAGACGGGGTGTTGTTAAATTTTACTCATTAAAAAGGTATATTTATCTTGAAGAAAATAAATTATTTTAACTTGAATTTTAAAGGGACACGCGTCACCAAGATAAAAATTACCTCATGTACTATCCATCCCACAAAATCTCATTTTAGACGGACCCTACTTAAATAGGTGTAAAGTACATACATGCATGCACCGAGTAAAACAAAAAAGTGTTGAGTTTTATTTGATTTTTTTTCGAGTAAGATTATGTTTAACTTCGTTTAAATTTTCAAGACAAAATTTGTATTAACTTTAATCGAGGCAAAAATTTATTTTTGGGATCATAGAACTAGGGGTTTCTATTTTGTTACCATTGTGTCAATTTTAAAACTAATTCTGACTGACCTTTTCAATTTTGGTACTTTCGCCAGTTGACTTAACGGTCAACTGACGAAAGTGCTATAAATGACCTCTAAACTTGGATTGATCATTTGGTATATTCGATGCACATATGACATGGTGCAACATGCAATTGAAATTTATATAATTCAATTTTTGCATATTTGGTGACAATCAGATCTTGAAATTAAGTCCTTAAATTTAGAAGTCAAATAAAATATCAACTGCATGTTACATGACGTTATTTGAGGCACGGATGCATAAAATAAGTTTCCTTCAACTTGTGATTTTGCAAATATGTATATATGATGATCATCAAATGATCAATTTTGAAGCTTAACTATGAGGAATCCGAATAACTTGGGGGCAAAACAATATAAAGTACTTTTAACAGTTTCGAACTTTTTTTGATGGTATCTCTTGGCATATGCTTTATAATATTTTCTTTTGACTTGAAATTGATGCATGGATTGGACTGATGGGTATTTTACCATACCTTCTTCCAGCATCATGGAAAAGAATTCAATTCTCAATTCTTATTTTACCATGGCTCGATTAATTTAAGAGATAGGATACGTATGAAATTTAAAACATGAGAATTAAGAATACTCAAAAGTAAAAGAATCTTGGCATCATTGAGAAGTTAGGTGAAATCATGACAAAGTAGAATACATACATTTCTTTTATTGTTTTGGCTAATCATGGCAAACTCTTTATTTGTCTTCTATGTGAAGTTTTTAAAATTTTAAAGTATTTTATTTTTATTTTTTATTTTTTAACTATAAACACTACTATTCATTCATTTAAGAGTTTAAGATAAGTACGGAGAAAATTGCTATGAAAAAATATGAGTCAACCTAGCTAAAGGAAGCTCAACCATGAGTCTAGCCAATAATGTGTTTTTAGGTGTATTACAATATTTGAATTAATTATTCTACATGATCTTATTTCTTGCAATATTTTAGTTGAACAATTTCAAATGAATTATCATGCTCAATTTGTTGTTTCTGGTAACAATTTAATTATGAATGTGAGGAGCAAATCGGGTACGAATTTGGTTTACAGTATCTTGACATTTCTCTTTTTGATGATGAGCCCCCTGTTACCACCGAGGAATCCGATGAGGGGGAAAGAAAGGCTCAAAGGGTCCGGACAAGGGCTAACAGATTAGTATTAAATTCATAAGAATGATTGTCGTGTCGAATGTAAAGCGTACTCGTCTTGGTGATCTAAAGAGTAATAAACACTTTCTTGAATATTTGGAACAACGTTTCCGCAATACGAATAATTAGTTGCTCGACTTGACCCTTTACTTGCTACCAAGCATGAGTGGTCCAAGGGTATGCAAAATCATCTAGTGAAGATGACTAATTTGATCAGTAATTATCTTTATTGGGCATTGTGATGAACGAGTTCTTCCTAGTGGTTATATACTAATGTTGCTGTCTTCTGGATATTGAGCTTTTCATATAAGTTACAACACAAAAAAAAAAGTGGTAATTGGAGGAATAGTCTTGAATATTAATTTAGGAAAAGGCACGACTCAAATAATAAAAATCTCATTCTGTCAGTGGTGACCCAAGAAAATGAGAAGCATAAGAAGGGAACTAAGAAATGAAACAAACCATTGTCTAAGAGCAAGAAGCCAATGAAAGCTATGTTAAATGTCATTTTTACAATAAACATGGGCACAATAAGAAACATTGCGTTGCATGATTCGAAAAGAAAAGTAAGTATTTGGGTTTAGTATATATCGATTCAAATCTTGTTAGTGTTCCTTTTGATCTGAAACATACTAAAGCCAAATGCTGACTTCTTTTAAAACCACGACTTGCATTTAGGGTAATATTTCAAATAGATCCACATTTGTTACAAAAGCGGCAATTATCTTATTCAAATCCTTCTTTGGTGGCAACCTATCTTTCTTTGGTAATATTATAGGATTATTATTGATTTTCATTTAATCCTATAATATCAGTGTTAACAATAATTAACATAGAAATTAATTTATATATAATAATCCAAAAAATGTGTTGTGGATGTAGCTTGATAAGAATGGCAGGCCTGAAATTTGCAGAAATGGACAATCTGACCAATCAACTAGGCTGACACTATGTACTTGTCTTAAAACAAGTGTGTTTGGGCCTCAATCGAAATTGGTGTCTCGCGGACCTTTTGGGCTAAAATCGATGGAGATCGTGTTTGGTCCATTGGGATGAAATTCTTCGGCCAAAATCGTTCCAAACAAGCCCCTAGAGCCTTTGTCTATGGGCTTAAATCTAATAGGTTATGTTAATGGGCCATAATTTATTTGTCTTTTACATAAAGCTTTATAAATTTAAGGGGCTTGCTTTTTTTTTTTTTTTTTTTATTTATTATAAACACTACAATTCATTTAAAAGTTTAAGATTAGCACGAACAGAATTGCATATGTGGTATTAAATTTTATATCGATTTTCACTTGTTGTACTATAAAAATTTAAGTCGACACATTTGTTACCATATTTAACAAATCTACACATTTTTAGTACCACTGTAAAAATACATAAATAAATAAATAAATTAACTTGATTTGTTTATACCCCTAACAATGATCCATTGACCATGAATAATATTATGCTGTGCGAAACTCAATCCATACACAGAGCAAAAAGCAAATATGAAGTCGCAAAATTCTGAAAATTGCGAAACTAATACAAATATATTAAAATATTATGGTTGATCATTTAAACATTCTTTAATAAAAATATAGTACTTCATAAACTAATACAATACATAAATAGAAAACTTATGAAGCCCGGCCCGATTGATTTTCGAAATGCCTCTTCAGACGATTCTTGTGCACCAATATCTTTACATACAACCAATCTCCCGCACTTTTGAGCATCTTGGAAAAGATAATATTGCACGATCTATTGTGAAATATAGTCCCCATAACTACACAAAAGCTAATGACGAATCCGAGCGCCATACATATATAAAACTCTTGACCGACGATAGAACTACTATCTGAATTTTCGTCCCCGTCATCGTCATTGTCTTTAACCATTGGTTTTTTGGGCAAGAGATCTTCAGGACAAGGTTTAGATTTGATGGGGGCTATTTCGCACCCTACATATTACTCGTATCGAACGAAGATGTTAAGATCGATTAGACCAATCCGAGCAAGATCAAGATCGTCTAACAGACCCGGCCAAGCATGGCTCTCTTCGATCTAAAGATAATAGTCCGGACCCATGAAGGATATTTGGGCCGAGTCCTATTAGGACTATGATTCCTTGTAAAACTAGGTTAAACATTGTATAAATACCTAGTTAATCATTGTATCAAACAACTACGAAATCCTATTCTTCAAGGATATACAAATATTCTCTGCCTAAGGCATTACTATTGAATAAGAATCAATATTATTCATAGCATTCTAATCTCCATATTGATGTGTTGTTAGCTTTATTTGTGGTTTAACTTCTTGTTCTTAATCATTGCTTTTCTTTGTGATTGATCCATCCGGAATAAAGTAACAGAGCCCTACTAAATATACAAATTCACTGATATACAATTAACCCGACGAAATCCGGTTAAATCAGTTGGCGCCCACCGTGGGGCTAGGTTAATTATTCGAATCGACACATGGCTCGCCCAAGGAAAAGCGCTCGCGTTGGAGCGAGAAGCAATACGACCACAGGTCACAACACATCTGAAGATCCACAAGACAACAATGATAACAACAATCCAAACACCAATGAAAACCTCCCAGATACCCGTTCCCGTCAGCAGGAACACCAAGGCGGTCTTACCGGTACAATACCAGAAGAACCGGAGCTCCCCGAAATACCCGCTCCTCTCCCTGGCGCTCAGGAAAAACTGAAACAAATAGCGATGCTCTTCAAATCACTCTCTCCAGAAGAATTGCTAGTTTTAGACCAAATTCCTCGAAACGCCACGGCTCCTGGGGCAGCTCCCGCGCCAGGAGTGCCAAGGCCGAACGAACGGACCTCTCAACAAGCTGACAGCCCAGCGAGTGAGCGACGCTCGCTACACAGCCCGCAGCAGGTAAATTCAAAACCATCCGACAACCGTCCCCAAAGAAGAACTGGTCGAAGGGTGCCGCAAGCAGTTCGCAGCGGATCGAAGGAACGAACGATCATCCCAATCGAAGATGATATAGATGATACAATCCCCCATCGACCGAGAGCGACTCGATTCTCAGAACGAGAAATTGAAAGGATGGTACAAGAGCGACTTGAACAACGATTACGATCTGTGCAGAACCCGTGGGCCCGGACTTCAGAACTCCAAGAAAGCCTTGCGGCTTGCTCCCCTTTTTGCAGGGAAATAAAAGAAGCGCAGTCCATGGGACAGGTCCCGGGAAGACTACCCCGATATGATGGAACCACCGACCCGGACGATTATATCTTTAGCTTTACAAACATAATGAATTTATACGCCCACTCCGCCGAATTCACCGCCAAACTAATGGTAACAACATTCGAAGGACTCGCGCTGGATTGGTTTGCCAAACAACCAGCCAACTCTATATTCAGTTTCCGAGAATTATGCAATAAACTAACACAGCAGTTTGCCAGTCAAAAGAGACAAAAACTTCCGATGAGCTACCTGGGAACCATACACCAACAAGAGGGAGAAACCCTAAGAAATTGGTTGGCGAGGTTCAACGTAGAATTACTCAAAATCGAATCACCGAATATCGATTATATAATTTCTATCCTCTTCGACCTCACTAAAAATAGGCAGTTCGGAAACGCCCTCAGTCGAAAACAACCAAGAACATTTGCCGACATTATGAGCTTGGCTTCTAAGTATATGACCCAAGAAGAGATGAATTCCTTTAAGGATAAAAACAAAAACAAAGCCACCACCTCAAGCTCCAAACGGCACGATAGGTTTCCTACCCAAAAAGCTTCGGATTACGAGCGATCTTCCAGAAGAGGTAATGTTTTTCACCGACTGGAATGCAACAAAGCCGATCATGACAAACGACCTAATTTCTACCAAAGACCAAGAAACCATGATCAACCAATAAGAAGCAGGGTGAACCAAGTAGAACACCCAAGGTTAAATATTCCAATGGAAGAAATATTGGAAGTCCTAGAAAGAAATAACTGGATCCCCGAAGCGAGGAAAATCGCGCAGCCAAGACCGGGCTCTCGCAACTACGATCAGTACTGCAAATACCATAGAGCACATGGACATCGAACGGAGAATTGTTTTCACCTTAAGAGAGAAGTTGAGAAACTTATCGAGCAAGGAAAACTCGATGAATACATAGAGCGAGATAATCATAGAAGGGAAAGAAGTAGAAGCCCTCGGAATGTTGATCGAAGGAGAAATTCTCGTCAAAGGACACCCGAACGCCGACCTATTCCGGAATCGAATCACGACCAGATCAATGGGACTATCCATACGATCTCCGGGGGTCCTGCGGGTGGAGATAGTCGTAACGCCCGGCGAAGAACTGCCAGGTCCATAATCGGAAACTCAAAATACCCAAAAGAAATTTGGACCCTGGACAGTAGGCCATCAAACGATCAGCAGATCAGTTTTAATGAAGGTGAAGCACCTAAGAATATTGTCTGGGACGCAAGAGAGGATAACCCCGACTTCCCTATGGTAATATCGCTAGAAATAGCAAATTACAACGTCAAGAGGATCTTAATAGATAATGGGAGCTCAGCCAATATTATCTCCCGAGAAGTTTTGGCCCAAATGAACTTGGGACAGATAAACTTGCAGAAAGTAGCTACGCCATTAATAGGATTCGGGGGGTCCGAAATCATTCCCAGCGGAACGATAACTTTAAGCGTATCGCTCGGTAAAATACCCCACCGGACAGTGAAGCTAGTAAAATTTCTAGTAGTAGAAACCCCTTTCGCTTATAATGCAATATTGGGAAGACCTGCTCTCAATCTATTCCGAGCTGTTGTCTCTACTTATCACCAGAAGATAAAGTTCCCAACCGATAGAGGCATCGGAGAAATAACAAACGACCATTGCATGGCTTGGGACTGCTACAGTACCTCGTTAACTATGAAAGAACAGCCTAAGCCTATAATTCCGAACAAGAGAAAGATCGAAGGCGATCTCGTTACAAATGAAGTTGAAATCCCTAGTACTGATCGACTAGATAAAAAGGGGAAAGAACCGCTAGACTTATCTTTGAAACCCCCTGAACATAAAGATGTAATTCTAGTAGAAGGTGACTCATCCAAAAAGACGAGAATTGGTACAGAGTTGAGCGAACAAGGAGAAATAATGCTGATCGACTTCCTCAGAAACAATGCTGATGTCTTCGCCTGGAGTGCAAATGATATTGAAGGAATTGATCCTCGAATAATCAAGCATTCCCTAAAAATAGATCCTTTGGCGAAACCCGCCAGACAGAAGAAGAGAAATCATGGACCGGTGAAAGATAAAATTATCAAAGCCGAGGTCGAAAGGTTGCTCGAGGCAAAACAAATCCGAGAAATTCATTTCTCGGAATGGCTATGCAATGTCGTACTAGTCGCTAAAGGAGATAAAAAAGATAATAAATGGAGGATGTGTAATGATTTCACCGACCTCAACAAATTGTGTCCGCGTGACCCTTACCCCCTGCCAAGGATCGACTTATTGGTTGACTCGACGGCTGGCTTCGCATTATTCAGTATGATGGACGCCTTCCAAGGGTTTTACCAAATATACATGGATGAGCGGGATCAAGAAAAAACCGCGTTCGTAACCGAGCAGGGAGTATATTGCTTCATAGTAATGCCATTCGGCTTAAGAAATGCCGGAGCTACTTACCAAAGGTTAGTAAACCTAATGTTCAAAGAATTAATCGGAGAACTGATGGAAGTCTACGTGGATGACATGCTGGTCAAAAGTATGAATGAAGCAGATCATGTAAAGCATCTAGATCGATGCTTTCAGATCTTAAGAAAATATCGTATGAAGTTAAACCCCGCAAAATGCACCTTTGGGGTCAAATCAGGAAAATTCTTGGGATATCTAGTTCACCAACGCGGAATCGAAGCCAATCCAGAAAAAATCCGAGCCATAACTGAAATGAAACCTCCTAAAACTATCTCTCAAGTACAAAGCCTAGTGGGAAAAATCGTAGCATTAAACAGATTTATATCAAAGTCCGCAGACAAAAGCCTCCCTTTTTTCCAAACTCTCCGAAAAGCAAAGAACTTTGTTTGGACTGAAGAATGCGATCACGCCTTCGAGCAGCTCAAAGTATATTTGACGACACCTCCGATGTTGGCAAAACCAACGGAAGGAGAACCGTTATACATGTACATCTCCATCTCCGATGCCGCGATCAGTTCGGTACTAATCAAAATTGAGGGCTCGGATCATAAGCCCGTATATTATCTCAGCAAATTATTACAGGGGGCGGAGAAGAATTATTTAGAAATAGAAAAATTCACATTGGCCTTAGTAGTGGCCGCACGAAAACTCCGACCCTACTTCTTAACTTACAAAATCATCGTTCTGACGAATCAGCCACTAAGGCAAGTTCTAGCAAAACCAGAAGCCTCCGGTCGACTAATCAAATGGGCCATCGAGCTCAGTCAGTTCGAAGTGGACTACAAACCAAGGATTGCCATCAAGGCCCAAGTGTTGGCCGATTTTATATTAGAAACACCGACACAGGCAACTGAATCGTCGAGCTGCTCCAACAACGATGTCTTGGTCATTGAAGATCAAACCTGGCTAATGCTTGTCGACGGTGCTTCTTGCCGAGAAGGAGGAGGCGCCGGAATCAACTTCACCGGACCAAATAAGGAAGATTTAAATTACGCGATAACACTGGACTTCGTCGTGACGAACAATGAAGCTGAATATGAAGCATTAATCGCAGGAATGGAGATGGCGATCAAAGCCAATATAAAAAGTCTTAAGGTACTCACTGATTCAGAATTAGTGCAAAGACAGATAGAAGGCCTATACGAGGCTAAGGAATTCAATATGATCAAATACCTCGCCAAAGTGAAAACTCTAGCCGAGAGATTTGAAAGTTTTATTATCCAGAACATACCACGTTCGGAAAATAAATGGGCCGATCAGCTATCAAAATTCACAGGATCCCATGACGGAAAGACCGAACGGGTGATCAACTGGTTGATCTCTAATACGCCAGCAATCGACATCGATGAAACGCCAGTAGTCGATATAATGGAAATCGAAGAAGCCGAAGAAAACTGGATGACCCCAATGATAGACTATCTTCGAGAAGGAAAATTACCACCTGACCAAAATGAAGCTCGGAAAATAAGATATCGAGCTCCGAAATATACACTATAGAAGGAAAACTCTCCGAAGATCAGTATCAGGATTCTTCTGAAATGCGTCCCTGAATCACAAACCTCGATATACTACGAGAAATACATGATGGGGATGCAGGAAACCACAGCGGATCAAGAGCATTGGCTTTAAAATGTCTCAGGACGGGTTACTATTGGCCGACCATCAATAAAGATGCCGCTCAATATGTCCAAGAATGTCATCACTGCCAGATCCATGCTAACATATGTCATCGACCAGCAGAAAACATGCACCCTATTCCAGTTTGTTGGCCATTCGATCAATGGGGAATGGACATCGTGGGACCTTTTTCCCAGTGCCAGATCTAAGAATACCTATGTCCTGGTCGCTGTAGAAACTACTTCAGGCAAAT
>CM064883.1:91970214-92066017 GCA_003313485.2 Penstemon barbatus | reverse complement strand
GACAGATAGAAGGCCTATACGAGGCTAAGGAATTCAATATGGTCAAATACCTCGCCAAAGTGAAAACTCTAGCCGAGAGATTTGAAAGTTTTAGTATCCAGAACATACCACGTTCGGAAAATAAATGGGCCGATCAGCTATCAAAATTCACAGGATCCCATGACGGAAAGACCGAACGGGTGATCAACTGGTTGATCTCTAATACGCCAGCAATCGACATCGATGAAACGCCAGTAGTCGATATAATGGAAATCGAAGAAGCAGAAGAAAACTGGATGACCCCAATGATAGACTATCTTCGAGAAGGAAAATTACCACCTGACCAAAATGAAGCTCGAAAAATAAGATATCGAGCTCCGAAGTATACACTTATAGAAGGAAAACTCTTCCGAAGATCGGTATCAGGAATTCTTCTGAAATGCGTCCCTGAATCACAAACCGTTGATATACTACGAGAAATACATGACGGGGATGCAGGAAACCACAGCGGATCAAGAGCATTGGCTTTAAAATGTCTCAGGACGGGTTACTATTGGCCGACCATCAATAAAGATGCTGCTCAATATGTCCAAGAATGTCATCACTGCCAGATCCATGCTAACATATGTCATCGACCAGCAGAAAACATGCACCCTATTCCAGTTTGTTGGCCATTCGATCAATGGGGAATGGACATCGTGGGACCTTTCCCAGTGGCCAGATCCAAGAAAACCTATGTCCTGGTCGCTGTAGAATACTTCAGCAAATGGATAGAATGCGTCGCTCTCGCACGAATAACCCAATTCCAAGTTATCAATTTCCTATGGAAATTCATTGTTTGTCGATTCGGCATCCCTAGGATCCTTATCTCCGATAATGGAACTCAGTTCGCTGGGAAACAGATAATAGAATGGTGTACAAAACTTGGAATTCAACAAAATTTTACCTCGGTAGGACATCCTCGAGCAAATGGACAAACTGAAGTAGCAAACCGAGAGATAATAAAATCTTTGGAAAAAAGATTAGGAGCAGCCAAAGGAAAATGGCTAGATGAACTCCCAGGAGTATTATGGGCTAATCGAACGACAGTAAGGAGCTCAACTGGGGAAACCCCATTTAGCTTGGTATATGGGTCGGAAGCGGTTATCCCTGTGGAAACCCTAATCCCAACGCCAAGAGTAGAAATGTTCGACGATCAAGAAAATGAAAAGTCAAGAGAAAACGACATTGATTTAACAGAAGCTTTAAGAGACAAAGCTGCTGTACGCTTACAAGCCACTAAAGCTAATATGGAGAAAGCATATAATCAAAAAGTACGCATCCGCACCTTCAAAGAAGGAGATTTGGTCTTGAAAAAGGTAGAAGTATCCAAGCATGTGGGAAAGTTACAACAAAATTGGGATGGACCTTACATCGTCATTGGTGTGGGGAAGAAAGGTTCATACAGAATTGCACATTTGGATGGAACTGCCTTACCAAGAACATGGAATGCTGTCAACCTTAGGAAATACTATGGTAAATAAATTTTAGCATATTATAATGCATTTTTTACTTTTTACTTTATCAAATTTCAATCTTTGTAATAAAGGCCTTGGCCTAAAAGTTCAATTATTAAAGATTTCTTTGCCACTCTATATACATCGATTATATCGGTTAAACATTCATCGAAACCACGCATACATATTATCAGAAACAAAAACGAGTCGAGTAAACATTGATCCGCTCAATAAAAACTCCTCGATATATCTAAAGACTTTTTGGTTAAGAAACCTAAGTCTATAATCAAAAACGAGTCGAGTAAACATTGATCCGCTCAATAAAAACTCCTCGATATATCTAAAGACTTTTTGGGTTAAAAACCTAAGTCTAATTAAAAACGAGTCGAGTAAACATTGATCCGCTCAATATAAACTCCTCGATATAATCAACGATCAAAAAAAAAAAAAAGACTTTTTGGGTTAAAAACCTAAGTCTAATTAAAAACGAGTCGAGTAAACATTGATCCGCTCAATATAAACTCCTCGATATAATCAACGATCAAAAAGACTTTTTGGGTTAAAAACCTAAGTCTAAAAACGAGTCGAGTAAACATTGATCCGCTCAATAAAAACTCCTCGATATACTCAACGATCAAAAAAGACTTTTTGGGTTAAAAACCTAAGTCTAAATAAAAACGAGTCGAGTAAACATTGATCCGCTCAATATAAACTCCTCGATATAATCAACGATCAAAAAAAAAAAAAGACTTTTTGGATTAAAAATCTAAGTCTAATCTGAAAAGAATCGAGTAAACATCGATCCGCTCGATAAACACTCCTCGAACTATTTACAAAGATCAAAAGGACTTTTTGGGTTAAAAACCTAAGTTCTAAATAAAAAAAACGAGTCGAGTAAACATTGATCCGCTCAATAAAAACTCCTCGCTCAAGCTTATCGATCTAAATACTTTTTGGTTAAAAACCTAAGTGTACAGTCATAAATGAGTTGAGTAAACATTGATCCGCTCAATAAAAACTCCTCGATATATCAAAAAGACTTTTTGGGTAAAAACCTAAAGTTCTAGATTATGACAAGTCAAGTGAACGTTGATACGCTCAATAAAAACTCCTTGATCTGTTCCTAACGATCTAAATGATTTGCTAAAGTTTTGAAGATAGGCTAAGTGTAAAACCGCCTGCTCGGATAAAGCTACGCATAAGTAAATTATAACAGATTAACGACAAGGAAGGAACAAGGAATAAAGTATATTTTTATTCATCAAAACAGTTACATACAAAATCATACGTTACAAAGGCCTACATACTACTTAAAGGTCATTACAAAGTGTAAATAAGATGATCCTCTGATATCAGCGATCTTCACGACAATGTCCACGGAAACACCAATCTCCTCCCTAGTACCTCGTCGATTATGATAAACCACCTAAGAAGCATGCTGCTCAGGATGGTCGACTTCTTTGGTTCGACGGCCAGGCTCTGAAGATCAAATGTTCTTCCAGACGAAATGAACATTACCAGCCAGATAGCTAAGCAATGCTCACTCACCCGTAAGAAGATACTGCTTTTACTTTATCTATAAAACATTTTACTCTAGAGCAGCATCTCTTCGGGACCGTCGTGGAACGGTAAGTTTACCAGCCACCTTGGAGGACTATCACTCCGGAGGTTACATCGAAGAGCAGAGGTGGCTGGCAAGTATGAACCCACCATGTGCAAACGGAAACCACGGACCTCAAATTGATGAAGACAAAAACTGAGATCTCATGGGACCCGTCGATACAAGGTAGGGCTGACATGGGACCCGTCAATACAAGACTGGGAACAACTTCACTATTTTGAATAAATAAATCATGATAATGTGATTTTTTGAAGACAATGGGATCAGAGGGCAGAATAAAATCTAAGGAATTTGAGATCTCCATCCTTTTTGGTATTGCAAATGAATAATATAAGCCACCCCCCTATTTATAGGGGCAGATCTAAGGGATCCAACGGCTGAAAGGTATTTAATCAACGGACATAGATATGACCCTTTGACTCCCCATAATAAATGCAAGTAAGTTGGAACGGCACCATCTATTCGCCCCAACCAATTGACAACAAGAGAAGTCTTGGATCGAAGCGATCAGCCAAATGACACAAAGAGCTCCAGACCGGTCATACTGGAACGATCATACTTCATGGTCGATAGCTTAAAAACCTAGAAGCCACAAACGAAGTAACATGAGCTTCAAAATCACAGCGAAAAGGACAATTGCTCGATAAAAGATAAAAGATCAAACCCTTCACCATTCGAGGAACGTCACTGCCTCATACGTCATATGAATGACCATTGATTAAGCTACACAGAAACTCCCATGGAGTCCAAGATATCTGACATAGAAATCAGGAGAATAGTCCTCCTCCGTCTACATGGCAAAGACGTCACTGCCTAATATACCAAAGAATTGCTTAAGAAGGTCTGAACAGGGTAGATCTGGCTAAAACAAATACATTTTCCAATTCCTCCCATATCAAGAAAGTGATATAATGGTACACTAGCCAAGGAGCATATCGTTCTAAAATTGATTCTGGGAAATATAAGGGTTTGGAAAAGATTGAAAGGAACATTTTTCTGACTACCTCCTTAAGGAAAACCGAAGATCAACAAAGGGACAATAACCTCCTTATATAAGATTTGGATCACAAAAAGACAAAAGTACAAAGCGTAGTTTGGGCATCGACCAAGATGATGCACTTTTTCGATATGAATAACCTATTGTCTAAATCAAGAAAACAAAGGAATATACTGGACTCGACTTGCAGAAGATACCAATATATATAAGCACAAAGGAAGAACGAGCATAACAAAGTGTATATACAGAAGCTAATTGATAAGGCAAAAACCTGCCTACAAAAGATCATCGTTTCCAATTTTTCCTCCCATTACAAAAATTTCAGCCCAAGTAACTACACAAAACTCGGGCCATAAAAAAAAAAAAAAAAAAAAAAAAAAAAAAAAAGGAGACAGTCCAAGGTCTGCCAGGTCGAGCAAAAGTCACTAAGAAGAACGGTCAGCAGGCCGACTACCAGAAACAGCTTTCCGAGGAGTCAGACTCCCAGCAAAAGCCATCAATTCTTCTTGACGCTTTAGATAACCGGCGTCATAACCTTCCTCATAAGACTGCCGACGAGATTCTTCCGCCAGAACAGCAGCCTGAGCTAAATTGTCTCTCTCCTTTTCAAGGACAACTTTTTCGGCCTCCAATTTTTGAAGATCATCTTTATCAAGTTGCAGCTGCAACTCTAAACCCCTGCTTTTAGCTTTCTCGGACTCCAACTGACTCTGAAGAGCTGTCCGACGATTCCACAGTTCGTCATTTTGCACACCCAGTTGGAGCGCAAAATACTTGCCCTAAGAACAGAAAGAATAAGAGAAATCGCCTTACAACAAGGAATTCTAAAACAAAGAACAGAAAAAATATTCGAAATATGCCTACCTGCTCACATATCTTCACCAAAGATTGAACAAGGCGAAGATTGGAGGTGCCTTCGAGCTTCCTCAACTCGCCAGGCAGAATAGTACTCATGCCCAGGTCCCATGACAAAGCATCAGGTTCAACAGAACCAGGCAGTTCGCTGGACAAAGGGACACCATCCGAACGTGGAGTCTCCGACAAAAGAATGTCATCAACTTGTTGGAGGATGCATCGCTCATCTAACTGACGAGGAGATTCTCTCCCATCGGGACTAACAGTGGTCTCCTTACCGGAAGCAGAAATTACGGTTCGGCGGCCAGACCCGGAACCTCTTCGACCTCCGGAAGGTCCTCCAGACTCAAAGGAAGTAGTCATCACAGTAGTATCATTAAACAAAAATTCGGGGCAGTCCTGCACAATAGATTGTGCTAAGGAAGGATTGACGAAAAAGCCGCCACCAGTTTGCCCTCCGCTGGCGATTGGGGCACTAGAAACTGACAAAGGAAGGGAAACAGTAAAATTCCCCCCATGAAAAACATGCTCAAAAGAAGGAGCACTTGAACTAACAGCTATATTATAAGCCGGTTCCTCGTTGGACATGTCGCCAAAAGCTAACCGACCAGGGGAAGGCATGCTTCCTACTTGAGTCGAAGCAGAATGGATTGATTCAAAAAACGACGAGTCTACCGCAGAGAGAGGCTCAGAAACGACAACACTAGTATCGATCTCCGACCTAATTGTTTGTGACGAACGGGGAGGCTCCATCGATGGTCCGTCTCTTCGATGCCTTTTGGATCTATTATCACGAGCGCTCTCTCGAGAAGGTCGCTTCGAAGTATTGCCAAAAAGGTTACTCATGGTCGGATTATGAAAAAGCACAATTTAATATCGAGAAGATTTATCGACTAACTAAAAAACGAGTATTCTGTCGAGAGAAGAGTATAGCAGTAAAAACAAGTCAAGTTTTTACCCTTCGTATTTATACTACACGAAAGGGCGCGTCAGACCTAAAGAAAGGGCGCGAAACAGGAGAAATGACCTTGGAACAAACGCTAGAATATGAAAAGACACACGCATAATGATTACGGCGGATTAAATGACTTGTCTGAATTATTACGGCGAAGGTGAAAAGACACAACTGACAGAATACAAAACGTTTACCGTACAAAGAGAAGAAAAGGTAAAATTACAATTAACACCTACAAACAAGATAATTACAAGGATTATTCGAAAAATCAGTGTTTCAAGAAGCCTGCTCGCTATCCGAGATTCTCTGGTCGGAACCGACGACCTCAGTCGTACCAATATCTTCTTCCTCCGCTTCCTCAAGTTCGGGATCAACAAACGTATTATCGAGCTCTTCATCAACGTCAGAGGGAGGAATTGGCAATGGATTTCCAAATTCTTCGACAAGGTGAGCTAGAGGAAGACCTTGATACAGAACATCTGGGACCTCAGAAGAAGAATAAAGTTCACCATAACGATTCAATCGAATATGAGCGGCCTTAAAATACTCTTTTCGACGATCATCGATCATCTCCAGAGCGACTAGCTGATGAATCGCCTTCTTAAAAGTATTTTCAAGTAAAGGACCGACCATCCGGTACACCAACGCCGTATGAACAGGAGAATTGAGAAATTCACGAACAACTCTTTCGTCGGGATTTCTACCGTATCGATCCCTAAGTCTACTAAGTGGGACTTCATTCTCATACTCCTCCAAAGAAGCTTCAAGAGTTGAGACTTGAGATTCCAGCTCACTTATACGAGCCGTGCTCTGTAACTGAAATTCCTCTAACTTTCTAGCCATTTGGTTGGCCTGCTCTTGAGCACGAGAAATCTCCATCACCTTATTTATCATTTCTTGGTCTTCAGTCCCAGTAGCGCCAGCATCTATGGTGGGAACCAAAGAAGATGTTGAGGGACCAACCTCTGAACTGGAGGATTTATGAAGCAAAGCTTTGTTCTTCTCCTCCAAAAACTCGCACTGTTGTTTCCAAAGTGCATTCTCATAAGCATATGACGCGAGACACGTCTTAGTCTATACAAGCAAAGAGGGCAAGAAAAAGAGATGGATTAGTAAATTAAGGAAGACACTCAAAGTTATCTGTTAACATGATTAAAGGAAAAGGATATCACCTTTTCAGCATAAAGACAAGCTCGTTGGAATTTCTCCAGAGGATCTTTATGAAGAAGTTTATTCAGATCACGGGTAAAGACACCAGACAGAAGAACACGAGTTGCCTTATCAATCGCGTTCTCATTATCATCGTGGATAAGAGAGTCCTTCTCAGAATAACCAGCGGCTCTCTTTCCCTCCAAATGTTCCTCGATCATCTCGACAAGAGTACGTCTTGGATATTTTTCTCCGACTAAAGAAAGATCCTGGCCGGAACGTCCATAATAACTCCTCCTCCGATCGACTGGATTATTAGTGGGATAAGGCTTCGACCAGGAGTGACATCCTCGAACGCCTAAAGATGTTCTAAGAGAAAGAGGAGGATAACCAGGTCCCGTGCCCTGACGAATAGGGGGCTCCTGAGGAGATTCTGATGATTCCTCTCTATCCTCTTCGGATTCATGGCCTAACTCCAACTTCCTTCTCTTGGATGCTCTCTGCTCGATAGGCGCATTCTCGGCGGATTTAGAAGATTTTGAAAGGACCATCTTTCCTTTCAAAGAATGCCGAGAATTCTCCACCATATCAGCTGAAAAAGAAATTAATCGTAAATTATGTACCTTCACAATAGGTGATATCATCACAACACTAAGATCAAATAAATTACTAACCAAGAGGTTCGGATGGCGAATTAATGGGAAAACTATGAATACTTAACCCCGCCTTGCGAAGGAAAGCTTCCCCAATCAAAAGAGCACTTTGAAATTTGTTTGCACGCAATTCGGAGATATCAGCGATAAACTTAGCATCATCGGGAATCAAATCGCCTGTTGCTAAGCGACCTCCGGAAATCCAATTAGAATCATGATCCCATGAAAAAGGCACACTCGTACCATCCGCTATTCGAAGACTGGATGGAGGACGAACAAAAAGGAAATGTGATTTCCATGAGGGATTACTAGAAACAGGGGCATCAAAGATTGCTCGGCTAGGTCGTTGGCTAGCAAAGAAATATCCTCGATTTGAAGAACTAGAAATGTTAAAGCGAAAAAGTTGTGTAAAATTACGGAAAGAAGGTTTAAACCCCTTAGCGATCATCAAAACCGAAAAGCAAACTACGAAAGCGACGGAATTAGGGACCAGTTGTGTCAAGCACACACTAAAAGTTTTCAAAACTTCCAGAAAAAGGGGAGACAAAGGGAGACGGAGTCCACTATTAAAATGAGCCGTATAAAAGGCTCGACATCCTTCCGGGGGAGTTGTGACCCTATCAACAGAGGAAGGAAGAATTAACTCAGAACCTTCCGGAAAATATTTGGTATAGTTATTCACAACCTCCGGAAATGTCTCCACCGTATAAGCACAAGCGACATCCTCAATGGGTTCAGAAATTTGAGGAACAGTACCTTTGCCCTTTTTGGCTCGGGCCGCCACATCCGCGTCAGTAAGGATCCGTACCTTAAAGGTATCCTCCACGGGGACGACAAAATCAATTACACTAGATTGCAGCTCCTCCTCATTGTCGGGGGCGACAACCTCTCTAGAAGAAGACCTTCTCACAGAAGCCATATATCCTGGTTCTCGGAAAATGAAGGTCGATAAACAGAAAAACTTAGCGTGACGAGCGACTAATCAAGAAAATGAGTACAAGTTATAAGGAAGTATAAAAGAGAAATGGCGAACTATAGCGTCACCTATTTATAAGAAGATGAGAAAAGACGTTTCGAACTTATTGCGGCTACTGATATTCCCGCCAAAAACGGAAGGACACAAAAAGCTTCCAGAATAGACGCGTGGCGATCCGTAACTAGACAAAGAAAACGACTATCTATGATATGTAGCACTCTTTTCCTTATTTAAGATTTTTTCCCACAGGGTTTTTTCTTAAGTAAGGTTTTTAACGAGGCTCCATTCATAGAAAAGAAACAGTCGTAAAGATCTATCTACTTCTACGAGCTTCTATTATCTATACGCTCGAAGAAGTGAGGGAGTACTGATGGGGGCTATTTCGCACCCTACATATTACTCGTATCGAACGAAGATGTTAAGATCGATTAGACCAATCCGAGCAAGATCAAGATCGTCTAACAGACCCGGCCAAGCATGGCTCTCTTCGATCTAAAGATAATAGTCCGGACCCATGAAGGATATTTGGGCCGAGTCCTATTAGGACTATGATTCCTTGTAAAACTAGGTTAAACATTGTATAAATACCTAGTTAATCATTGTATCAAACAACTACGAAATCCTATTCTTCAAGGATATACAAATATTCTCTGCCTAAGGCATTACTATTGAATAAGAATCAATATTATTCATAGCATTCTAATCTCCATATTGATGTGTTGTTAGCTTTATTTGTGGTTTAACTTCTTGTTCTTAATCATTGCTTTTCTTTGTGATTGATCCATCCGGAATAAAGTAACAGAGCCCTACTAAATATACAAATTCACTGATATACAATTAACCCGACGAAATCCGGTTAAATCAAGATTGAAGGGGATCACCACATAACCCAGGATTTCCCATAAAAGAGGAATCGCTGAAAGTCTGTAAATGACTTCTCCATGGAATTCTACCCGACAAGTTGTTGAATGACAGATTCAATACTCCGAGTTGATTCATTTGCGAAAGGGTTGTCGGAATACCACCAGAAAGGTTGTTACTGGAAAGGTCGAACAAGTCTAAGGATTCAAGTCTTCCAATGTCATGTGGTATTGGTCCAACCAAGTTGTTTCTCGAAAGGTTCAAGCCAATAAGGCCCACTAGACTTGTAATATCAGGCGGAATCTCTCCGCCTAAGTTGTTGCTCGAGAAATCAAGGAATCTTAACAATCCAAGAGAATTAGCGTACTTGGCGTCTTTCCCTTTCCACATTAACTGGGCGCTTTTGTGCTCAAACATGCTGCCACTTAAGAAATTATCAAGTTTTGTGGCGTTCGGCATTATACTCACACTACTGAAGTTGTTCAAACATTTCGGTATAGTTCCTGAAAATTTATTTATAGAGATGTCCAGGACTTCTATTTTTGTTAGATGACATATGCTTAAAGGCAAGCTGCCATAGAAGTTGTTAGATTTCATACTAAGAACCGCCAAGTTTGGCATTTTACCTAACCATGATGGTATTTTCCCAGTTAGTTTGTTTTTGCCCAGCTCAACAACAACTAGATCAACACAATTCGACAATGATGTCAGAATTTGTCCAGAGAAGTTATTATTCTGTAGGTGTAGTGACCCAATCCTACAATGTGAGAAAAGTTCTATGGGAATCTCTCCGAATAGAAGGTTGTTTGAAAGATCAAGATAGAACCAAGAATACCTGTTGTTGCAAAAATGAACAATTGTACCCGAAAAACTGTTATTTGATAGATCAACTTCGACAACATGTGGGGGCATAAGAGGTAGTGAACCACTGAATTGATTAGAGCGCAAATATATTATAGTCAGGTTAAACATAGATGATAAATCTGGGACGACACCATGGATTTGATTATATGAAATATCTACAATCTCAAACACATGAAAGTTGTCCCAAAACCAATCTGGAACAATGTCCTGAATTTTCGTATTGGAGATCTGAAGTTTTGTAAGCTTTTTTTGTCCTTGAAGCCAATCAGGAAAATCTGGACCCAAATTGCATTCATTCAACCACAAGGAATCCAACTGAAAAGGAGGGTTCCAAGAAGAGCTGATCTTCACAGTCAAATTTGAGTTGAAAGGCAACTCCAAAACTTGCAATCGCGACAAATTAAATAGATGAGCTTCAGAGAATATGCCTTCTAGTTGATTGGAAGCAAGACTCAAATACTCAAGCTTGGAAAGGTAACCGATGCTTTCAGTAAGAGTTCCATCGAACATATTGTCATCCAGAATCAACGTTCTCAAAGATGATGAACATGATGTAAGATCAGGCACCCTTCCGGAAAATCGATTCCAAGACACATCTAGAACTTCAAGATGGGGAAGGTTTAAGTTACCTTCAAGCAATGGTCCATTCAATTTGTTGACTTGAAGTTTGAGTTCCTTTAAAAATGAAAATCTAGACATATTAGGGAACGGACCAACTAATGCATTATCAGAGAAGTAAATATCCTCTAATTTGGTGGAATTCTCTAACAATGTCATCATCTGGAAAAATTGTCCATTTAATTCGTTCCCGCGGAAATTTAAAAATCTCAAGTTAACCAAATTCTTAAAGGACTGAGGAAAGTCGCCTTGAAGTTGATTATAGGTGAGATCGAGATGGGAAAGGGAAAGTAAATGTCCTAAAGAATCCAAAATCCTGCCATCAAAATTGTTAAAAGAGAAATCAATGTAATTAATGCTAATGCTTAAGTTAAGAAATCGAATTAAAGTTGGAGTGGAATTCAGGTTATTCAAAGAGAGATCAAGGATAGCAAGAGAGCTACTCGTGGTCGTGGAGGAATCATTAATATTAGTACTGCTCAAAGAAAGCGCGAAAGTTTCTGGAAGTCCACAACTCGACAAGTACAATGCTTTCAGCGTTTTCAAATTGCTTATTGTTCGCAACCATGTCGATGATGCCATTTCAAGATTAACATAAGTAAGGTCAAGGTATTCTAACGAGTGAAGCCCCGTTAGCCAGTCAAGGTTGTCGTTGACTTTTAAATCATTATTCCAATTAAGATCAAGATGTCTCAACATAGACAGGTTCCCTAGATGATGTGGGATTATGCCACCAAAATTAGAATTACTAAGATTGAGATGTCTCAACATAGACAGGTTCCTTAGACGATGTGGGATTCTGCCACCAAAACTAGAAGAACTAAGATCGAGATGCTGTAATTTACGTAGTGAATATATAGACTCAGAAATTTGGTTCCCACTGAAATTATTGTGACTGAGGTCTAGATAATGAAGATCATTCAATTCAATCAAAGACGACGACCACCGCGCACTACTTTTCTTACCTCTTAAAGGTCCAGCAGTTCCATTACCTTGAAGATCAAGTACGACGACGTGATTAGTCGTGTTATCACATATGACACCTCTCCATCTGCAGCAGTCGTCATCGTCGATGTTGTTTCCCCACGTAGAGAGTCGCCCATAGTCGTCTATCATTTCAGCTTTTAATTTGAGAAGTGCAATTCTTTCCTTGGGTAAACACTGAACTCTTCTATTGAATTGTTCAGTATTACGTACTTTGAATATGATTAACAACGTAAATAGATACAATAAACCATGAGGAGAACTCATGAATTTTATTTTGAGAATCATTTTTTTTTTAATTATTTTATAATCATGGACTGGTGATCGATGGTTTACATAATAAATTAAGTTTGTACTCAGTATTAACTTGGTATACTTTTCGAAGATCAATAAATAATTGTAAAATTTGACAATTAGGTTGACTAGGTAGACTTGGAAAATCACGGACGGACTTGGACTGTGTATCTGAGAATATTAATCAAAAGCAAGAAGATGGAAAAAGTAAGAAAAAAGATAAAGGAAAGAAGAAGTGACCCTCCAAGGAATTGAAGACAGCCCATTATGGGCCATATCAGAATTCCCAATATTGTTACAATCAATATTTCCTACCATGAATATGATTAACAACATAAATAGATACAACAAGCCATGAGTAGAACTGATGAATTTTATTTTGAGAATCATTTTTTTTCTTCTAATAATGAACTGTGATCGATGGGTTACATAATAAATTTCTGGTGTCGTTTTTATACTACTCATTAACTAGCTAGAAGAAGACATGTGACCAATTATTGAATGTATTCCATTGACTGACTGACTCGCTTTTATTTGCTCCTGGTGGACTTGGTATACTTTTCGAAGATCAATGGCTTGCACCTGGACAACAAGAAATGAGAGGTTTTTTGAGGGAGAAGTCCCTAGAGCGGAAGCCATTACCATCAAGATTAAATCAAAATTATAGGCTGTTTGTACTCTTTATATCCGTATGATTTAATTCATATATAGGGACATTATGACTTGCATTTCTTACCCATTGGCTTTGGTCAGCTCTTTATATATAACTATTGGTATATTTATGCCACTTATATTTGATAAAAAAAAATAATTGCAAAATTTGACAATTAGGTTGACTAGGTAGACTTGGAAAATCATGGACGGACTTGGACTGTGTTCTGTGCATTCATAATATTAAGTAGAGGAGGTCATGATCATGCATCCTATTTAACACATAAACTACTTTCTTTCTCCAGTGGAGGGCCTACTTTCTCTCTCTAGTGGAGAGTTTTCATATGGAGATCTTCTTCAACTTTTTTTGTAGTTTCTATTTGACTGGCTCCCGTGTGGAATGAGCAAAATCAAGATGTTTCCAGTGAGATTCGGGAGAGGTTCTATATTGACTCATCCCTGCTTAGGAGTCATGAACGACTCAAGCAGAGGGTGACATGTGTCCATATATGATACCAAGAAAGAATTGTGTATGAATCCCATTTAATATGTATAAATATCGAAATACCCTTCTACATTTAAAAATGAAAATTGAAACATTTCATCTTCCAAAATATTCTTGACTCACCCATTCTAGATGAGTCAAATGGCAGAACTATTCTTGACCATTAGATGGACCGAGATGAAGTGTATGATATGTACGGGAGTACACACCCCATTAAAATTAATTGTACACCATTATTTTACAACTTTACCCATAAACATTTTTCAATTTCCCAAATTACCCCTCCCATTTTTATTCCCATTATTTTCTCCTCGTCTCCTTAAAATCCCAAACTTGTTTGGTTGTCAAGAAAGTGAGGGAAAATTGTAGGGAAAAGAAAAGGAAAGGAAAGGAAAGGAAAAGGAAAAGAAAGTCATTTTTCTCTACATGTTTGGTTGTCACGAAAATTATTTTCTTGCAGGTGTTTGGTTATCAAAAGAATTTTGAAATATAATATTTTTGTTTGATTATGAATACTTTCAAAATTATAAAATATATTAAAAGTGATTGCAAAATAAAAGTTATCAAATTAATCCCTAGAAAATAAAAAGTACAAATCGAGTAATTGAATCAAATAAAAAGAGTTAGAATAACATAATATATTAACAAGGGGTTATCGTCAATTTTTAAAGTTAACAGGGGGTTACTGATAATATTTTAGGTAAAAGGGGTGCTTTTGCGTCATTTTGTGGGGGTATAATTGTTATAATGACTTGAGAGGGTGCTTTTTTGCTAATAATAAATAAGCACAAAGGGGCTTTTGATAGAAAAAATCACAAATGGAGAATTATGATAGTTAGACAAAGTACAAGGGGAGTTTTGCAATTTACTAAAAAAAAATTCCAGGATTTTTCCAGGATTTCCCCATCAAATTGGTGGGGAAATTTTTTCTTCACAAAATTTTCCTGCAGGAAAGTTGAAGGAAAATATAAACTTCCTTTCCTGCTATCGAAACAACATTGAGAGAAAAAAAAACTTCATTTCCCTCACTTTCCCGACAACCAAACAGTACAAAACTCTAATAAAATTTTACTTCCTGTTCGAATACAGCCACCCTTCTTCCTCCTTGACCCGTGAAGGAAGCCTGGGCTGTAGACCAGAACGGCAACGGAATTTAATTGTTTTCCTACCGTGCGCTTGAACATTAATTGCAGTTTTGATTCCTACATCACTTGTTAAAGTCTATCTGATATTCTGATTAGATATAATATTGGGGAAAAAGGGTTAAGTGCTGTTTTATGTTGCCGTGTGATAGATCCTTTCCCTTTTGTTTATTTTCCCAGAACAGTACACCATAATAAATGGTTTCCAAGTTTGGCTTTTCTGCTACATCATTTTTCTTTGAAATAAGGAGTAGTTTTTAAGTTATGAGAATTTTAAGTTTGTCTTAGCTTCAATTTGTTAGTAGATAATTTTAACTTCCCACCGATCTGAACGATGGCGAAGTTTGGCCGCCGGCAGAAGAGATTCTTCATTTTTTTAATGGTAATTTTTTTAAGAATTAATTATAAAAAAATAATTTATTTTTTAAAAAGAAGGAATGATATTAAGATTTAATGATAACTCTTGTAAAAAATACTTATATTATTATAAAGAAAATGTTTCTTTTTAAATTGAAAATATAAATCTAATTTTTTTTTATATATAATACCATTTTTTTTATTGTTAATATTCTTGTGCTTGGTTTGAAAAAATCGAACATAATTTAAAACATCTATATATTTATTTATATATCTCTAAAGGGTGGGGTATATTTTTAGAATAATGTTTTTAAGATGGTAAATGACTATAGTCAAATTATATAATTTATGTAAATATATCGACTATATTCAAATTAAACGATTTATTTGAATTTAACGATTATATTAAAATCATAATTGATATGTTAAAATTAAATTGAACATTTTTATAAAATATAAAGTATTTATTAAAAAGATAAAATCATAATTCTAAGTATAATCATTACCGAAGTGGTCAATCGAGGATCCAAATGGAAGACTAACACGTGTAGTATCATTAACTCCTATGTAAATTAAAATTTGGGATATTTGTTGAAATTTTATCAATTCGGGATCCAAACGGAAGACTAACACGTATAATATCATTAACTCTTTCGTAAATTAAAATTTGAGGGAACTTATTCAAATTTAATCAATTGAGGATCCAAAATGAAGACTAACATGTTTAGTTCATTAACTCCACCATAAATCAAAATTGAGGGAAGTTATCATTTAACTTCTCCATAAATCAAAATTTGGGGAAATTTGTTAAAATTTGGTCAATTAAGGATCCAAACAGAAGATTAACATGTATAATATCGTTTAACTCCATAAATCAAATTTGGTGGAAATATATTGGAATTTGGTCAATTAAGGATCCAGAAGGAAGACTAATGATATATTTTCAAATTTCAAAGGACTTAGTGTTACATAATCATCTAATTGACAATTTAACCGAAATAATGACTGAATCATCATTTTCTAAAAAACTGTCGATATAATTTTAAATTACGAAGGATATAGTGTTACATAACCATCTAATAATTTGATCGAAATAATGACCGAATCATCAATTGTTTTTAAATTATTGATATATTTTCAAATTACGAAGGAATTAGTGTTACATAATCATCTAATAGGCAATTTGATCGAAATAATGAACGAATCATTAATTTTTTTAAATTATCAATATATTTTAAATTACGGAGGAATTAGTTTTGCATAACCATCTAAAAGACGATTTGATTGAAATAATGATCGAACTATCAATTTTTAAATAATTATCAGTATATTTTCAAATTAGGGAGAACTTGATGTTACATAACCATCTAATATATAATTTGATCGAAATAATGACCGAATCATAATTTTTTTTAAAGTATCGATATATTTTAAAATTACGGAGGACTTAATGTTACATAACCATCGATTAGACAATTTGATCGAAGGAATTAGTGTTACATAACCATCTAATAGGCAATTTGATCGAAATAATGAACGAATCATTAATTTTTTTAAATTATCAATATATTTTAAATTATGGAGGAATTAGTTTTGCATAACCATCTAAAAGATGAGGACTTTTGGCAACTTGCACCCTCGAAAATGGGGCTTTTGGCATATTGCACCCTCGAATTTAGATTTTGGCAGATTGCACCCTCAAAATACATAAGCTTTGGCAGGTTGCACCCTCTAAAATTTTCCGGCCAAATAATTCGCCGGAAAATCAAAATTCTAATGTTGGCAAGGGTATAATTGTCTTTTTAATTCAATTCCCTCCAAAAATTCAAAATTTTTGCCTAAATTTTCATTTTTCTTACAACACATTTAAATCTTTCAACCATTTTTGCATAGTTCTTCATCAGCTAAAAAATTAATATTATTGCATTTAACATAAAAATGATTGCCAAGACATAATAAGCACATGTAAACACAATGAACTTATCAACCCACAAATAAGAAATAGCAACAATATTCATATTAATCTAATAATCGATTTTCTTACCATAATACATAAATATAGTACTATGAAAGGAACAGTGCCCGGAAATATGTGTGAATAACAAAAAAAAACTAATAATCGATTTTCTTACCATAATGTGGAGCTTGACAACCCAAGGGAAAGATGAACTCATAATTTCAATTTTCTTCTACTCGCAATCTCAACCCCATTGATCAATACATAGTGTATAATACCTAATATTACATATAACTTCGATATCATAGTAAATGTGATGCAAAAATAAGGCAAAATTGAAGTGAGAATGTGATAAAGCCCTAATCGGTGTTGCTGGAGCAGGTTTTTATATTTTTCTTTTAGGAATTTAGAGTAAATTAATGTGTAAATGGACAAATTAACCCCTAAACTACACATTTAATTTAGTTGGCTTAATTTTTTGACGGGTATTAATTTTCTTTGGAGGGAATTGAATTAAAAAGACAATTAAACCCTTTTCAACATCAGAATTTTGATTTTCCGGCGAATTATTTGGCCGGAAAAATTTAGAGGGTGCAATCTGCCAAAGCTTATGTATTTCGAGGGTGCAATCTGCCAAACTTTAAATTCGAGGGTGCAATCTGTCAAAATGCCCATTTTCGAGGGTGCAAGCTGCCAAAAGTCCAAAAGATGATTTGATTGAAATAATGATCGTGTTGGATGAAGATGAAGATGAAGAGCAAAGAAGACAAGTAATTAAGGGAAGGTTTTGATGATTTCCAAAACATCATAATCAGCTAAGTATGAAAAGCTTAATTCCCTTAGAAGAATTTTGAACAAGTAAAAGAAGACATCAGAAGAGTTCAAAGTTCAAAGCTCAGAAGACTAGTGATCTCTTGCTGAAACAGCGAACAGAAGGGTAGATCATCAGCAGAGTCAAATCAGATTAGTTCAGTATTTGATCAGCAGAGTATCTATCAGCAGAGTCGTTTTGATCAGCCGAGTAGAAGAGGTCAAGAGATTAGTCCAACGGTAATAAATGCACTTGGTGTAATAAATGCTGAAAGAGAAGGGTAGTAATGGCAAATAATTGAAGATATCCTCGGATCAGCAGAGTGCATTTAATGCAGCATTAAATGCGATGGACAGAAAGGTACTGTACACTGTACGGATTGCTGCAGGGAGCCGTTTCAAAAGAGCTGAAGGATGGATTTGAATTATGACTTGCCTTCAACGGTCATATTTTCATCTCCATGTATAAATAGAGCTGAATTTCAATCGAGCAAACAACACAACAACAATCAGAGATCGAAATTTTGAAGCAGAATTTTTCAAAGTCTCAAAAGCTCGAACAGCTCACTCGTCTGGTGGAAGTCATCTGTTGACAGAAACCAAGTTGAAGAAAACAGAAAAACATTATCTGAGTGATTTTGTAAAAGCTAAGTGTTGTGCGAAGTGAGAATCCATCTTTGTGAGTGATTCTACTTTAGAGGATAGGTTTTCTTTGTGAATTCCTATTGTGAGCTTACAGCCTTTTCATTAGTTGTTTAGGTGTAAGTGGAGAAATATTGTAATCTAAGTGATTATAGTATAACCCATAATCTGTGTGATCTGGAAGAGTGGACTAAAGGATTTTTATCCATATAACCACTATAAAAATTCTTTGTGTTATTTTGCATTTAAAGTTTTCTTGCATATTTCAAAAGTTTGCATTCTAAACACTTTGAATTAATCAAAAGATTTTATAAGGAGTTTTAAACTGGGGATAAAATCTTTTCAGAACTTAGTTTACTTGTGAAAAACACTTTGAAACAATCCGCTGCAAGTATACTCTTTGAAAAACTGTTTTGCTGAAAAACAGCTAAGTTTCTGTAAGAAGAGTGGTCAGTCGTCTGCTCAAGATTTGTTCACGAACAGACTAGTCTGCATACTGTTCTTCATCAGCTTAGTCTGCTGACAGAAGACTGAAAAGTTTTTAAGTTCAAAAATTTTCAGAGGTCTATTCACCCCCCCCCCCTCTAGACCTCATCTGACCACTTGGGACCAACAAGTGGTATCAGAGCAGGTGGTTCATTAGAATCAGCTGCCTGATCAACGAGCTTGATCCAAGTGTTTTTCAAAGGTTTTTAAAACTTTTCAAAAGAGCATCTTTTTGAAAAACTAAAACTTTTTGAAAATGGAATGCATAAACCATGTTCCCCACATTGCTGGCATGTCCTTCGAAGACTGGAAAATCAGGATGGAGATTTTCCTTGCTGCCTACAATGACAACATGTTCACCTGCATTACAAAAGGTCCATTCAAATTCACCAAGACGATAAAGATCAATGAAGTTGATACCGTGGTGGAAAAAGATTTGAACGAAATGACAGCTGAAGAAATTAAGCTGTTCAACCTGGACAAAATTGGAAGATTTATCATGACTAAAGCCCTGGACAATGATCGATTTGACAAGATCAAACACTGCAAATCTGCAAAAGAGATGTGGGACAAAGTCAGAGATATGAGCGAAGGAAACGACGCCATAAAAGAGCATCAGCTGAGTGTTGCTCTAGAAAAGCTGGATAACTTCAAGATGAAATCCTCTGAAACCATTGATCAGATGGATACAAGATTTACAAGAATATTAAATGAAGTATTGAAGCTTGGAAAAACCTTGACCGACAAGGAGATAACCATCAGAGTACTGAAGGCATTACCTCCTAAGTTCAATATGAAGGTGACAGCAATGGAAGAATCAAGGGATCTGGGGAAGATCTCTCTTACAGAGCTGTTTTCTGCACTCAAGGCTTATGAGTATAAACTGCCTAGAATGGGTATTGAAGAAACCTCAACTTCAGGACCCACAGCTGCCTTAGTTGCTGCTGAAAACACCAGGAGACCAGCACATAGAAGCCAAGATGTGGACTCATCTGATGAAGCATCACTACTCAACAAGAAGGAGTACACTGCTGGAGATGTAGCATTATTGATGAACAACTTCAAGAAGTTCTACAAGAGAAAGATGAAAAACAAATACAATCATGCTGCTTCTACTTCTAAACCTAACTCTTCTTCTCAAGAAAAAGATGATTATAAAGCAAAACTAATGTGTTATAACTGCAGGAAATTGGGACATTTCATCAGAGATTGTCCATATCCAAAAGCAGAGAAATACACTGAGGAAGAGAAGAGAATCAGAAAGGAAAGAAAGCATCAGAAAGGCAAGGCAATGATAGCTGAAGCAGAAAAGCTAGCTGCTGTCTACTCATCTGATTCAGATTCAGACACGTCTGATGAAGAGTCTTCTGATGAAGAAAAACCTGCTCTCCTGTGCCTGATGGCAAAGGAATCTGATGACTCTGAGGATGAGGTAACTCCTCTTAATGATGAACTGTTTAATTCATTTGAACAAATGATGCTTAACAATACCAGTATTGCTGAAGCATATAAAAAGCTTAAGGAAGAGATGATCCTGCTGAAAGAGCAAAATAGTTCACTGAAACTCTTAGCTGAAAAGCCAAGGGAATCAGCTGAATATAAACAGCTTGAGCAAGAACATGAGTCTCTGAAAGCTGAATGTGAGGTTTATAAAGGAAAAATCATGGAACTTGAGTAAATTATTGAGTCTCATGATAAGTCAACTGTTGCATCCATGCCTACATCTAGTAAACAGGAGACACCTTTAGAAAAGGATAAATTAGAGTTGAATCATACTGAAAAGTTCATTTCTGCTGACAATAGTAAGGTCATCTTGTATGTGCAAACCTCTAAACCTACCTCATCTGAGAAAGTATCAAAGGAGAAGAAATCTCCTAAGGCTAAAAAGAGCAAAGAGCCTAGTATAGGAAATCAGACTAGTAAGACCAAACAGCAGAGTCCTAAGAAGTCTGCTGATAAAACTAAAGTAAATCAAACTGTTGGTAAAACTAAGTCAAAATCAAATGAGCAAGCATCTAGTAAACCAAAGAAGCATAAGAACAAGAAAAATCAAAATGCTTGGTATGGAAATGAGTCATATTATGTGCAACCTGCTGCATATCATCCTATGTATCATGCACCTCAATTTCCTAGTTACTATGCACCTTACCCTGCTCATCCAATGCATGCATACCCTGCTTATCATGCACCTTACCCTGCTTATGAACATTATTCATATCATACTGATCATCAACATGACTTATCTGATAACTATGATAAAAATGAAACTGTTCATACTCCTGCTAAAACTCAGAAGCCTAAGAAGCCTAAGACATCAACATCTTGGGTTGTCAAAGGTGGAACTAATCCTCCAGGACCCTCTCAATAAGGGTACCTAAAACAATTTTACTTTTGTTTTGTAGGTTAGGATTAGGAGTAGGAGTAAAGTAGAAAAGATTTGGTACTTGGACAGTGGATGTTCAAGACACATGTGTGGAAACATACATGAGCTGACTGATGCAGTTGTTGTGGATGGTCCAAGTGTTACATTTGGAGACAGCAAAGAAGGCAAGATTAAAGCTAAAGGAAGATTAATCAGAGGAAACATAGAGATTTCTGACGTCTCATATGTCAAAGGCCTCAAATATAATCTGCTGAGCATAAGTCAATTCTGTGACAAAGGATATTCAGTCATCTTCTCAACAGATAAGTGCTACGTTGAACAGATTGGTACAAAGAAGGTAATTTTATCTGGAAGACGACAAGGGAATGTCTATATAGTTGACTGGAATTCTGTTGACAAGAATTCAAGTATTTGTTTGGTGGCATCTGCACCAAGTGAAGTCAGTTGGCTGTGGCACAAGAGAATGAATCATTTAAACTTCAAGACCATAAACAGATTAATCAAGAATGATTTGGTAGAAGGGATTCCAAAAGCAGTCATGAGCAAAGATAAGCTCTGTGACGCATGTCAGAAGGGTAAACAAATCAAGTCATCTTTCAAAAGCAAGAAGCACCAATCTTCTGAAAGAATTTTGGAGCTACTACATATGGACTTATTTGGATCCATTGATCCAGTCAGCAATGGTGGAAAGAAATACTGCCTAGCTGTTGTGGATGACTATTCAAGATATACTTGGGTGATTTTCATGAAGAAGAAAAGTGAAACCAAGGAACATCTTACCAATCTGATGGAACTGATCCAGAATGAGAAGAGTATCAAAATATTGAAGATCAGATCAGATAGAGGGACTGAGTTTACAAACTCTACTGTTGAAGAGTACTGCAATATCAAGGGAATACATCATGAGTACTCAGCTGCAAGAACCCCTCAACAGAATGGTGTTGCTGAAAGGAGAAACAGAACACTGAAAGAAGCTGTCAGAACCATGATAGCTGAAGCTAAGCTGCCTCAAAGATTTTGGGCAGAAGCAACAAATACAGCATGCTTTACCCAAAACAGATGTATGATCAACAAAAATCAGAACAAGACTCCATATGAAGTTTGGAACAACAACAGAAAACCAAACATTCACTATTTTAAGATTTTTGGTTGTAAATGTTTTGTATTGAATAATGGGAAAAATCACCTTACTGCATTTGCAGAAAAGGCTGATGAAGCTGTTTTTGTAGGATACTCAACTGTTAGTAAGGCTTACAGAGTGTTTAACAAAAGAACATTACTAATAGAAGAATCTATCCATGTAGTATTTGATGAGCCAAGTCAATCTTCTGAAAAGAATTGTTGGTCCCAAAAGTGGTCAGATGAGATCTAGAGGGGGGGGGGGGTGAATAGATCTCATCAACTTTAAAACTTTTTCTCTAACTTTTTCTGTCAGCAGACTAAGCTGATATCGAATCAGTAAGCTAACTAAGCTGATCGCGAACAAATCTTTGAACAGCAGAGTTGACCACTGATCTGATAATTACTTAGCTGATTTCAGCTAAAATATCAGAGTTTTAGAAACTAGTTGGCAGCGGATTTATCAAGTGTTTTTCAACCAATCTGTTCCTCTTTAAGTTTTCTCACACAAAAGATTTTATCCCCAGTTTTTACAACTCCTTTTAAAATCTTTTGGTTCAGTTCGTATGTTTGAGTTCTTTTGAAAATATGCAGGATAAAGAAACACTAAATCAAACACACATAATTTTTATAGTGGTTATATGGATAAAAATCCTTTAGTCCACTCTTCCAAGTCACAAAGATCTTGGGTTATACTAGAAACACAAAGTAACCAGTATACAATGCTTGCGCCAAACAACAAATGAAATGGCCACAAGTGCGCAGTAAGAAATCACACAGAAATCCTACTCTCCGAAGCTAGATCACTCACACAGATGGATCTACACTCCTCACGCTATTTTCAGTATAGGAGCTCACAAAGAAAACCTACACTAAGAAGCTATATCACTTCACACAGATGGATATACACTCCTTTCTTTTCTCAGTTGAAAGTCACTCAGACAGACAACGTAAGTTCTCTGTTCTTCAACGAAAAGCTTCGTCAACAGATGACTGGGCTTGTGATCAGACGACTCAACTGATGGATCTCGCTCTTAAGATGTGATCTTGAATTGTGCAAGTCTCTTTTAGATCTTCAGTTAGTCTTCTATTTATACTCTCGAATTTGAATTTCTGCCCGTTGAAGATGAGACAGAAATTTGCAGTCCTCGAGTTCTGATCCCCAATTTCTGGAACGGCTCCCCGCAACTGCTACAGTAGTCTGCTGTACTTTCTGTCAGTCGCATTTAATGCACTCAGCAGGTTACCGTTGGACACCTTGCTGACCGTCTTCACTTGGCTGATGGGAGTACTAATCTGATGGCTACTCTGCTGATTCAAGAATGAACACATCTATCTTGACTCGGCTGATGATAACCAATCTGATCTTCACTAATCTGATATCCCACTCGGCTGATTCGGTCACATGGCTTCCAGACCATGAGATAGGTTTCGCTAAGCTGTTCTTAGTTGATGACTTAACCTTTTGATCTTCAAAACCTTTATGGCCTTTTTGTCATCTTCAAAACCTTCTCTAATTTATACCAACAATTTCCCCCTTTTTGATGATGACAAAACCTTCAACTAAGAACGTCTTCTAAGTCTTCAGATTTGGTCTTCATACCTTGAGATGGAAATTTATTGATCTGATACAACTTTCAAAAATTACCAATATTTGGTTCTTTTCCCTTTTCTGATCTTCTGTTTAAAGGGTTCTTAGTTGCATCCTTTATCTTCCCCCTTTTTGTCATCAACAATAATACTTGAGTTGCATATCTTCTTCCCCTTTTTCTCTTTATAGGATTGCAAACTTAGTATGCTGAAGACAATTTGGTGAGTACTAGGCTTATTTAGGTAGTCTTCGTTGCTGTTTATCACTCCAGCTAGAAAATTCCCTTAACTTCAAGAATTGATACCACTTGATGCTATTTGTGGTCTGATTCCACTTGTAGTCTGATGCTACTTGTAGTCTGATACTACTTGTATACATGTAAATCAGATTAGTCAGTTGATATCACTTGTTGATGTGATAACATTTGCTGATACCACTTGATGTAGTACATTCTTGAATGACACTTGTCTGTTGAGTTCCAGTCGGCTGATAAGAAGCAGTCTTCTGATAGCTTCATTTTGACTCATTGAAAACTTCATCTTTATTTAGGAGTACCGCTCGTCGTACACGTTCCCCCTAAGTTCAAGAATCCGTGGTCAAGTAGTCTGATGAGAGTTTCTCTTCAAGACACTCAGCCGTTGAATTTCAGTAAGCTGTTTTGGGTTAGTCTTCTGATAAGTTCCCCCTCAACTTATGAATCCAAAATCAACAAACCACTTTCTTTGTCACATGGTTGACTGATACCACACTTGTTGGTGATACTGCTTGTTGCGATCAGTTGTTGGTCTTTAATACCACTTGTTATTCTTTGATAATCTTCAACTTTTCAACACTCTTGCGTTCCTTGAAATCTCCAAATGTAGAGTCTACCACTTGAATTATACCATTTTGTTGATACCACTTATTTGATAACAACCTTGTTGGTACATGCTTGCTGGTGAGACCACTTGTTGAACTTGGTGAAATTTGCAAGGCAGTCAACTCATCTTTGTCATCTCACATGTATTTCACCTGTAAAACAGATGACTATTTTTGGTACCCCTCATTTGTTGGGTCCAGCAGGGTTAGTAAAACCTTTAACATGTGATGATCTAGTGACTTATGTTTTATCATGATGATACCACTTGTCGTTATGATACCACTTTACTAGTCATGATTAAAACAGTGCTCATAAGCAAGGTAAGATGCATGAAATGTGTGATAAACATGCATATTGAAATGAGGATGGCAATTTGCACAGTGAATATGATCAACATGATAATATGAATAAGCATAGTACATGTCATAATAATAATTATTATAATGTGATTCAAATTCTTGCCAGATAATTTCATTTTTGCCTCAATTTCTTACCTGAGTTATTTAATAACTCACCTTAGATTTAACAGACTTGACATTTAAATTTTACTCCTATCAGCAGCCTATTCGGCTGATGGGTTTTAGTAGTCTGATTCGTCTTAGGTAGCTTACTAGGTTTTCTAACCTTTTGAGCATCAGTAGACTTCTTCTTTTAAGTCTCTGATTTCTTTTTAGAGAATGATGCAATTACTTCTTTTAAATTCATTTATATCTTCAAAACAAATTGCATACTCAGCTTTTAGAGTTTCATTCTCATGCTCAAGCTTTTTGGTAGTCAGCTGATTCTTGAGGTTTTTCAACCTAAAGTTTCAGTAATCTGATCTGCTCTTTTTAGCAGAGTCATCTCTTCCTTAAGCTTGGCAAATGCACACATAATATTTGAATTTGTAATATAGCGTTTATTCAACCATTCAAATAGTGCATTTAATTAATAGTAGAAGTTACCTCAGTTTCAGAATCATCAGATTCTATGACAGTTAAGCACAGTGTTTCAGGTACTTCTTCAAACTCTTTATCAGACGACTGGTTGTCTGAATAAGATATGCCGGAGTTTATTAGCTTTGCTGCATCAGCTAACTTTGATTTGCTCTTTCTAAGCTTACACTCCTTTTTGGCACGCTTTTCCTTTTCAGCAAACTTTTCAGATGATGAGTGAGAATGATCTTTGATCAAGAGTCCATACTCCTCTTCATTGTAGTCTCTAAGTTTTGCTTTGGAGGAATCCCTGTTTTCCTGAAAATGATCAGAAGAAGATGAAGTAGCATTTTTATATTTTAATTTCATTTTCTTCTTGTAGAACTTCTCAAAATCATTCATCAGCAGGGTAACGTCGTCAGCAGTGTAGACTTTTTCTGAACTCAGCAGAGTCTTCTGTTTTGACTTGTCTGCTGATTTTCTTGACTTGTCTGACGCCATTAGAGAAGCAGTAGGGTCTGAACTGGTTGACACTTCTAATCCCATTCTTGGCATTTGATACTCAAAAGCTTTGAGGGATGAGAACAGTTCGGAAAGGGAAATCTTCCCTAAATCCCTTGATTCTTCCATGGCTGTCACCTTCATGTTGAATTTAGGTGGCAAGGCCTTGAGAACCTTTGCGGTGATCTCCTTGTTCGAAAATTCTTTACCAAACCTTAGAACTTCATTCAGAGCTTTGGTAAATCTGGTATCCATCTGATCAATCGTTTCACCAGACTTCATTTTGAAATTTTCAAACTCCTCAAGGGCCACACTGAGCTTGTGTTCTTTGATAGCGTCGTTTCCTTCGCTTAGCTCGCAGACTTTATCCCACATCTCTTTGGCAGTTTTAAAGTGCTTGATCTTCTGGAATCTTTCTTCGTCTACAGCTTTGAACATAATGAGCTTAGCCTTTTTATCAAGGTTTACTAACTTGACTTCTTTGGGAGTCAGCTCATCCAGCTCTTTGTCAACTATCTGATCTGGTTGGCCAGCAACCTTCACAGTCTTCTGAAATCTGAATGGTCCTTTTGTAAAGCAAGTAAGCATGTTGTCGTCGTAAGCGGCAAGAAGGATTTCCATTCTGATTTTCCAGCTTTCAAAGTCCATAAGGCCAATGTGAGGAACATGGCTTATGACATCCATTTTTCAAAAAGTTTTTGATTTTCAAATTATGCTCCCTTTTTGAAAAATTTGAAAAACACACCTTGGATCAAGTTCGTTTGATCAGGCAGCTGATTCTAATGAACCACCCTGCTCTGATACCACTTGTTGGTCCCAAAAGTGGTCAATGAGATCTAGAGGGGGGGGGGGTGAATAGATCTCATAAACTTTTGAAACTTTTTCTCTAACTTTTTCTGTCATCAGACTAAGCTGATCGAGAAAGCGTAAGACTACTAAGCTGATCGCGCACAAAGCTTTGAACAGCAGAGTTGACCACTCATCTGATTTCACTCAGCTGATTCAGATGAAATATCAGAGTTTTAGAAACTAGTTGGCAGCGGATTTATCAAGTGTTTTTCAACCAATCTGTTCCTCTTTAAGTTTTCTCACACAAAAGATTTTATCCCCAGTTTTTACAACTCCTTTTAAAATCTTTTGGTTCAGTTCGTATGTTTGAGTTCTTTTGAAAATATGCAGGATAAAGAAACACTAAATCAAACACACATAATTTTTATAGTGGTTATATGGATAAAAATCCTTTAGTCCACTCTTCCAAGTCACAAAGATCTTGGGTTATACTAGAAACACAAAGTAACCAGTATACAATGCTTGCGCCAAACAACAAATGAAATGGCCACAAGTGCGCAGTAAGAAATCACACAGAAATCCTACTCTCCGAAGCTAGATCACTCACACAGATGGATCTACACTCCTCACGCTATTTTCAGTATAGGAGCTCACAAAGAAAACCTACACTAAGAAGCTATATCACTTCACACAGATGGATATACACTCCTTTCTTTTCTCAGTTGAAAGTCACTCAGACAGACAACGTAAGTTCTCTGTTCTTCAACGAAAAGCTTCGTCAACAGATGACTGGGCTTGTGATCAGACGACTCAACTGATGGATCTCGCTCTTAAGATGTGATCTTGAATTGTGCAAGTCTCTTTTAGATCTTCAGTTAGTCTTCTATTTATACTCTCGAATTTGAATTTCTGCCCGTTGAAGATGAGACAAAAATTTGCAGTCCTCGAGTTCTTATCCCCAATTTCTGGAACGGCTCCCTGCAACTGCTACAGTAGTCTGCTGTACTTTCTGTCAGTCGCATTTAATGCACTCAGCAGGTTACCGTTGGACACCTTGCTGACCGTCTTCACTTGGCTGATGGGAGTACTAATCTGATGGCTACTCTGCTGATTCAAGAATGAACACATCTATCTTGACTCGGCTGATGATAACCAATCTGATCTTCACTAATCTGATATCCCACTCGGCTGATTCGGTCACATGGCTTCCAGACCATGAGATAGGTTTCGCTAAGCTGTTCTTAGTTGATGACTTAACCTTTTGATCTTCAAAACCTTTATGGCCTTTTTGTCATCTTCAAAACCTTCTCTAATTTATACCAACAAGAATCAAAGTGCAAATCAAGATCTGTCTACTGATTTACAGAAGTTAGACATTGGAAGAAATGAAGAATATGTTCCCATTATACTACCTAATCTTAATTCAGCTGCTAACTCAAGTGCTGTTCAAAATCACAGTGTTGATTGTCTAACAGACGAGTTGCAAACATCTGACAGACCAGAGACTGTTCAACAGACGGCAATTGTTCAACAGACTACTACTGAAGCTCCAACAGTAGTGTTGCAAGATCAAAACAGAGGACAACATCCTGATCTGCAACCTGATCTAAGATGGCTCAAGAATCACCCACCTGAGTTAGTCATTGGTGATCATTTAGATAGAGTGAAAACAAGAAGAGCTGCTGCACAAGATGCCATGTTTGTCACATTTCTATCTCAAATAGAGCCTAAGCAAATTGAAGAAGCTCTCAGTGATTCCTTCTGGATAGAAGCTATGCAAGAAGAGTTGAATCAATTTGAAAGGAATGAAGTCTGGTACTTAGTTCCTAGACCAAGTCATCAAAGAGTAATTGGCACTAAGTGGGTATTCAGAAATAAGATGAATGAAGATGGTATTGTTACCAGAAACAAGGCAAGACTAGTGGCCAAGGGTTATTGTCAAGAAGAAGGAATTGACTTTGATGAAACTTTTGCACCAGTAGCAAGACTTGAAGCAATCAGACTGTTTCTAGCCTATGCTGCTCACAAGAACTTCACTGTCTATCAGATGGATGTGAAGTCTGCTTTTCTCAATGGAGAATTGCAAGAAGAAGTGTATGTTGAGCAACCTCCTGGATTTGAAGTCTATCAAGAAGAGGACAAAGTATATCGTCTGAAGAAAGCTCTCTATGGACTGAAACAGGCTCCAAGAGCATGGTATGATACCCTATCTGATTTTCTTTTAATTAAAGGATTTCGTAAAGGTAAGGTAGATAAAACCTTGTTTACAATTGAATGGGAAAATCATATATTACTTGTGCAAATATATGTGGACGATATTATTTTTGGTTCAACTAACCAACAGATGTGTGATAAGTTCTCCAAGCTGATGCAGAATAAGTTTGAAATGAGCATGATGGGTGAACTTAACTATTTTCTTGGATTGCAAGTTAGACAGTTGCCTGATGGAATATTCATCAGCCAAGCAAAATACACAAGAGATCTGTTCAAGAAGTTTGGTATGGAAACTAGCTCTACTGCTACTATTCCTATGTCTACAAGTCTTCGTTTGGATAAAGATGAAGATGGCAAATCAGTAGACATAACCAAATACAGAGGCATTATTGGTTCATTGTTGTATCTAACAGCAAGTAGACCTGACATAATGTACTCAGTTGGAGTCTGTGCAAGATTTCAATCAAACCCCAAAGAATCTCATCTCTTAGCTGCCAAGAGGATATTGAAATATGTTAAAGGCACTCAAGAATTGGGATTGTGGTATCCTAGAGAATCTGGATTCGAGCTTATTGGTTATTCAGATTCAGACCTTGCTGGCTGCAAGATTGACAGAAAGAGCACAACAGGTGCCTGTCAATTCTTGGGTAGTCGTCTGATCTCATGGATGAGTAAGAAACAAACCTCAGTTTCTATATCTACTGCTGAAGCTGAATATATAGCTGCTGGAGCTTGTTGTGCACAGATACTTTGGTTGAAACATCAACTGGAAGATTACAACATCAAAATCAGTGGAATTCCAATCTACTGTGATAATACTAGTGCAATATCACTTACTCAGAACACTACAAGTCATTCAAGGACTAAACATATCGAGATCAAGCATCACTTCATTAGAGATCATGTGGAAAAAGGCAATGTTGTGATTGAGTATGTTCATACTGATAATCAGATTGCTGATATTTTCACTAAATCTTTAAGTGAAGTAAGGTTTTCAACTTTAAGAGCTGAACTAGGATTACTTAATTTGGATGCATAAGCTGAGGGGGAACTCATCAGAAGACTGGAGTTCAACAGCTTAGTCGTCAGTTATTCTATTCAAGGATTAACTTTCAACAGACTAGTTAACTTATGAATTCTTAAAGACAGGGGGAACGTGTAAGACTAGCGGTACTTCTGTTCTAAAGATGAAATCAGTTAATGTCAGTTAGTTGAAGTTATGTTATCATGAAGATCTGTTCTTAATTCTTGAAGATTGAAGATTATTTTATCTTGCTGGATTGACAAACAGTAGAGGAAGATTACTAGCTATTGGCATTCTCTAGTAATATCAGATAACAGATCATTCGTCTGTCAGATAAGTTAAACTCTACTCATCTGATATCTTATATAAGCATGGTCATAAAACGTATCATTAGAAACGCGCTTTTATAAGTAACAGATTAGTGTCGATAGAGTTTCCCGCCCATCTGACATTAAAATAATAAAATTGAAATCCGCTTCTCCTATCCACACGATTAAAAACTGTCAGATTAGATCAACGGTTCTGATAAATCACGGAAACCTAATCAAAATGAAACCTATAAAATCCGATCTAAACAGTATAGTCGTCTTACGCACCCAAATATTCTCAAACTCTCTAACTCTCAACCCTACTGTTGCGAAAAGTTAACTGCATCTTTGTAGATTTCTACTCTCAAAATTTCAGAAATGGAGAAGATTATCGAAGGAAGGTACTTCAACTACAGCAAATTTCATTTCTTGGGCACTGATCTGATGCGCTCGTTACTGGAAAAGATTAAAGAAGCTTCGTTAGTTCCTGTTTTAGAGGCTCACGAAGAAAGGGTCTACTTAGAAGATGTTGAGCACTTCTATCTAACCAGGAAATTCTCTAAGAATGACACGGTAATGTCTGCTGAAATAGGTGGGAAGAAGATTGCGATCTCGGCTGCTGTTCTCAGTGAGATCTATAAGTTAACAGACAAGGGAGGAGATGTGACCTCGTTAGGGTCAGAAAAGGAAGAGGAGTTCTGGGCTATTTGTGCTAAGAAAGGAGAAGAGATGACTGGGACTTTGATGAAGACCCAGCTGAAGGATGAATATCAGCGTTTTGCTGATATTATTGCCAAAGTACTAGACTGCAGCACGGGTTCTCTAGATGGTTTACCTAGAAAGAGGTACTATACCATGATATGCATCTATTATGGGTTGAAGATCAACTGGGCTGCTCATGTTTATGAGCTACTGAGTGATAAGAGGCCTTCTCATGCCATCTTACTCAGTAATCTGTTTGCTTCACTGCAATGCCCTATGGGTAGTGGAAAGCAAACTCATGGGAGCAAAGAGTTCAAACTCTACGAACCAGTGAGACAATTGGTGGAAAAACCAAAAAGAAAAGCCTCCACACAGTCTAAAAAGACCCCTTCTAAGAAGAGCAAGAATGAGGGTCAGTCAAGTAAGCCTGCTGAGCCAACAGCACAGTCTGCTGTTGAGACTGTATCAGCACAACCTGAGGTTGAAATTCCAGAAAAGATAGTTGATGATTTCACCAAGGAAATTCTGGAGATGAAGACCGACTCCTCTCCTGAGAGAACTGAATCAGAGGAAGAGATTCCTCTTCAAAGGTTGAAGAGACTAAGAACAAAAGGTGAGGCAAGGGGACCTCCTACTGCCAACCCCCCTGCCAAAAGGATTGCAAAATCAAGGGCTAAGAGAATGGTCACCTTCTCTGAAAAGCCTGTTGAAACTGTGAGAGAAACAACTACTGAAGCAGAAAGGCCATTGATCATTGAAGAACCTGTTGTTAAATCTGCTAAGGCTGCTGCTGCTGAAGCTGAAATTGTTTCTGAACTTGGCATGTCAACAGAAGACTTGACTGCTGCACTATCTGCTGATGTAGAAAAGGAACAGCAGACTAGTACAACACAAGAGGAAGATATTCTGTTGCTGCACCCTACTCCAGTTGCTGCAACTCCTATTCAAGCAGTTGAGAGTCCTGAATCAAGGAGAAAAAGGACTGGTAAAACTGCAACTTATGTAACTGCTGCAGAAAAGAAAAGGTTGGATGATGCTGAAAAGCAAAGGATAGCTGCAGAGAAAGCAGAAGAAGATAGGCTGAAAAGCCTAGAACTAAAAAGACTGGAGGAAGAAGCCAGCAAAATGACCCAAGAGCAAAGGGATGCTGTTGAGGCAGCAGAGTTGGCTGCTGCTATTGAGGCAAGCACCAAGGATGCTCATGGTCCTCAGCATACTGGTGGGATAGCTATTGATGAACCAAGGGATCCAAACAAACCAATACCTGCTATGCCTGCACCTAAACCAAAGCCAAAGAGGAGAGAAGAAATTAGACTGTCTTTGGAGATTGTCAGGGAAGATCCTGCCATCTTTGAAGAATTCCTGAAGAGGCTTGATGCTGAAAATGAAAGAGTCAACCGCCTGACACAGTTCAACACTGAGAAGATCAGATATAACAGGTGGAGGGAATTCAGACTGACAAAGAGTCCAGCTGAAATGACCAAGTGGAAAGCCTTTGCTGCTGAAGAAGCATGGGTATTGAAGTGGCTTGAGACAGATTCCCTCATTCAAGCAATTGATTCAGAATTCTTTCTGGATAGGTTAAGAATGAGAATAAGTCATATAGTCAAAGCTGAAGCCAAGAAGATCTTTGAGTCCATCTCTGAGGATTTTGATGAATCAGTGGACCTCAAAGAAAGATCAATCAAGTTGGCAATTGCTCAAGCAATGGAGCTTTGGGCAAAGAAGTCAAGGAAGTTAAGGGGACAACCAAGCTCACTGGTCCCACTTCCCAACATCAAACACATTGTCTATGGACCAAACATCAAACCCTATGAGGAGCTGCCTGAGGAACCAACATCTACTTTCATTCCTCTTGACAACTTTACTTGGATTTGTAACAGGTCTGCAGTGGACAATGAAGGTTTAATGAAGACAGTTGAAACTGTCAAGAAGATAATATCACCTGCTGATGAAGAGAAAGCCAAGTCTTCTGATCAACCAAAGCAATTAGAGGGTACATTAGACCCATCTGATCAGAACAGAGTACAAGGTGATAAGTCTGATGCTGCTGATGAATCAAAGAAGGAAGAAGAAATTCCAGCAGATCAGATCAAGGACAAAGAAGTTGCTGCTGAAGGAGATGATCAAGCTAAGGAGAAGGAAAGCACTCCAAGCCATGCTGATAGATCAGCAGATCAGTCTCTTGCATTAACAATTCAACCAACAGAGCAACCTATCAAAGAAACACTTTCTGCTACTACAGATATGCCTTCAACTTCTCAAGATGCTCAGACAAATCTGTTGGACTCCATCCAACAACTGATCACAAAATCCTTGAAGGACATGAAGGAAGAATTAAAGGCAGATGTGTTAGCTGCTGTCCATCAACCAATTCAGAAAGTTGCTGCTGTTCCAACCGATCTGATAGAAGATACTGCTCAGAATGTAAAATCCATCTGTCAGGATATGGATATACTTAGAAGGAGGACACAGAGCACTACTGAAGGTTGGAGACAAATTGAACAAACAGTTGAAACGGCCCTCCAAGCAGAAGATGAAGTCATGGAAAACATGATGAAAGACTTCACTGCTTCATCAAATTGGATTCTGGGAACTCAAATCCAATTGGGTGATCAAGGAGAAGATCTGCTCAAAGAAGTGAGATACTTCAAGGCCAAGCAACTTAGACAGCAAGCTCAGATCAACGCTATGGAAGAGAACATCAAACTTCTCTGTGATTCACTTCTAATTACACTAGTTGTACCACAATATCCACCTGTCCCTGCTGATGATGACAAAAAAGGGGAAGAAAGGGTATTTGGACAGAAGAAAGTTGGTCCTTCTCTTGAAAAGGAGGAAGATAACCAAGCTGAAGCAACTGAAGTATTGGAAGAATCTGCTGGTGAGACTGATAAACATATGGAAGAAGCAAGCAGACCAACAGATGAGAAGATTGCAGATGAAGAAGAACAAGCTGAATTTGAAGAATCTGAAGCAAAAGCCAAGTCAGATAAGGAACTAGCTACTGCCAAAGATTCAGCTGAAGAACAGCTTGATCCAGATGTCAAGAAAAAGAAGCTAGAGCTGCTAAAGAAAAGATTCGCTGAAAATTTGGAAGCTGAGACTTCTAAGTTATCTGATGAAGAATCTGAGAAAGACAACAAGGAAGCTGAAGAAGAAAAGAAGGGAGAAGACTAGCTTAGTCTAGATTTCTTAAGTCTGAAAATCCTTGTAATCTTTTTACTTTGCATCCTTTACTCTTCATAACTTGTAATATGTAATCAGTTCAATCATTTATAAAATTGCAAGTTTGACTCCAACATACTATTTCTATCTCAGAAATTTTTGAGGATCAAAACTTTAGTTTAGGTACAGGTACTTAGCTGGAGTTTTGTCATCATCAAAAAGGGGGAAATTGTTGGATGAAGATGAAGATGAAGAGCAAAGAAGACAAGTAATTAAGGGAAGGTTTTGATGATTTCCAAAACATCATAATCAGCTAAGTATGAAAAGCTTAATTCCCTTAGAAGAATTTTGAACAAGTAAAAGAAGACATCAGAAGAGTTCAAAGTTCAAAGCTCAGAAGACTAGTGATCTCTTGCTGAAACAGCGAACAGAAGGGTAGATCATCAGCAGAGTCAAATCAGATTAGTTCAGTATTTGATCAGCATAGTATCTATCAGCAGAGTCGTTTTGTTCAGCCGAGTAGAAGAGGTCAAGAGATTAGTCCAACGGTAATAAATGCACTTGGTGTAATAAATGCTGAAAGAGAAGGGTAGTAATGGCAAATAATTGAAGATATCCTCGGATCAGCAGAGTGCATTTAATGCAGCATTAAATGCGATGGACAGAAAGGTACTGTACACTGTACGGATTGCTGCAGGGAGCCGTTTCAAAAGAGCTGAAGGATGGATTTGAATTATGACTTGCCTTCAACGGTCATATTTTCATCTCCATGTATAAATAGAGCTGAATTTCAATCGAGCAAACAACACAACAACAATCAGAGATCGAAATTTTGAAGCAAAATTTTTCAAAGTCTCAAAAGCTCGAACAGCTCACTCGTCTGGTGGAAGTCATCTGTTGACAGAAACCAAGTTGAAGAAAACAGAAAAACATTATCTGAGTGATTTTGTAAAAGCTAAGTGTTGTGCGAAGTGAGAATCCATCTTTGTGAGTGATTCTACTTTAGAGGATAGGTTTTCTTTGTGAATTCCTATTGTGAGCTTACAGCCTTTTCATTAGTTGTTTAGGTGTAAGTGGAGAAATATTGTAATCTAAGTGATTATAGTATAACCCATAATCTGTGTGATCTGGAAGAGTGGACTAAAGGATTTTTATCCATATAACCACTATAAAAATTCTTTGTGTTATTTTGCATTTAAAGTTTTCTTGCATATTTCAAAAGTTTGCATTCTAAACACTTTGAATTAATCAAAAGATTTTATAAGGAGTTTTAAACTGGGGATAAAATCTTTTCAGAACTTAGTTTACTTGTGAAAAACACTTTGAAACAATCCGCTGCAAGTATACTCTTTGAAAAACTGTTTTGCTGAAAAACAGCTAAGTTTCTGTAAGAAGAGTGGTCAGTCGTCTGCTCAAGATTTGTTCACGAACAGATTAGTCTGCATACTGTTCTTCATCAGCTTAGTCTGCTGACAGAAGACTGAAAAGTTTTTAAGTTCAAAAATTTTCAGAGGTCTATTCACCCCCCCCCTCTAGACCTCATCTGACCACTTGGGACCAACAGATCGAATCATCAATTTTTAAAAAATTATCAGTATATTTTCAAATTACGGAGAACTTGATGTTACATAACCATTATATAGACAATTTGATTGGAATAGAATAATGATCGAATCATCATTTTTTTTTTAAAAATTATCAAAAGACTTACAAATTACGAAGGACATGGTGTTACACAACCATCTAATAGACAATTTGATCGAATCATCGTTTTTTTAAAAACTATTGATATATTTTCAAATTAAAGAGGAGTTAGTGTTATATAACTATGTAAAAGACAATTTGATCCTAGTCGATATATTTTCAAACTATGACGGATCGACTTAGTGATCTAAATAATGACCGAGTCATCATTTTTTTTTAAATTATCATATTTTTAAATTACAGAGGACTTAGTGTTAAATAATCATCTAATATACAATTTGATAGGAATAATGACCGAATAATCAATTTTTAAAAAAAATTATTGATATATTTCAATTACGGAGGAGTTAGTGTTACATAACCATTTAAAAGATAATTTGATTGAAATAATGACCGAGTCATTAATTTTTTTTAAATTATCGATATATTTTCAAATTATGGAGAACTTAGTATTGCATAATCTTCTAATACATAATTTGATCGGAATAATGATCGAATCATCAATTATTTAAAAATTGTCGACATATTTTCAAATCACAGAAGACATAGTGTTGTATAACCATCTAATAGATAATCTGATCGAAAAAATGATCAAATCATCAATTTTTTTAAATAATCAATATATTTTTAAATTACGGAGGAGTTAGTATTACATAACCATCTAGAAGACAGATTGATGAAATGACCACCGAGTCATTAATTTTTTTAAAATTATCAATATTTATTCAAATAACGGAAGTTAAAAAACAAGAATTTAAAAAAAAACCAAATCAAATGAATTTGTAATTTAAAAAATGAATTAAAAAAATTCACCATCTTAAAAAAAACTTGTGTTTTTCATTTAAGATGTGTTATGTATTAATTAAGATTTATATATGTTTTTTTCAGAATTTATAATTAAATAGTTTTATTTTATATTCATACTAGATATTTCGTATTTTTCAAATTTCAGACTTAAAAATTAAACTAACAATATTTAAATTAATCACGCTATTAAATTTTAAACTTTATTATACAAAATCTTTAATTTTCAGCAAAATTGAAAGTTTCAGGGCAAATTTGATCAGCGACAAAACCTGGGTGCTGAATGTGCTAATATGTCATCTTCCCCAGCACAACTTTTTACAGGTAGCAGTTGAAGGAATATATACACATATAAAACCAACTCTTAATTCTGCCAAATTAACTCAAATCGCACCAAATTAAATTAACCATCAACAAATTCGAGCATATATATATATATATATATATATATATATATAAAAGAAAAAAAGAATTCATCTTCTTCATGTGAATGAGATTTTCACATGTGAAGGAAGCCTTCATACTACTGGTAGAATCTTAAGGGCGGGACATGATAAACCGAATCGTTGCGTGAAATGCATCTTCAATATATTTAAGTATCACACTTAATTAAAAATGCTAATGGTAGAATTTGATTTGAAATCTCTGCAAGTTTGTGAAGATTTTTTTTTCCCAGATCTGAAAATTATTTCAAGTTTGTTTTATTTGGGTTTCTTTATATTAACCAATTAGCCATTGGCAGTGAAAGGTTGTTAAACAGGAAATCAACACAGTCCTTTCCAGCCTCAGCAAAACCAAAACTTTTTGGTTTGATAATTTATCAATAGCTTCATTTCAACTACTTTAGATTCACCCATTCTTCTTACTCCTACACAGCATTCCACTACACAGCATTTATTTTTGGGAATCAATATGATACTTAATTAGTAGCAATGATTCAATTTTTTGGGCTAACGCAAAAATTAATTGGAAATTTCCTGGAGAAGCTAAACGGATCGATGCATCGAAATTGATGATTAAAGTGGCATTTGAGAATTCATAAACCGATAAACGTAATTAACCAATTAGCAATTGTTGAAGAACATGAAATTGATATCAATTATACCTAAGGCTACTTGAACTGCTAACAATTCCAGTCGGTGTTCTTGTTTTTTCGGCCGACCATGAGGGGAAGGGGCACTTGTGGGTTAGAGTTTTGGGGAGGTAGATAATTTTGGAAGATGAAATGTTTCAATTTTCATTTTTAAATGTAGAAGGGTATTTCGGTATTTACACATATTAAATGGGGTTCATACACAATTCTTTCTTGGTATCTTACACGGACACATGTCACCCTCTGCTTGAGTCGTTCATGACTCCTGAGCAGGGGTGAGTCAATATAGAACCTCCCCCGAATCTCATTGGAAACATCTTGATTTTGCTCAATTCCACACGTTACTTTTAGTTTATTTGATTGTCTTTGGTTGTCCTTTTCTTTTTCTTTCCCTGCTGTCTCATTTTTATCTTTGCCTTAATTGTTTTTTGTCCTTTTGCTTCTTCTTGTAGGGTTTGGTTTGAAGAGTGCCTATTATTTGAAGAACTCACTTTCTCACTTGGCGTTTAGTCTCATGGACATATCTAATCTCGAGTTTGGATCGAAGATGAATTTGACAGATGTGGATGAGGGTTTTTGTCTCTCGGGGGATGATTGGGATTTGATTAATTCGACAACCGATCTCCTCTTAGTGGGTAAAATTCTGGGCCAAAAGAGCATTAATGTGGAGACCATCAGCAATATCCTTTCGAAAGCATGGAGTCCCGGGAAGGGGGTAGGAGTCAAACATGTCGGGGAAGGTCGGTTAATCTTCTCGTTTATGCATAAATTGGATTTGAAAAGGGCTCTCGCAGGAGGGCCGTGGTATTTTGAGAAAAAATTGGTTGTACTAAATATTGTGAATTCTGAAGATGATCTCGGTAGTATTGATTTGAGTTTTTGTGATTTTAACGATCAAATTTCTGGGTTGCCACTAGCAAAGTCCAATAAAACTATGGCGGAGAAGATTTGTCGTAAATTAGGGATTTTCAAGGGCATTAAAATCGATTCTTCCAACCCTATTCTGGGTAGCGTCATTCGGGCTAGAGTGGGTCTTAACAAAACTCAACCAATTCCGCGGTTTATGAAGATTTCGAAAGATGGGGGGAGGAGATAATGGTCTCTTTTCGCTATGAGAGACTTCCAAACTTTTGTTATCACCGTGGTTTGTGGGATCATTTGTCGGGGGCTTGTATCAAGCGGTATGAGAGGGAAGAGGAAGTGAATCCTGAAGACCTTCCTTACGGACCTTGGATTAGGGCTCAAAATTCTGGTAGGGATAGACCGGATGGCTGGTAAGAGGCTGTTGGGACATACGTTTACCAACGCGGCATTGCCGGGATGTTCTCCAACATGACTAATCAGCACCAAAATTCTAAGGTCACCGGAGCGGCTATATTTTCTCCTTCTTCTTCAACATTTCGTCATACTCTATCTAGTGGATCAGAATTGGTAACACCGGGTTCGGTAGTTCAAAATTCGAATTCTGGGCAAAATTTAAAAGCAGATATTTTGGGGGGAGATTTTTCGTCAGTTACAGATAAGGGATTAGCGGATTCGGTGAATGTAGTTACTAATTCATCTATGAAAATTAAGGCTGAAAATCGGGGATTAGTTTCTAATTCAGTTGAAGATTTTAATGCTAATAAAAAAGGTAAATCTACTGCCCATTCTTCTTATATTGTATCTTCTAAGGCCCTTAGTAACCCATATTCCTGTACTAACCCAAACCCCCATATTAGTTTAACTAAAAATCTTGAAAACAAAACCCATCTCCCTCACCCTCACGAATCTTCACATAATTGCACTATTTCCATACATGACCCACCAACTCAGCCCATTAAGAACAAAGTTGTTTGTTGGATAAAGATGAAGATTAGAAGACAAGAAATTTAGAAGTTAAAGGGAGGCTTTGATGATTTTCAAAACATCTTAATTAGCTAAGTAAGGAACACTTAGTAAAATCCCTTAGAAGAATTTCGATCAACCTCAAAGACAAATCAGTCAAGTCAAAATTCAGTTCGGTCCAGAAGACTACTGATCTGCTGCTGAAGGAAGTAATCAGTTTGGTGAAAATCAGACTACACAAATCAAATTTATTCAAGTTTGGGATCAGCTCTGCTCATCATCAGACGAGTGATTCTTATCAGCCAAGTGAAGATGATCAAGAAGTGTTTTTCAAAGGTTTCAAACTTTTTCAAAAAAGCATATTTTTGAAAAATTAAAATTCTTTGAAAATGGACTGTATCAGCCATGTTCCCCACATTGGCGTTATGAGTTTCAAGGACTGGAAGATCATGATGGAAATCTTCTTAGCTGCTTACAACGATAACATGTGTACATGTATCACCAAAGGTCCATTCAAATTCACCAAAACTATAAAGGTTGATGGAGTAGATATAGTGGTGGAAAAAAATCTACAAGAGATGACAACTGAAGAAGTAAAGATGTTCAATCATGATAAAGTTGGTCGTTTCATCATGACCAAAGCCCTGAACAACGACATATTTGATAAAGTCAAGCATTGCAAGACTGTAAAAGAGATGTAGGACAAGGTTCGTGACACGAGTGAAGGAAACGACGCTATAAAAGAGCATCAGCTGAGTGTTGCTCTAGAAAAGCTAGACAACTCTGCGGAAACCATTGATCAGATAGATACAAGGTTTACAAGAACGTTGAATGAAGTTCTCAAGCTAGGAAGAACCTTCACTTACAAGGAGATAATTGTCAGAGTACTAAAGGCTCTGCCTCCAAAGTTCAACATGAAGGTGACTACCATGGAAGAGTCAAGAGATTTGGGAAAGATCTCTCTCACCGAGTTGTTCTCAGTACTCAAGGCATACGAGTATAAGTTGCCAAGAATGGGTATTGAATAAACCTCAACTTCAGGCCCCACAACTGCCCTGAGTTTTGTTCAGATATTTGTTGATCATGCATCTGTTCTGGGTAAAACAGGGTTTATTTGTAGCTTCTGACCAGAATCTTTGGGGCAGCTTTGCTTCAGCTATCATAGTTCTGGTAGCTTCCTTTAGAGTTCTATTTCTCCTTTCAGCAACTCCATTTTGTTGAAGGGTTATGGCAGCAGAGTACTCATGGCTGATGCCTCTAATGTTACAATACTCTTCAACAATTGAGTTTGTAAATTCAGTCCCTGTATCTGATCTGATCTTCAATATCTTTATGTTCTTTTCATTCTGGATCAGCTCCATCATATTTGTAAGATGCTCCTTGGTTTCACTTTTCTTCTTCATGAAAATCGCTCAAGTGTATATTATGAAATCATCCACAACAGCTAGGCAGTACTTCTTTCCACCATTGCTGATTGGATCAATGGGTACAAACAAGTCCATATGTAGTAGCTCCAAGATCCTTCCAGGAGATTGTTGCTTCTTGCTCTTGAAAGATGACTTGATTTGTTTACCCTTCTGACAGGCTTCACAGAGCTTATCTTTGCTCATGACTGTCTTTGGAATTCCTTCTACCAGATCATTCTTGATTAGTCTGTTTATGGTCTTGAAATTCACATGATTCATTCTTTTGTGTCATAGCCAACTAACTTCACTTGGTGTTGATGCCACCAAACAAATGTTTGAATTCTTATCAACAGAATTCCAGTCCACTGTGTAGACATTTCCTTATCGTTTTCAAGATAAGATGACATTCTTTGTACCAATCTGTTCAATGTAGCACTTATCTGATGAGAAGATAACTGAAAACCCCTTGTCACAAATTGACTTATGCTCAGCAAATTGTATTTGAGGCCTTTAACACGAGAAACATCAGATATCTCAATGTTGCCTTTGATTAATCTTCCACATGCTACAATCTTGCCTTCTTTGCTGTCTCCAAAAGTTACTTTAGGACCATCCACATCAACAACATCAGTCAGCTCATGTATGCTTCCATACATGTGTCTTGAACATCCACTGTCCAAGTACCAGATTTTCTCTACTTTACTCCTACTCCTAATCCTAACCTACAAAACAAAATAAAAATGTTTTAGGTACCCTTATTGAGAGGGTCCTCGAGGATTAGTTCCACCCTTGACAACCCAAGATGTTGAAGTCTTAGGCTTCTTAGGCTTCTGAGATTTGACAGGAGCATGATAAACCAGTAAGTTGTTTTATCCACTAAGAGGCCTTTGGTACTTGTATAAACATCAGCTCGCTGCTGTTATACCTTTTTAGGCTTACAACATGGTTCAATTACCAACTTGCATTATGTTTATACTGATAAAGTTGTTTTCACTCGGTCTTGTTTTTATTCGAATGCCACATAAAATACGCCAACATCCAAATCATGAACCGTCTCAAGAGAATCAATCGGAGAACCAAAATGAAGATTAAATTGTAATACTTCGGTGTTTTTGGAGTATGGATTGTAGATTATTCCACTTTAGTTTTAGTTGTGTAGTTTTTAGATTATGAATTATGTTTTTTGATTTTGTTTACGGAAATTGAAATGTATATGGATTGTGAAAATTAATTTTATATTGTGTTTATGAAAATTGATTTTGCATATGAATTTTGAATTGTGTTTATTAAAATTAAAATTTATTTATTGGATTATATTTATAAATTCGAAAAAAAAAAAGAGAAATTCCAACTGAAAATTTCCAACCGCAAATAATCGGTTGGTTATGTTCGGTTGGAAATATTCCAACCGAATATTGTCGGTTGAAAAGATACCAACCGAAAATTATCAGTTGGAAATATATTCCAACAGAAAGTTTTCGGTTGGAGAAATATTCCTACCGCGTGTGAAGTCGGTTGGAAAAATATTCGGTTGGAATTTCGGTTGCAAACTCAATTCCAACGGAGGTTTTTCCAACTGATGTCGTACCAAAGGTGAAATTCTCTCTTATATAAAACGTGTTAAATCGATAGGCACTTCTCCGACAAAAATGCAACCACGTGCAATTCACGTGACTTTTAGTAAGTGTAATTTCAGGTTTAATTTATTTGTTATAATATTTTAATTTGATCGAGATAACACATTTTGTCGGTATAATTAATGCCTAAAAATGCATTGATATTGATCATTGGGATAGAGTACATTAATAATTAACATTGCATTGACGTTAATTGTCTTTCTACAAAACTCTCTCCAGAGGACAATAATATTAATATGAAATATTTTCAGATTTTCTAAGAAATTTAAAATTCAATAAAAAAACTAATTTAATTTTCAATGATTAAAATGAGGTAGAGATCGAGAATATAGTAATATACTATAAATATTAAGAGAGTGAGTATTTCTCACCTTTCCAAATCAAAGAACTTACTAAATATTAAGAATTAATACACTATTATATTTTTTTTTTATAAATTGGCTCTATAACGTGGAGTATATTATTCAGTGGAAAGTTTCCAATAAAAAACAATTCCCGAGATATATTCGCTAGAGAACCCACCCACTCAATTTATATTTTATTAGATTTTATATAAAATATTATTTAGTTTATATATATTATTTATGTAATCTAATTAGATTAAGATATCTAATAATAATAATATAAAAAATTTATAACACTTGTGAACTTTCGAGTAAATTTATCAGCCACAAAATATGCGTGACAAACTTCGACAACAATCTATAACTATAGGACTAATTATGCAAATTTTTCATCAACTTTTCATCCGAAATTTAATTTTCGTCCAAAAATTGACGAAAATACCAATTGTGTCAAAGACAGTTAACATGTGGTATCAAATGTATATGATGTTTTTAAAGTTATGGTACCGTAACCTTAAAATAGGGTTACTTGTGGTACCAAAGGTGAAATTCTCTCTTATATAAAACGTGTTAAATCGATAGGCACTTCTCCGACAAAAATGCAACCACGTGCAATTCACGTGAATTTTAGTAAGTGTAATTTCAGGTTTAATTTATTCGTTATAATATTTTAATTTGATTGAGATAACACATTTTGTCGACGGTATAATTTTGCCTAAAAATGCATTGATATTGATAATTGGGATAGTGTACATTAATAATTAACATTGCATTGACGTTAATTGTCTTTTTACGAAAATCACTCCAGAGGACATTAATATTAATATGAAATATTTCCATTAATATTAATATGAAATATTCCAGATTTTCTAAGAAATTTAAAATTCAATAAAAAAAACCAATTTAATTTTCAATGATTAAAAGGAGGTAGAGATTGAGAATATAATAATATACTATAAATATTAAGAGAGTGAGTATTTCTTACCTTTCCAAATCAATAAACTTACTAAATATTAATAATTAATACACTATTATATTTTTTCTATAAATTGGCTCTATAATGTGGAGTATATTATTCAGTGGAAAGTTTCCAATAAAAAAAATTCCCGAGATTCTCTAGAGAACCCACTCCCTCAATATATATACTAATGCAAAGTTTTTATAGATAAAATAATATCCCGAGATTCTATAGAGAACCAACCCTCAATATATATACTAACATACCGATTCTTAGTTACCATTCTCTTAGTTTCATCACACGGACAATTTATTTTATCTTATCGCATAATTTTTTATAGCTTTATCATTCTAATTCTAACAATGCTTAAGAATAAGGGGTTAGTGAGGAGGTTTATAGAAATCCTCAATATTAGAAAGGATATAAGTTTGCATGCGGGTGATAATAAAAGTTTGCATGCGGATGATTCTGGTCTCTTAGTTGCAGCTGCACTTAGGGCTTGTAAATTACGCAATGTTCGGCGGGTTGATGAGAAGATTCAAGGGTATGCAATAAAGAAGGGTAAAGATCAATTTATAGAGTCTGAGATTGATGACATGCATGAAAATTGGAATTGGATAATCCAATTGAAGAGGTTTAAATATATCCTCAAGAATACAGGTGATATAAGTTTGCATGCGGATGATTCTGGTTTCTTAGTTGCAGCTGCACATAGGGCTTGTACGTCTTGCAATGTTTGGTGGGTCGGTGAGAAGATTCAAGTGTATGCGATAAAGACTGGTAAAGATGTTGAGTCTGAGATTGAGAACATGCATGCGAATTGGAATTGGATATTCCTAACTAAGTGTCACGGACTTAAACTTCTCGAAAGTTTTCGTGCGACACTTAGCCACTTAACGCCTCTAGCGATGCTCCGCCCCTCTGTCGGAATAGGCTAAGTCAGCCTCGCCTTTCACCTAAGAAGGTTGCTAAGGTAGTTGGAAAGATAAAGTGTACAAAAGAACTTAAGGAATGCTCTTTATTACTTGGAGAATGCTTTTCAACTTGTTGGTTTACAAATGAGCTCCTACCTCTATTTATACTACTTGCCTCCTCAAATGGACGGCCAATATTTATTTGATCTAAGGGCTAAGAGTGGTTCTCTAGACCCTTCCACAAAATTCCTACACTACTAGAACTATGTACAATGTTCTAGGATATTCTACTATGTACAAGAAGCTACTACAAGTCTCTTGAGCCTTCCACAAGGCTCTAGGTCCTTCCGGCATGTTCCGGACTTTTCCGGATCCATCTGGCACCTCCCGGCTTCTTCTCGGCTCTTCCGGAACTATGCGGAACCTTCCGGATCTCTCCCAAATGTCCCGGACTTGTGTGGAACTCTCTAGAATCTTCCGGAATCTCATAGGGCCTGTTTGGTGCTCCAAATCACCCAGGGCAGCCCCTGGGACGCCATCGTGCCACTCGACGGGTTATGTCTCGCCCTACTATCTTCCCATCGGCCGCATAAGTCCCTGCTTCACCCAGGCCGCGCCCCGAGTGCCATGATGCGCGCCCGGCAAGCTCTCCAGCCTTGTTGGCAGTCCCGTTATGTACCTCTTGGCCCTTGCCTCGGTCATACGCCTTGTCCGCTCGGCCTCCGTGGTCGGGCAAAGTGCCGGGGCGTGACATAAGGCATTGAATAAATATGTTTATTATTATTTCACTGAAGAAGGATTATCATTATTATTACCAGATACTAGAATTAGAAGTATTAAATCAATACATGCATATGCATTACGCAATTTTTATGAGGATGAAATGATGTATTTTTCTAGTCACCTAATAAAGGCGTACGGTAAGATTGGTGACTTAAGTTTACACCGTGCCATGTTTGATAACATGGCCCAGAGGGATGTAGCATCGTGGAATTCTTTGATGATTGCATACCAAGAGAATAGATGCGATGAAACAGTTAAAATATTTGAAGAGTTCATTAAACATGGTTTCCACGCTAATGAGTCGACATTTACAATTCTTTTAGATTCTATTGCCAACTGTGGACAATTAGAAGAGGGACTTAGTTACTTCCGAAGAATGCACAAGCATTTTGGGGTTAAACCTGCATTGCAACATTATTCGTGCATTGTTCATATGTTTGGGAAAGCTGGTTATTTAAATATAGCACTGGAAATCATAAATAAGAAGCCAACGGAACCAAACGATATAATTTGGAGGACACTACTTGATAGTTGCGTGGTTCATGGTTATGACATCAAAGTCGCGAAAGATGTTTTAAAGGAAAGGAAAATGTTAGACATGGCGTATGAGTATATGGATAAGGGTACGCGTCAAATTCTTGAAAAAATCCATGCCGGTCAAGGGAATTGGGATGAATATTACAAAATTCGAGTCTCTTACGAAATTGATGTTGGTCCCAAGTGGTCAGATGAGGTCTAGAAGGGGGGGGGGGGGGGTGAATAGACCTCTAAAATTTTTTAGACTTAAAAACTTTTCAGTCGTCTGTCAGCAGACTAAGCTTATAAAGAACAGTAAGCTGACTAAGCTGATCGTGAACGAATCTTGAACAACAGAGTGACCACTCTTCTTATACTTACTTAGCTGATTTCAGCAAAATCAGTTTTATCAAGAGTATATTTGCAGCGGATAATTTTGAAATTGTTTTTCACAAGTAGACTATGTATTTTAAAGATTTTATCCCCAGTTTTAAAACTCCTTCAAAATCTTTAAAATTGATTCAAAGTGTTAACTTATGCAATTTTGAAATATGCAAGAAAACTTAATGCAAAAACAACATAAAGAATTTTTATAGTGGTTATATGGATAAAAATTCTTTAGTCCACTCTTCCAGATCACTTAGATTCTGGGTTATACTATAAACACTAAGTTTACAATATTTCTCCACTTACACCAAAACAACAAATGAGAAGGCTGTAAGCTCACAATAGGAAATCACTAAGAAGATCTATCCTCTGAAGTTTAGATCACTCACAAAGATGGATCTAGACTCCGCACAACACTCAACTAATACAAATTCACTCAGAAAATGTTTTCTTTTTTACTTCAACTTGGTTTCTGCCAACAAATGACTCCACCAGACGAGTGAGCTGTTCTTGAGCTTCTTGAGACTTAGAGAAAATTCTGCTTCGGAAATAAAATCTCAGAATGTTGTTGTGTGTCTCGCTCGTTGAAAGCAACTCTATTTATACTTGGATTTGAAAATATGACCGTTGAAGGAAATCAAGATTCAAATTCATAGCCTTAGCCCAATTTCAGAACCGCTCCCTGCTACAATACTTTTCTGCTGTACTTTCCTGTAGCTGCATTAAATGCACCCTGCTGATTCGAGAATAACTTCAATCATTTGCCATTACTACCCTTCTCTTCCAGCATTTATTACACCAAGTGCATTTATTACCGTTGGACTAACTCCTTGATCTCTTCTACTCTGCTGATCAAAACAACCCTGCTGATAGATACCCTGCTGATCAAACTCTGAACTAATCTGATTTGAGTCAGCTGATGGTCTACCCTTCTGATTGTTATTTCAGCATAAGATCAGTAGTCTTCTGGGCTTAGAATTTTAGACCCTTCTGTTGTCTTCTTTACTTGGTCAAAATTCTTCTAAGGGACCTAAGCTTTCCACACTTAGCTGGTTTTGACGTTTTGGAAATCATCAAAACTCTCCCTTATCTTCTTATCTTCATTGCACTTCATCTTCATCTTCATCCAACAATTTCCCCCTTTTTGATGATGACAAAACTTCAGCTAAGTACCTGTACCTAAACTAAAGTTTTGATCCTAAAAAATTTCTGAGATAGAAATAGTTTATTGGATTTAAACTTGTACTTTTATAGATTCAGAAAAGATTACATATTACAGGTTTAGTAGATGAAATGTGCATAAAGAAAATTTACAAGGATTTCAAGCCTAAGTATTTTAGTCTAGTCTTTTGTCTTGTCTTCTGGCTTGTCCTCTTCACCTTCTTCAGATTTGGAAGTTTCAGCTTCTAATTCCTTGAAGAATTTTTGCCTTAAAAGCTCCATCTTTTTATGCTTGACATCAGGATTGAGCTGTTCTTCAGCTGAATCCTTAGCAGCAGCAATTTCTTTATCAGTCTTTGCTGTTTCCTTAGGATTTCCATCAGCTTCATCAGCTTCCTCTTCTTCTTCTGTAATTGACTGATCTACTGGTCTGCTCGTGCCTTCATTTTCTTCATTAGCATTTTCATCTTCAGCAGATTCCTCCAGTACTTCAGTTTCTTCAAATTCAGCAGTCTTTTCAAGAGATGTGCCATCTTGTCTATCTTCTTCTTCTTGACAAAGTACCCTATCTTCCCCCTTTTTGTCATCATCAGCAGGGTTGATTGGATATTGTGGTAAGACTGGTGTTACTTGAAGTGTATCACAGAGAAGTCTGATGTTTTCTTCCATTGCATTAAGTTGAGCTTGTTGTCTGAGTTGATTGGCCTCAAATGCGTCCATTCTGTTAAGCACAACTTCTATTGGTCACCTAGCTGAATTTGAGTTCCTAGTATCCAATCAGCAGATGCCTTGAAGTCCTTCATCATGTTTTCTAAGGTTTTATCTTGTGCTTTTATGGCCATTTCAACAGTTTCATCAATTTGTCTCCAACCAGCAGCAGTGCTTTGAGTTCTTGCTCTAATCACATCCATATCCTGTTTGATAGTTTCCACATTATGAGCAGTGTCTTCTATCAGAGCAGTAGGAATGGGAGCAGCTCTTTGGGTTGGTTGACTTAAGGCAGCCAATAGATTTGTAGTTAACTTCTCTTCTAATTCCTTCATTGATTTTGAAATCATCTGTTGAATTGAGTCCAACAGAGATGGCTGTGAGCTTTGAGAAGTAGAAGTAACATCAGTTGGAATAGGAGGTAAGGCAAGTGTTGCTGATTCTGTGATCTGATCTGCTGAACCAGGAGTGGTCTCTTTTTCCTTGGTCTCATCAGCTTGACTAGGAGTGTTTTCCTTATCCTTAGTCTGATCAGCTGGTTCAGAAGTACCCTCCTTTTTCTTGTTCTGATCAGCAAGTTCAAAAGTACCTTCTTTTTCCTTGTTCTGATCAGCAGGTGGTGCTTGGACCTTGTTAACATCTGCAATAGTAAGCATTTTACTAGCATTATCCAAAGTAGATCTATGAGTGATCCATGTCAGATTATCAATTGGAACAAATGGGGAGATTGGATCATCGGGAAGCTCTTCATATGGTCTAATGGTAGGTCCATAAATGATCTGCTTCAAACTTGGAAGAGGGAGCAGAGAACTTGGCTGTCCCTTCATCTTCCTAGTTCTTTTGGCCCAAGTTTCCATTGTTTGGGAAACTGCCAGCTTGATTGCTCGTTCCTTTAAGTCTTCATTATCAGCATACTCTTCTGGAACGGAATCATATAATTTCTTGGCCTCAGCTTTTACCAGATGACTTATTCTCAGTCTCAACTTGTCCAAAAAGAACTCTGATTCCAATGCTTGAGTCAAAGAATTTGTCTCAAGCCACTTCATAACCCAGGCTTCTTCATCTGTAAAAGCCTTCCAGCTTGCAATTTGATCCTTACTTTTTGTAAGACGATAGTCCCTCTATCTGTTATATCTAACCTTTTCTTTATTGAACATCGTCATACGAGTAATTTTGTTATTTTCAGCATCCAGACACGCAATAAATTCATCAAAAACATCAGGGTCAACTCTGACAATCTCCAATGCCAGTTTTAACTCTGCTCTTCTCTTAGGTTGCACTGCTGGGGTAGGCATAACTTGCTTAGGCTTGGTGGGATCTCTTTGTTCTCCAATCACAATACCACCAGCTTACCTTGGACCATGGGAGTCCTTAGCACTTGCTTCTATGGCAGCAGCCAACTTTGCTGCTTCAATTGCATCTCTTTGTGCTTAAGTCATTTTACTGGCTTCTTCTTCAAGTCTTTTGAGCTCAAGGGCCTTTAGACGATCTTCTTCAGCCTTTTCTGCGGCCTTCCTTTGTCTCTCAGCCTCATCTAATTTCTTCTTTTCAGCCACAGAGAGATAAGGAACAAGAACTTTGCCAGTCCTTAGCTTCTTAGCTTCAAGACTTTCCACAGTCTGTAGTGGAATGGCATCAACAGGAGCAGGATGCAGAAGGAGTGCATCTCCTTCATTACTTGTGCCAGTCTGCTGCTCTTCTCTATCTTCAGCAGACACTCCAACAGATGAGTCTCCAACAGGCTCATCAGCAGGATCTTCAATAATAATTGGTCTTTCTGCTGTTGCTGGTGTCTCTCTGACTGTTTCACGTGACTCTTCAGTGAACGTAACCTTTCTTCTTGCCTTTGTCTTGGTCTTGTTTTCTGAAGGTTGAGGTTGAGGAAGTCTTTTCGCAGAACTTCTTGTCCTCATTCTTTTTGCAGGTTGAAGAGGAACAGCTTCTTCTGATTCTGTCCTTTCAGGAGATGATCCAGTCTCCATATCTTCAAGTTCTTTTGCAAAATCACTGACTACCTTGTCAGAAACTTTAATTTCATGCTGAGCTGATCCAGCTTCAACAGTAGTACTCACTGTTTGATCAGCAGACGCACTGGTCTGACAAGTCTTCTTGCTTTTCTTGGCAGGGGCCTTAGCAGCCTTGGCTGGGGCCTTTCTTTTAGAAGGACATTCGCTTCTAACAGGCTCATACAATTTAAATTCTTTGGCAAGGTGGGTAGGTTTTCCACTTCCCAATTGACATCTCAGACTTAAGAACATATGACTGAGCAGAATGCCATACTTGATATTCTTATCACTCAGCAGATCAAATACATGAGCAGCCCAGTTAACCTTTAACTCATAGTAAATGCAAATCATTGTATAATACCTCTTTCTGGGTAATCCATCCAAAGAACTAGTGTTGTAGTCCAACACCTTCGCAATTATGTCAGCAAACCTCTGATACTAATCCTTCAGCCGAGTCTTCATCAGAGTCCCTGATATTTCTTCTCCCTCCTTAGCACAAATTTGCCAGAATTCCTCCTCTTTAGCAGATCCTAGATCTGTTACATCTCCTCCTTCATTTTTCAGCCCATAAATTTCACTTAACACGGCAGCAGATATGCAAATCTTCTTTCCTCCAATAGTGGCAACCATGGTTGTCTTATCATTGTTGAATTTCCTGGTTCTGTAGAAATCAGCAACGTCGTCCAGATACACACGATCCTCATGAGCTTCTAGAACGCGTACCAGCGATGATTCCTTGATTTTTTTCATGATTTCCCTCATCAAATCAGTGCCAGTGGAGTAGAATTTGTCATAATTTAGAAATCTTCCTTCAGCGATAGTCATTTTCGTGATTAAGTGATGTAAATCTGTAAGAAATTGAGAGCTAGAGAACAGAGAGCTTAGAGAGTTAGAGAATTTTGGGAATTTTGTGTGCGTGAGTCGACTAATCTGTTCAGATCGGATTTTATACGTTTCTTTTGGTTTTGGTTATCGTGATTAATGTGAACCGTAAGATTGATCTGACAGTTTTTAAATCGTGCGGGTGAGAATTGCGGATTTCAAATTTATTAAATTAATGTCAGATGAGCGGGAAACTCAATCGGCACTTATTTTTTATAAAAGCGTGTTTCTAAGAATATGATTTATAACCATGCTTATATAATATATCAGATGAGTAGAGTTTTAACTTAACCGACAAACGAGTGATCTGTTATCTGATATTACTAGAGAAAGCCAATAGCTAGTAATCTTCCTCTGCTGTTTGTCAATCCAGCAAGATAATTCGATCTTCAATCTTCAAGAATGAATATATCTTTTGGCAGCATAACTTCAACTAACTGTCATCAACAAATTTCATCTTTTAATCAGAAGTACCGCTAGTCTTACACGTTCCCCCTGACTTTAAGAATTCATAAGTTAACTAGTCTGTTGAGAGTTACTCCTTGAAGATAATAATGGATGACTATGCGGATGAACTTCAGTCTTCTGATAAGTTCCCCCTCAGCTTATGCATCCAAATTTAGTAGTCCTAGTTCAGCTCTTAGAGTTGAAAACCTTACTTCACTTAAAGGTTTAGTGAAAATATCAGCAATTTGATTGTCTGTATGAACATACTCAATCACAACATTTCTTTTTTCCACATGATCTCTAATGAAGTGATGCTTAATCTCAATATGTTTAGTCCTTGAATGACTTGTAGTATTCTGAGTAAGAGAGATTGCACTTGTATTGTCACAGTAGATTGGAATTCCACTGATCTTAATGTTGTAATCTTCTAGTTGATGCTTCAACCATAGTATCTGTGCACAGCAAGTTCCAGCAGCTATATATTCAGCTTCAGCAGTAGATATGGATACTGAAGTCTGTTTCTTACTCATCCATGAGATCAGACGACTGCCTAAGAAATGACAAGCACCTGTTGTGTTTTTTCTATCAATCTTGCAGCCAGCAAGGTCAGAATCTGAATATCCAATAAGCTCAAATCCAGATCCCCTAGGGTACCACAATCCCAATTCTTGAGTGCCTTTGACATATTTCAGTATTCTCTTGGCACCTAAGAGATGAGATTCCTTAGGATTTGATTGAAATCTCGCACAAACCCCAACAGAGTACATAATATCAGGTCTGCTAGCTGTTAAGTATAACAGTGACCCAATAATTCCTCTGTATTTGGTTATGTCTACTGATTTGACATCTTCATCTTTATCCAAACGAAGACTAGTAGACATTGGAATATTAGCAGTAGAGCTAGTTTCCATACCAAATTTCTTAAACAGATCTCTTGTGTATTTTTCTTGGTTGATGAATATTCCATCAGGCAACTGTCTAACTTGCAAACCAAGAAAATAATTGAGTTCACCCATCATGCTCATTTCAAACATGTTCTGCATCAGCTTGGAGAATTTGTCACACATCTGTTGGTTAGTTGAACCAAAAATAATATCGTCTACATATATTTGCACAAGCAAAATATGTTCCTCCCATTCAATAGTGAACAAGGTCTTGTCTACCTTACCTTTTCGAAATCCTTTAATTAAAAGAAAATCAGATAGGGTATCATACCATGCTCTTGGAGCCTATTTCAGTCCATAGAGGGCTTTCTTCAAACGATACACCTTGTCTTCTTCTTGATAAGCTTCAAATCCAGGTGGTTGTTCAACATACACTTCTTCTTGCAATTCTCCATTGAGAAATGCTGACTTCACATCCATCTGATAGACAGTGAAGTTCTTATGAGCAGCATAGGCAAGAAACAGTCTGATTGCTTCAAGTCTTGCCACAGGTGCAGATGTTTCATCAAAGTCAATTCCTTCTTCTTGACAATAACCTTTGGCCACTAATCTTGCTTTATTTCTGGTGACAATACCATCTTCATTCATTTTATTTCTGAAAACCCATTTAGTGCACTACAAAAATCTGCTAAAATAGATACGGAATTAGCGACGGAAAAAAATCCGTCGCTAAAACCTTCGTCGCTAAATTTTAGCGACGGATTTAGCGACGGAAACTTCAGCGACGGAATCAGAGACGGATTTTGTCCGTCGCCGAATATTTAGCGACGAAAAATAAATTCCGTCGCTAAATGTTCTCCTAGATATTGTTTCCGTCGCTGATCATTCTAGCAGCGACGGAAATGAATTCCGTCGCTAGGGTTGACTTTAGCGACGGAAATATTCCGTCGCTATTAGTTGTCAGCGACGGATTTTCAATCTGTCGCTAGTTGTATGTTTAGCGACGGATTGTTCAATCCGTCGCTGATTAATTTTATTTTTTAATAATTATTTTTTTAATTTTTATATTATTTTTTTCATTAATAAATTGTTTTACTCAATTAATCCAACAATTCACTACTACAAACATTCCAAAAATTCAATACTACACAATTAATCCAACAATTCACTACAACAAACATTCCGAAAATTCAATACTACACAATTAATCCAAGAATTCAATACCACAATCACATGCATAAAATACATAAATTAATTAGTACTCAATAAAAACATAAAGATTCAGTTCAAAATTATCATAAAACTAAAGTAAGATTGTTCCCAAACTACATTCACATCGAAAACTAAAGTAAAATTAGTCCTAAACAATGTAAACATTCATATCGAATTTTGATCATTTGGCTCCTGAGAAAGGGGTCGGGTAACATCTTGTGGCTGAGATTGGGCATGAGGTGAAGATTGATCATGAGGCGAAGATTGGGCATGTGCCGGAGTATGGGTCGATTGATGTGGAAGGGGTGCCATATTTCCCATATACCCAAACATTGGGGATGACATATAATATGAAGATTGAGAACCGGCAACTGATGTCTGAAATGGGCCTGTTAGAGATGGATTAAATGGAGCCACGGGTTGTTGCTGAAACATGTTACCACGTGTCATCATCATTTGCCATTGTTGCATCATCCTATCCATGTTTGCCATTTTCTCCTCATAGGCCTTCTCCCGCATATCATAGGCCTTCTCCCGCATATCATAGGCCTTCAATTGCATATCTGAGGCTTCTTTTAATTTTCCTATTTCCTCCGCATAAGTTTGACACTGTGATTTTAGACTGGAAATCTCGTTAATTACCTCAATCGGGAGTTGTTGACTTTGTGAAAGTCCTCTTGATGAACCACCTTTCACAAACTTGGCCTCAGCAGCCAAACCATAACACCTTCCCTTCTTGTTCGGTGGCCCAACGACGTCTATCCACGTCTACATATGAAACAATATAACAATTTATTAATATTTAACTATAAATAATAATTACGTAATCTAAGTAAAATAATAAACTATAAGTCATATTCATATTACCTCCAACTCAGTTTGTGGATCGACTACGCCAAGTTCTGTGGAATCCTGACTCGAAATGATATCCACAAAATTTTCCTACAAGACAAGTTTATTAATTAATACATAACTAAATGTCACAACATAATAAAAAAAAATACAAGTACAAAGCAACTAACGTGTACAAACTCAGAACGTTCATCAACCCATTCACGTTGGCCATTGACTACTTTTGAATGAGTAATCATAAATACATCAGCTCGGGATGGTTTAACTCCATTTTTTTTTCCTGTGAAAAAAAATAATTATTATAAAACATACACATGAAAAATAAAGATATAAAATATGTGAAGAACTTACGATATCATCCGAGTGACATAATTGTGATTTACTCCCACCAGCATAAAGTGGGAAGCCCATACCATCACAGTCCGATGCCCGATTTTGCTTATTTTTTTGACTACTAACAATAAATTTAGGGTCGGTCTTCCATCTATGAACCATGATATCCCAATAACCTACCCCAATCCAGTTAGGTCTCTGAAATTTTTTTTCCCGTTGTTTATATAACCTATCAGATAGTTCCTTTCCGGCTTTCTTCTTATAAATACGCCAATTACTCTTTGATGACTTGGTCTTGGAACTAAGTACCATACTTCATTCCTTTCAAATTGATTTAACTCTTCTTGCATAGCTTCAATCCAGAAGGAATCACTGAGAGCTTCTTCAATTTGTTTAGGCTCTATTTGAGATAGAAAGCTGACAAACATAGCATCTTGTGCAGCAGCTCTTCTTGTCTTCACTCTATCCAAAGGATCACCAATCACTAACTATGGTGGGTGATTCCTGAGCCATCTGAGATCAGGTTGCAGGTCTGAATGTTGTCCTCTGTTTTGATCTTGCAACACTACTGTTGGAGTTCCAGTAGTAGTCTGTTGAACAGTCTCTGGTCTGTCAGCTGTTTGCGACTCGTCTGTTAGACAATCAGTGATCTGATCTTGAATAGGACTTGAGTTGGCAGCTGAGTTGAGATCAGGCAGTATGATGGGAACATATTCTTCCTTCTTTCCAACATTCAACTTCTGTAAATCAGTAGACATATCTTGATTAGTATTTTGATTCTTTTCAGAAGATTGACTTGGCTCATCAAATACTACGTGAATGGATTCTTCTACTAGTAATGTTCTTTTGTTAAAAACTCTATAAGCCTTACTAACAGTAGAGTATCCTACAAAAATAGCTTCATCAGCCTTTTCTGCAAAGGTAGTAAGATGATTTTTCCCATTATTTAACACAAAGCATTTACAACGAAAAATTTTAAAGTAATGAATGTTTGGTTTCATGTTGTTCCAAACTTCATATGGAGTCTTGTTCTGATTTTTTTTTATCATGCATCTGTTCTGGGTAAAGCAGGCTGTGTTTGTGGCTTCTGCCCAAAATCTTTGAGGCAGCTTAGCTTCAGCTATCATTGTTCTGACAGCTTCCTTCAGTGTTATGTTTCTCCTTTCAGCAACACCATTCTGTTAAGGGGTTCTAGCAGCTGAATACTCATGATGTATTCCTTTGGTATTACAATACTCTTCAACAGTAGAGTTTGTGAACTCTGTCCCTCTATCTGATCTGATCTTCAGTATTTTTGTGCTTTTCTCATTCTGGATCAGTTCCATCAGATTAGTAAGATGTTCCTTGGTTTCACTTTTCTTTTTCATGAATATCACCCAGGTATATCTTGAATAATCATCCACAACAGCTAGGCAGTACTTCTTTCCACCATTGCTGACTGGATCAATGGGTCCAAATAAGTCCATATATAGCAGCTCCAAAATTCTATCAGAAGATTGGTGCTTCTTGCTTTTGAATGATGACTTGATTTGTTTTCCTTTCTGACATGCGTCACAGAGCTTATCTTTGCTCATGACTGTTTTTGGAATCCCTTCTACCAGATCATTCTTTATCAATCTGTTTATGGTCTTGAAGTTTAAATGATTCATCCTTTTGTGCCACAGCCAACTGACTTCACTTGGTGTTGATGCCACCAAACAAATACTTGAATTCTTGTCAGCAGAATTCCAGTCGACTATGTAGACATTTCCTTGTCGTCTTCCAGATAAGATTACCTTATTTGTACCAATCTGTTCAACGTAGCACTTATCTGTTGAGAAGATGACTGAATATCCTTTGTCACAAAATTGACTTATGCTCAGCAGGTTGTACTTTAGGTCTTTAACATATGAGACGTCAGATATCTCAATGTTTCCTTTGATTAATCTTCCTTTAGCTACAATCTTGCCTTCTTTGCTGCCTCCAAAAGTGACATTTGGACCATCCACAGCAACAACATCAGTCAGCTCATGTATGCTTCCACACATGTGCCTTGAGCAACCACTATCCAAGTACCATATCTTTTCTACTTTACTCCTACTCCTAATCCTAACCTACAAAACAAAAATAAAATTGTTTTAGGTACCCTTATTGAGAGGGTCCTAAAGGATTAGTTCTTACAACCCAAGATGTTGATGTCTTAGGCTTCTTAGGCTTCTGAGTTTTGACAGGAGCATGAACAGTTTTATCATAGTCAGCAGATAAGTCAGGTTGATGATCAGTATGATAAGAAAAATGTTCATAAGCAGGGTAAGGTGCATGATAAGTAGGATATGCATGCATTGGATGAGCAGGGTATGGTGCATAGTAAGTTGGAAATTGAGGTGCATGATACATAGGAGGATATGCAGCAGGTTGCACATAATAAGATTCATTTCCATACCAAGCATTTTGATTTTTCTTGTTCTTATGCTTCTTTGGTTTACTAGATGCTTGCTCATTAATAGACGACTTAGTTTTGCCACTAGTCTGATTCAATTTAGCTTTATCAGCAGACTTCTTAGGACTCTGCTGTTTGGTCTTACCAGTCTGTTTTCCTACACTAGGCTCTTTGCTCTTTTTAGCCTTAGGAGATTTCTTCTCCTTTAACACTTTCTCAGGTGAAGCAGGTTTAGTAGTCTGAACATAAAGAATGACCTTACTATTGTAAGCAGATATAAATTTTTCAGTATGGTTCAGTTCTAGCTTATCCTGTTCTAAAGGCATCTTCTGTTTACTAGACATATGAATGGATGCAACAGATGATTTATCATGAGACTCAATAACTTTTTCAAGTTCCATGATTTTTCCTTTATAAACTTCACATTCAGCTTTCAGAGATTCATATTCTTGCGCAAGCTTTTTATATTCAGCTGATTCTCTTGGCTTTTCAGCTGTGAGTTTCAGTGAACTGTTTTGCTCTTTTAGCAAAATCATCTCTTCCTTAAGCTTTTTATATACTTCAGCAATACCAGTATTGTTAAGCATCATTTGTTCAAATGAAATAAATAATTCATTATCAAGAGGAGTTACCTCATCCTCAGAGTCATCAGATTCCTTGGCCATCAGGCAGATGAGAGCAGGGTTCTCTTCATCAGAAGACTCTTCATCAGAAGTGTCTGAGTCTGAATCAGATGAGTAGATAGCAGTCAGCTTTTCTGCTTCAGCTATCATTGCCTTGCCTCTCTGATGCTTTCTTTCCTTTCTGATTCTCTTCTCTTCTTCAGTGTACTTCTCTGCTTTTGGATATGGACAGTCTCTGATGAAATGTCCCAATTTCCTGCAGTTATAACACATTAGTTTGACTTTATAGTCATCCTTATCTTGAGAAGAAGAGTTAGGTTTAGAAGTAGAAGCATTGTTATATTTGTTCTTCATTTTTCTTTTGTAGAACTTCTTGAAATTATTCATCAGCAATGCTACATCTCCAGCTCTGTACTCCTTTTTGTTGAGTAGTGTGGCTTCATCAGATGAGTCCACTTCTTTACTTCTTTGTGCTGGTCTTCTGGGATTTTCAGCAGCAACTAAGGCAGCTGTGGGTCCTGAAGTTGAGGTTTCTTCAATTTCCATTCTTGGCATTTTAAACTCAAACGCCTTGAGTACAGAGAACAGCTCTGTAAGAGAGATCTTTCCCAAATCTTTTGATTCTTCCATCGCCATCACTTTCATGTTGAACTTAGGAGGTAAAGCCTTCAGTACTCTGACTGTGATTTCTTTGTCAGTAAAGGTTTTTCCCAACTTTAGAACTTCATTGAGTGTTCTGGTGAACCTAGTATCCATCTGATCAATGGTCTCTCCAGACTTCATTTTGAAGTTATCCAGTTTCTCCAAAGCAACAGTAAGCTGATGCTCCTTTATAGCATCGTTGCCTTCGCTCATGTCACGAACTTTGTCCCACATCTCTTTTGCAGTTTTGCAATGCTTGATCTTGCCAAACCGATCATTATCCAGGGCTTTTGTCATGATGAACCGGCCAACCTTGTCTAGATTGAACAGCTTTATTTCTTCGGATGTCATCTCATGCAAGTCTTTATCCACAACTGTATCAACTTCATTGATCTTTATAGTCTTTGTGAATTTGAATGGACCTTTTATGATACATGTGTACATGTTATCATTATAAGCAGTTAGAAAAATCTCCATTCTGATTTTCCAGTCTTCAAAAGACATACCAACAATGTGGGTAACATGGCTGATACAATCCATTTTTCAAAAAGTGTTTATTTTTCAAAAAGATGCTCTTTTGAAAAGTTTTGAAAACCTTTGAAAAACACTTGAATCAAGCTCGTTGATCAGGCAACTGATTCTAATGAACCACCTGCTCTGATACCACTTGTTGGTCCCAAGTGGTCATATGAGGTCTAGAGGGAGGGGGGGTGAATAGACCTCTGAAAATTTTTATACTTAAAAACTTTTCAGTCGTCTGTCAGCAGACTAAGCTTATAAAGACCAGTAAGCTGACTAAGCTGATCGTGAACGAATCTTGAACAGCAGAGTGACCACTCTTCTTATACTTACTTAGCTGATTTCAGCAAAATCAGTTTTATCAAGAGTATACTTGCAGCGGATAATTTTGAAAGTGTTTTTCACAAGTAGACTAAGTCTTTTAAAGATTTTATCCCCAGTTTTAAAACTCCTTCAAAATCTTTAAAATTGATTCAAAGTGTTAACTTATGCAATTTTGAAATATGCAAGAAAACTTAATGCAAAAACAACACAAATAATTTTTATAGTGGTTATATGGATAAAAATCATTTAGTCCACTCTTCCAGATCACTTAGATTATGAGTTATAGTATAAACACTAAGTTTACAATATTTCTCCACTTACACCAAAACAACAAATGAGAAGGCTGTAAGCTCACAATAGGAAATCACTACGAAGACCTATCCTCTGAAGTTTAGATCACTCACAAAGATGGATCTAGACTCCGCACAACACTCAACTAATACAAATTCACTCAGAAAATGTTTTCTTTTTTACTTCAACTTGGTTTCTGTCAACAAATGACTCCACCAGACGAGTGAGCTGTTCTTGAGCTTCTTGAGACTTAGAGAAAATTCTGCTTCGGAAATAAAATCTCAGAATGTTGTTGTGTGTCTCGCTCGTTAAAAGCAGCTCTATTTATACTTGGATTTGAAAATATGACCGTTGAAGGAAATCAAGATTCAAATCCATAGCCTTAGCCCAATTTCAGAACGGCTCCCTGCTACAGTACTTTTCTGCTATACTTTCCTGTAGCTGCATTAAATGCACCCTGCTGATCCGAGAATAACTTCAATCATTTGCCATTACTACCCTTCTCTTCCAGCATTTATTACACCAAGTGCATTTATTACCGTTGGACTAACTCCTTGATCTCTTCTACTCTGCTGATCAAAACAACCCTGCTGATAGATACCCTGCTGATCAAACTCTGAACTAATCTGATTTGAGTCAGCTGATGGTCTACCCTTCTGATTGTTATTTCAACATAAGATCAGTAGTCTTCCGGGCTTAGAATTTTAGACCCTTCTGTTGTCTTCTTTACTTGGTCAAAATTCTTCTAAGGGACCTAAGCTTTTCACACTTAGCTGGTTTTGACGTTTTGGAAATCATCAAAACTCTCCCTTATCTTCTTATATTCATTGCACTTCATCTTCATCTTCATCCAACAATTGAAAATAAGACACCTGGCGGCGTTGCAAGAGATTCTAGCTAGAGACCCAAAAGGATGGTGGAGCAGGAATGTTATCGATTGTGGATCTTTGGTCTTGATTCATAGCCTTAACCCAATGATAGAAGCAGGAATGTTATCGATCATATGATTTATTATGGTTTCCTCAAATTGAGAAGACCCTATATGGTACTACTGTTTCAAGGAGTTAATTGTAAAAAAGTGACGAACCTGAGATACTTACCCTTTCGAAAAAGAAACGAGAATGTCATCTATCATATGATTTTTTACAATTTCCTCAAATTAAGAATAACATATGTGGTAGTATAGTGCCCGCGAAGTTTTATTTTTATTTTTTATGATTTAACGTCGGTATGAAAATTGAAAAAGGTTGATTGATTTTGGTATTAAATGTGTCATTCTGAAAGGTGTGGTATGCAATGTATAAAGTAGGTAAATGTTTGGTATGAAAAGTGAAATTCAGAACTCCTGCCCGAAATATTCCCCCCTGCCCGCGACACTTTTTTTTTTCCTTTTATTTTTTTTTGAGAGTTAACGGACACGTGCGCCGCACGTGTCCAATTTCGTCCAAAATTTAACGGTGGTATGTAAATTGAAAAAGGTTGATTGATTTTGGTATGAAATGTGCAATTATAAAAGGTGTGGTATGAAATGTATAAAGTAGGTAAAGGTTTGGTATAAAAATTGCAATTCCCTCCTTTTTAAAGTATGGTTGATCTTCTGTCTTCTTTTCTTTCTAATTTTTTTTATAGTAGGGTGGATCTTTGGTCTTTTTTTCTTTTTAATTTTTTTATAGTATTGTGGATCTTTGGTCTTGATTAAACAATTTGTTTAGCCGAAGTTAGTCTCAATATAAACTCAATATAGAGTGTTATTTTTTTTTCTTTTTTTTTGGGATAAATTTATAGAATGTTAATTATAGTAGTTCTTTTCATTACAAGATCCGAAACATCATAACACCATAAATTTTGATGGAGTAAATAGAAAAAAGGAAATTTAATTAACCTGATTTGAATAATATAGACTTTGAACCCCAAATAGTGTGATTTAAGGGTCAAAACATAATTTCTAAGATTATTTGAATTATTGATTAAGTTTATGGGCCACACATATACACTTTATTTAAAACTCAATTTGACTCCTTCTGGAAGTAATAGATTATTTTTTTTTAATTCGATGATAAATTGTAAAGTCTCAATATTTTAAATAAGCAAAAATTCAATTTTCATACCATAGAATTTGGTCGATTTCACTTTTCATATCAAACTTACAAAAAATGTACCAATTTTCCTGTCAAATGTTATAAATTGATATTTTTATTAGTTTTGTTGATAGAATTGTCATATGTTACTGAAAAAATTTAAACTACTAATACTTTTTATAATATTAATATTAATTTAAGTGATTAAACTTTGACGATTTTGCGGATTGACTCCTGCCTTTTTGACGATTTTACCAATTGACTCCTGTCTCACTTCTCACGCACGAGTATCATCTTTTGGTTGTTGTTCGTCCGAAATAGGAGATGTGCTTTGTTCGTCTCTTCACTGCGAACACATGTGTATAATAAATTTCATATTATGTTGAGTGAATTGTTCAATTTTTGCATTTGAGAACCTAAATCGTGAAACCCTTTTTCTCACAAATTTCAAATCACGATTACGGCCTTGTTTCTCCACCATTTTCAAAAAAATTTGTGTCATCTTACTCCTTTGGACCTGAACTTCAATCTCCATGGTTTAATTCCCTCAACAAAACTAACAAAAGTATCACTTTTATAACGTTTGCCTAGAATTGGTATAATTTTTGAGAGTTTGGTATGAAAAATGAAATCTATGAAGTACTATGGTATGAAAAATGATATTTTTTTCATTTTAAATAAACCTGTTAACTCTCGCGAGTATTAAGCATAATAACCTTAAAGGTATTTCGAATTAAGCCCAACCTCTTGATTGGACTCAGAAGACTCAATTTAGAGTCAAAGGGATTTAATTGGAAGCAACTAAACTTATTGGGGTTAAGTGATGAAAGAAAATAACTTGAAACTTTTATTTTCGTTACCCAAGATTTTGGTTTAGAAAAATTGATTTGACCGTTTTCGATGAAAACCTTCGAACCTCATTGACCTATTTGCCACTCGCATAATTTTGAAGTCAAGCCAAAACCTTAGGGCCTGTTTGTTTGGTGTTTGGGAAAGTAGTGGAGGTTTGTGAAATAATTTCGGTTTGCGTAATGTTGTTTGTTTGGGTTTTGAGAGAGTGGTTTGAGAAATAAAGTATGTGTAGGTTTTTTTAGGATGAGTTAGGTTGTAAGTGTAAGACTTTATGTCAAATCATGTTTGTTGTGAGATAAATTGTGTAAGAGATAGGTTACTTTATGTCAAATCAGAGTAGAGTTTGTATAGATTATGTTTATAAATAAGAAAATTGTTGTTTGTTTGGTTTTTGAGAGAGTAATTTGAAAAAGTTGAAAGATGAAAAATTTATTTCAGAAAATAAAAAACATGTTTGTTTGGCATTTCCCAAACACGAAATTTTTTTGGGAAACGCCAAACAAACAGACCCTTAATTTTTATTTTTTAAATTAACTGCGAAGAAAAATCGCCTGAAGAATGTCTATTCGAGTCCCTCCCAGCTACAAGAAATTATTTAGTACAACCGCTGCACCACGTCATCAAGTACACGTGGTGCAGCCCACCAATACACTTGGGACATGTGGATTAGTAATTCACATTACCCATGTTCTGGCAATGTGAACACAAATTTCTGAATCCCTATTTTTTTGGAACATGGCTAGAATATGGGGTGATCAATCCACATGTCCCAAGTGTATTGGTAGGCTGCACCACGTGTACTTGATGACGTGGTGCAGCGGTTGTACGGCGAGAGATTATTTAGTACAACCGCTGCACCACGTCATCAAGTACACGTGGTGCAGCCTATCAATACACTTGGGACATGTGGATTGATAATCCACATCACCCCATATTCTAGCCATGTTCCAAAAAAATAGGGATTCAGAAATTTGTGTTCACATTGCCAGAACATGGGTGATGTCCCAAGTCCCAAGTGTATTGGTGGGCTGCACCACGTATACTTGATGGCGTGGTGCATCGATTGTACTAAATAATTTTTCGCCAGAACATGGGTGATGTGGATTACTAATCCACATGTCCCAAATGTATTGGTAGGCTGCACCACATGTACTTGACGACGTGGTGCAACGATTGTACTAAATCATTTCTCCTGGCAAACATATAAAAACAAAGAAAAAACGTAGAAAGATACTTCATTCTACGTCATTCCCAGCCGCCACCCTTATCGTTCTTTCACTTCCAATGTCTTCTCTCCGCCGTCTCTTACCATCTTCCCACTCTTTAACTATGAAAATTCTCCGCCGCCCCTTCTTCCTCGATAATTTGGCTGTAGTAAGTATTTTCTAACTCGAAGTATTTGCATTTTTTTTACTTCGTATTATTTTTATAATTGGTAAATGGTAACCCTAAATCCTAAAATTAATTCGCGAATGCAGACGACGTCGGCAGCCGGAGCTTGCAGATTAAGAACTCATGGGTTTGGCCCGAGCCCATTTGGATCCAGACCTATCTCCGACCTCGTTAGATCACCTAACAATCACTTCGATGCTCCAGTTATATATTGCAACTACATTTTTATTTTATTTTATTTTAAAATGTTATTCTTTTGTTGGATTTGATTAATTGTGAACCATAAGTTGCCACAATTAATAAATGATTGAATAAAATTAGTTTGAAGAATTAGAAGGTCTGAATTTGGAACATGGCATGAAATCCGAGTCGGAATTGGTATTATCTCAATCTTGATATTAAAAAATAATCGTTCTTCAATTTTCTTTGTTTGCATGCATTGTCTCTATCAATGTCTGAAATTACATCATCTTTCTTTTCACTTTTTGTGAGTGTAGAAAGACATTAAACATGGCTCCAATTTGTCCGAACTCAAATCCCAAACTGAAGCTGATGACTTATGAGGTATTTAATAATGATAAACATCCCACAAATGCTTAAATATTTTTTTTTTTAAAATTTGAGATATGCAAGCAACTGGCTATTTATAACTACATTACTTTTTAAAAATATTCTAAAGTTTTTATTGATTGATTAAACAATTTGAATAGTTCTTCGTATAATGATTAAAAGTCATACTTATATTGTTTGATTCCAATTTGCAGGATTTGAGCTGGTTGGAATATGATGTTTCGGAGCTAACTAATGTAATGGAGAAAAATCATTATTACATGAGGTCGGTAGATAAGTAAACTTCTTGTATCAGACTTTCTTGTGATTGTATGATCTGAAGGGCTAAAAATGTGTGTTATTTTATCAGTATCGAAATTCAAAATGTCACAGAGGAGCTTTTGCAATTAGGGGATGAAAAAAGGTAAGTTTTCTCCATGACAATCATATTTTTGCTATTTCAGCTGCCGTTGAAGGAAGAACCGATGTTCTTGCTGATTTATCAACTTAATTTCTTCCACTCTTTATGTAGGAAATTTTATAAAGACCTAATAGTTCAAGGTCAAAAAATACATGACAACAAAACTTGTTAAGCCTCTTGGTACGATGTTTAAGAGCTCTCGCCGTATTGAGATGGATAAACTTCTTGAAGTCGCAAACAGACGTAAATCTGGAACTCTTGATGATGCTACCAGGAGTGAGATTAATAAAATTCGTGAAATCACCATCATAATTAAATCATCAATGCAGGGTAACATCCTTGAAACGGGTGACATCAAAAGTGAGAGGGATAGACTTGTTTCAGTCATAAACATAATGAAATCCATAAGGAAATGTAAACGTCCTTGAATTCGTCTGTAATATTCCAATTTTATGTATTGTATTTTGCATTTTACATTTTCAAAATTCTTCTTTCTCCATTATTGCAGATATGGAGAGCAAGATCAACACCGAAGTTAACAATCAGAAGGTGGATGAGTAATGGATCTGCGGTTTGATTAAAAAATTCTTTTTTTCCGAGATAATGATATTGTTTGTTTTACTTGTCAAGATTGTCAGCATACATTGATTGGAATAGGATTAATTTCAAGTTTTCAACATATTATCTTCTTTATGAATTTAGATTCGCTACTTACACCTTTATAGATCCTATATGATACCCTATTACAAATTTGTTATACGTGACGAAAAAATGTGGTAATGTGGAAACATATTCGTCACATTTTTTTTTCTTGCGACGAAATTTTATCGTCATATTAACATTTTTGTAATGAAACAGTTACTTTGCCACAACTTCTTTTTGTGGCAAAAAGTTAAATTTTTTGTAGTGCATCACATATCCTCATGAATCCTCAAATCTCAAAATAATCGTCATTTTCTCCCTACAAGACATATCACGAGATTCATCGACAAGAATAGCAAATAACCCATCACCGAACTCTCTAATAATAGCATTGATAGTTTCAATTGAGGAGACATTAACAATATCTTTTTGAATTAATGGAGCTGTCAACTTAAGATTTTTTGGGGGCAATCCGTAAAATAACGGTTCTAGCAATTTTAATTTGATTCGCTAAATCAATAATAAACAAGAAGTTTCTGATACATTTCATCATATATAGAACACAAAGAATTACAAGAACTTCAATTCTAATTCATCAATAATAAAACAAGAAGTTCCTCATATATAGAACACAAAGAGTGGGCACAAGTCACCGCGCCTTGCGCGGGACTATCCCCCTAGTTACTTGACATAATTACAACGTTTTAGAATAAAAAGACCAATATAAGAGCAATAATAATATATAGAAGTAGGATATTAAAAAAAATAAGTTCTCCCAAGTGCGTGCCAGTGTAAAAGGTAGGATATTAAAAAAAAAAAATTCGGGGGCCAAGTGCCAGTGTAAGTCCTTCCCTGCTCACTATGCAAGAAAATTGAGCATGTATTAGTAATAAATCATTTCTTGATAAATATTGTTTTGGTGATCTTTGATAATATGAATATAAATATCTAATAACTGAAAACGTTATTAACATGTAACAAGGGACGGATCCAGGATTCATGAACGCATATAATGTCATAAAATTTTGACATTTAAATATAAACAATTAAGCATATAATCTTAAGTTCTCCAAACAACAAATAAAATGTGACAAATATGTTTACTGTCACATTTGAAATTAAATCCAAGATGCGAAAAGTACAAAACTAAAATATAATCAACGATTTCTTATTAATTAAATCAATAGTCTCCACCAAAAATAATATTATAAATCTCCACAAAAAAATTCATTACAAATCATCGCTCACACATTACAAACAATAACAAATTAGTGAAGTTTCTTCTCGATTTTTCAACAACAAACTATCTAAGAAAAATATATACTAACATATTTGTACCATTAACTTTAATATAAACAAAAATCTTGAAGAAAGTTTGTTTATTTGTTCTTATTCATTAGTTGATAAATGTAATTTAATTCACACTTTTATTAAACAATGAATAAACTAGTACATCAATGATGATTAAGTACGGGTTGCGGGTGGGATCGATTTTTTAACCATCAAACCCGTCACCCGACCCATAACGTGCGAGTTTACAAATTACCAACCCGTACTTGATTATTTTAAAATTAAAATCGACGGATTGCGGATGGGTGGGTCGGATGGGATTGGTTTATGAACACCCCTAATTAATAATTACTTATCCATCATACATGTGAACCAATCCATAAAACAGCCAAGCACTAGCCGAGGACTCCTTATGTCAGGCCCCCTGAATTCTTTTAAATACGTCATAAACTATAATTTTTTACACTGACTATCCAGAATTTACATTTACATTTTCTCTCATGAACTCTTTGATCGAAAAGGTGGTCGAAAATAGTTAATTAAATAATCAATTTTTTTACTAAATGTTAGTCCGTATAAATTTCAAGTTTGTACTCGAGTTGGCCCAAATTGTGAAAATACCCTTCACACTTCTATAAATTGCCTAAAAATGCATTGATATTGATAATTGGGATAGTGTACATTAATAATTAACGTTGCGTTGACGTTAACTGTCTTTTAACGAAACTCACTCCAGAGGACATTAATATTAATATGAAAGATTTCCATTAATATTAATATTAAATATTTCCAGATTTTCTAAGAAATTTAAAATTTAATAAAAAAAACCAATTTAATTTTCAATGATTAAAAGGAGGTAGAGATCGAGAATATAGTAATATACTATAAATATTAAGAGAGTGAGTATTTCTCACCTTTCCAAATCAAAGAACTTACTAAATATTAAGAATTAATACACTATTATATTTTTTTTTTTATAAATTGGCTCTATAACGTGGAGTATATTATTCAGTGGAAAGTTTCCAATAAAAAAAATTCCCGAGATATATTCTCTAGAGAACCCACCCCCTCAATTTATATTTTATTAGATTTTATATAAAATATTATTTAGTTTATATATATTATATATGTAATCTAATTAGATTAAGATATTTAATAATAATAATATATAAAATTTATAACACTTGTGAACTTTCGAGTAAATTTATCAGACACAAAATATGTGTGACAAACTTCGACGGCAATCTATAACTATAGGACTAATTATGCAAATTTTTCCATCAACTTTCCATCCGAAATTTAATTTTCGTCCAAAAATTGACGAAAGTTCCAAATGTGTCAAGGACATTTAACATGTGGTATCAAATGCGTATGTTTTTAAAGTTATGGTACCGTAACCTTAAACACTACTAGAAAAACTTAAAATTGCAACCCTTTTTTTGCAACCGAATTAAATTGGTTGGAAATTTGAATAAAATTGCAACCGAAACCTCCTCTCTCACCGTGACGCCGCACCACCACGGTACCGTGACACCGCGCCACCACCACAACACACCCCTCACGGTTGCACCACCACCACTGCGCGCGCAGCAGCCCTAGCCGCACCACCACTACTGTGCAACGGTACCCCACGGCCGCACCACCACCACCCTGGCCCTCTACTAATTTAGAGGTATGTATTAGATATGAATTATTTAATTAATTTAGGGTTTAATTAATTAGGGCTTAAGGAATCTCAAGCTTGTTTGGATTACTGAGCTATTTACTGAAATGCCAAATCCCAAAATAGAATTTACTCAAATGCCAAATACCAATTTCAGTTAAAAAAAAATTGTTAAAAAAACTTAATCTCACCAAATTATTACCCTTTACCCCTTACAATTCTTTAATAACACAAAACCCCCCCCCCCCCAACCCAACCTTAAACAAAAAAAAAAATCCTCCACACTCACAAACAAACACAAACTGATCGCAACAAACAAAGGAGAAAAAAAATCCTCCTTCAATTTTTCCTAAAATTGAAGCAAATCTTCCATGGCAAATCAACTGGTTATCGATGATGGTGACAGAAACCAGCGAGAATGGCCATTTGAGGTAAGAATTTCGTGTTTTTTTCCGCAATTTTTGCAATTTGGTGTTGCTGCTCTTGGCGTGTCGCGTGTGGGAAAGCCACACGCCACACGCCAATTTGTTCATGGCGTGTGGCGTGTGGCACTTCCACACGCCAACACATCATACGCCACGCGCCACACGCCAGACAGAACATTAATTTTGAGTGTTTTTGTTGTTTGTTTTGTAGGGATACAGAAATTACCCACCTCGGCCCTATGGGAAGTAATACCCTCCTTTCACTACGATAATGTGATCCTAAAAGGAGAGATAACACAGCGTTGTGCGTGGGGCGAGATTCGCGATATTGTAAGTTTGCTCAAACCTCAGCATTGGGAGATTATAAATTCGTACCCCCAGATTGGGAGTTTTCTATACCTAACCGGCAACGGCAAATTCAAGTCGTCGGTGTTGCACTAAATCTTCCTTCGAGTATGCAAACACGTGCCATGTAAAAGTAAATACGAACACTGATTTTTGGTAAAAGAAAAGCCAGTTAGGTTCGGCATCGAGGATTTTAGCCTCGTATCGACAATGCGATTTGGGGCAGTGAGTGGTGATGACTCCGGAGGAATCGAGCAAGGGAGACTGTTGAAGGACCGACACTTTTCGGGTTGGGGGCAGACTGATGTTTCTGTTCCAGCTCTGAAAACGAGGATCATGGACTTGTTGTCTCGGCGTAGATCGAAATACGAGGACGTATGCAAGTTGATATACGCGTGGGTGATATCGGCCATGTTGATACCAACTCGGCCCATGAAATTGGTTAATAACGAAACAATCGCGGTAAGTAAACTTTAATTTTAATTTTTATTATTTCTTTAAAGTTTTAAAAATAACAATACTGATGTAAATTTGTATATATTGAAGGTATGTGACGATCTCGCGATTTGCGAGAGATATCCGTGGGGAGAGAATGTATGGGGAGTAACTTTTGGTGATATTGTAAAAAATATGGGCACTGGTAATGAGAACGTCCTTGTCCGTAAATGGAATGCGTATGGCTTCCCACACATTTTTCTGGTATGTTTGTAAAAACAATTGTTGATTTTCATGTATTTTTTTTAGTTATTTTTTCGTAAACGTTGGATGTTTTGATTAATGTTTTGAATGTGAACAGTTTTGGGTGATGGAAGCCATTGAAGGCATGGCCAATGCGACCAATTTTGTTGCAAGGCTCAGCCCTCATATTCCGAGATATCCGCGAATGTTACGTTGGGAGTTCGGGAAATATAATCCCAACAGTAAAGAAATAGACGAGTCATTGCAGAATGTTCATGTATGTTAATCGTTTTTATTAATAATTTTTTTTCCGACATATCACTTGAAATATTTATTCTAAATAACTTGTATGTATTTATTTTTTCAAGCTGTGATCCCACAGCTACTGCTGGATAACATGGAGTTGACGATGGAGGGTTGTGAATCAGTTAGAGTGTTATTACTTAACGCACACAATAGTGACCGCCTCAAGTGTTATCGCCGATTAACTATGTTTTTGGGACAACTTTATGTGGTTGTTCGGGATGATGAGGGAGCTCCCGAATTCCCCAACCGGCCATCCGCCCTAACTGATTTTGCTCCAGCAGATGGTGCTGCCCCAGATTCTACTCATGTGCCTCGACATCAGAAGCGTCTCCGAATAAGCCAAGATGGTGCCTTTACTTCTCAAGATCAACCATCATCTTCTCAAGCTCAACCTGCCTAGGCACGTGAATTGGAGCAGAGAGTTGTTGAGTTATATCAGAGAGTTATTTGTCGGCTGAACAATATAGATGGTCGGCTGAATGATATAGATCAGAGCTTTAGTGGTCAGATGAACGAGATATAACATATAATTAATGGGCAGCTCAACCATCTGACAGTAACTCTGGAGCAACTCCATTGAATGATGATTAAAGACCGAGGTTTGGGCGACAATGAAGGGGACGATAATGAAGGGGACGATAATGAAGGGGGCGACAATGAAGAGGACGACAGTAATGATGATGATGCTGATGATGATGATCGGGTTTAGTGTTTGTCTTGAATTTTAGTTTTGTGGATTTTTTTAGAGATATTATTGGAATTTATTTAAAGCATTATTAAATTTTATCTAAATTGTTTTTAGACTATATTGTTTATTAGATTGGTTTTGGAGTTGTGTTTATCTAAATAGTAGATTTATTAAATTGGTTGTGGATGGTGTTGTACAAATTGGTTTTGGGTAATGTTTGATTTGAATTTTCAATATACGCATTTTCAGGGTGATCATTTGGGTAGGAGTTCACCTACACATTCTCAGGGTAATAATGCCGAAAAACCAAGGCAAGAAACAAGAGAACAGAGGATAAGAAATCCTAGTAGGCTTTTAAGAACTCCTTTTACCGCTAATGTTAGGAAAACAAAATCCACTAAGTAATTAATTTTTTTATTGTAATATTTAATTCAGTTAGGGACCATTTGTATAAAATTCGGTGGTAAAAATGTAATTTTTGAAAAGTTAGGGACCAAACTAAAACTATGTGTTAAATGCAAGCTCTAGTGAGTGAACATTTTAATTTTGTGCATCTAATCTTACTGAATCGCAATTATGATTTTTTTTTTATAAATTTTGGGAGTAAAACTATAATTTTTGAAAATTTAGGGACCAAACTGCAAATATGTGTTAAATGCAAGCTCTAGTGAGTTAACATTTTAATTTTGTGCATCTAATGTTACTGAATCACAATTATGAATTTTTTTATATATTTTGGGGGTAAAACTATAATTTTTGAAAAGTTAGGGACCAAACTGCAAATATATGTTAAATGCAAGCTCTACTGAGTGAACATTTTAATTTTGTGCATCTAATTTTACTGAATGGTAATTATGATTTTTTTTTTATAAATTTTGGGGGTAAAACTGTAACTTTTGAAAAATTAGGGACCAAACTGCAAATATGTGTTAAATGCAAGCTCTAGTGAGTGAACATTTTAATTGTGTGCATCTAATGTTACTGAATCGCAATTATGATTTTTTTATAAATTTTGGGGGCAAAACTGTAATTTTTGAAAAAGTTAGGGACCAAACTGCAAATATTTGTTAGATGCAAGCTCTAGTGAGTGAACATTTTAATTTTTGTGCATCTAATGTTACTGAATTGCAATTATGATTTTTTATAAATTTTGGGGGTAAAATTGTAATTTTTAAAAAGTTAGGGACCAAACTGCAAATATGTGTTATGGAATATTATTTATTTATTGCTACATGCAATACAAACATCGTGGATACCGAGAGAGAGAATAGATTTGATTTGTCTACACAGACACGCCAAGATAAAATAGATTTGATGTCACAATCTCTATCAAAACCTCAAATTAGATGTTCAAGATAAATTAGAGTTAAAAAAGTTGGTTCATGGCGTGTGGCGTGTGGATGTGCCACAAGCCACACACCATTGCTTTGTTCATGACACGCCACACGCCATGAACAAAGCAATGGCGTGTGGCTTGTGGTACATCCACACGCCACACGCCATGACTGTTAAAATGAGCTCAACTTTAAAACTTAATTAAGCCCTAGCTAGGATTTTATTGGTCAATATTTGACGAAGTTATGATTTACGGATGATATAATGTTCCTGTAAGTGTTACTTCTCCATTTGGGGTTTAAATTGACCAAATATTAGAAAATTGGCCAATATGTACGAAGTTATGATTTACGGAGAATATAATGTTCATGTAAGTGTTACTTCTCCATTTGGGTGATAAATTGACAAAATATTAGAAAATTGATCAATATGTACGAAGTTATGATTTACGGAGGAGATAATGTTACTGTAAGTGTTACTTCTCTATTTGGGTGATAATAGGGTTTAGGATTAGGGTTTAGGGTTAGTGTTAGGGTTTAGGGTTGTGGCATTTGCAGTTTGGTCCTTACGAACTTGCATTTAACACATATTTGCAGTTTGATCCCTACGAACTTGCATGTAACACATATTTGCAGTTTGGTCCCTAACTTTTCAAAAATTATAAGTTTACCCTCAAAATTTATAAAAAATTAATAATTGCAATTCAATCCATAATTTGCACAAAATTAAATTGTTCACTCACTAAGAAATTTCATTTAACACTTTTGCAGTTTGGTCCCTAACTTTTCAAAAATTACAATTTTACCCCCAAAATTTATAAAAAAAATTACAATTGCAATTCAATCCGTAATTTGCAAAAAATTAAATTGTTCACTCACTACGAACTTGCATCTAACACATATTTGCAGTTTGGTCCCTAATTTTTCAAAAATTATAATTTTACCCCCAAAATTTATTAATAATTGCAATTCAATCCATAATTTGCACAAAATTAAATTGTTCACTCACTACAAACTTGCATTTAACACATATTCATAGTTTGGTCCCTAACTTTTCAAAACTTACAATTTTACCCCCAAAATTTATAAAAAATCCATAATTGCAATTCAATCCATAATTTGCACAAAATCGAAATGTTCACTCAATACGAATTTGCATAGAACGCGAAATTTCATAAAACATCAATTACATCAAATATTGTTCAATAAACATCAAATACAACTTGCAAATTCACTAAACATCTAAGATTCACTTTCGTGATTGCCCGAACTCTGGCCGCGTTGGGGACATCTAGTTGCGTCGTGATCGGTACTTCTGCAAATTCCGCAGTTGTATTTCCTCTTCGATTCTTCAAGGCATGATACATGTCATGTCTTTTTAGGCCTTCCACGGGTTATTTCTTCGACCGGAGGTAGCACTACTCTCGCCATAACATGATCGGGGATGTTCATCCATTGGTCTTGCGATGGAACGGGTTCTCTGAGCTCAAAGTATGCTTGACGCATAGTATTGGCCGTGTAATATTCTCTAACAAGCTCAGACACATACTTACCACTATCTTTTGGTCGTTTGTCCATGACAGCTGCAATATTGTGCTCACACGGTATTCGCTCAACCTGAAAGACGCCACATGAACAAGTTCTTCCAGCTAAATCCACAATTCCGGACCAGTCGGTAGATTCCACTTTCCATGTATCATACCCTAATTCATATTTGCGCCACCCATGCGCCTTTTCATATCGCTCATTTATCAACTTCTCCTTCGATGAGATAAATACACCCGACCATCGATCAGCCTTAGTACGACGTTCTCTAAATCACTTTCCCATCAAATCAACAATAAAGTTGAGAAAGTAACATATGGAAAAATCTTTGGCATCTTTGATCCGATTATTAAGAACCTCAACATGGTTAGACGTCTTTATCTCATATTTGTTCACGCGATGGTGGATTCTCGCCCATTTCTAAAATGTTACCTCGTTATGTAGCCAATTTGCACATCCCGGGCTCTTGGTTTTCAAGATACCAAAATATTTTTCAAACTCACTCTCGTTGTACGCGTAAGCAGCTTTGTAAAAGCACTCGGTTACCCCCATCTCTCCCAAACCTTTTTAACAAGTTCTCTTTGAGGTGGAAGTAACATGCCCCATGATCAGCTAAAGGGTAAACTTCTTTTACCGCTTTAGTAAGCCATGTGCCCCTGTCTGAAGCAATAACCAGATCGTCTCTGTCTGGTACACCCTCTTTCAAGCACTTGAGAAAATAAGTCCAACATGCCGCATCCTCGTTGCCCTTAGCTACCCCCCATGCAATTGGATTACAACGATTTTCACTGTCCGTCGCACTTGCAATTAGAACGGTTTCTTTATATCTTTGCCCCATAAATGTTGCATCAATTACAATTACATTTCTTATGAACTGGAATCCTCGAGTAGCAGCTCCGAAAGACATGAAGAAATACATAAACTGGTTTTCGGAGTCCATATGGATGCGAGTGAGCGTACCAGGATTTTTTTGCTCAATCATGTAAGCAAATGAGGGTAGATTGGCAAAGTTTTCTTCGAAAATACCCATAATCTCAACTTGAGCAACTTGTTTCCCCCTCCAAGCTGTCATATAGCTAATGTTAACATTTTCTTCGGCTTGCATGAAGTTTATCAGTGCATTTGGTGTTAGGGCTTCATTGGCGTTCAGATATAATCCCTTTGTCCGTAAACCAACCATCTGACTTGTTGCTTGGCTATGACCGGCACCTCTATTCGCTATCCCACAAGCGTGAACGTTTGTATATGTTCGAAAAACAAATTCTGGGCACTTAGGTTCCTTAGTCGCATATAAACGCCATGGACAACCAGGAGTCTTACACACATATATCCTCATATTACGGTCAGTCTTATAAGAACTAATTTCCCATTTTTTTTCTACAGTAGTGTCATGAAGTGCATCCTTCAACGCTTTTCTGTTTGCAAACTGTTGACCAACTATCCATCCTGATTCATCACTCCTCCCCTGAGAATAATTTCTTTCAACAGAATCAGCGTTATCAAAGCCTTCGTGACTAGGTGGTTCATAAAATTCGTCATGACTAGGCGCTTCACCATAACCACCACCACCAACATCACCATAACCACCACCGCCACCTACATCACCACCAACATCACCATCTACATCGTCACCCTCGTTGTCAACATTACGGTGTTCACCATTTACATCAGCACCACCATAATCATCTCCGCCTTCAAAGTTAAGGCAGTCATAACGAACATTATGACCTTCGTTGTCATGCGGAGACCACTGACTATGTGGAGGAGAACAACGTAGTGGTTCAACTTCCTCCACTGTACGTAAAGTTGGATTAGAGGCAACGATTTCCTCATTAACATCATCTTGTGCACTCGATCCTCCTATAACACATCCATCATGTTGGTAAGTGGAACTAACTTTGTCCATGAGTTTTTTTCCTTTACCCTGGGTCATAAGTTTCTTCAATTTCTCTTTTCTACCCGGAGATGCCTCTATCTTCATAATTTATTCTCTCGGAGAAAAAATCAATTACAATTGTAAATCAACAGAACTACGGACATAGTGCTTCGTTATCTCCCAATCTTCTTCATCTGATACTGTCACTATCAGGTTATAAACACAATCGTGCTTAATCTCAAAAATATCAGTGTGCCGATCTAAATTCAACTTCTTGCAAATTTTGTCGAGTAGTTCCTCAAACGAAATTTCCCTATCCACCATTATTGTTTTCACAGAATTTCCACTCCAATGCCATTTATCATCGATTTGGCGTGTAAAATCACGCCATATCGAAGAAATATTATAAGTTTGTCCATTTCTACAAGTAAAAACAAAAATTAATAATAATAAACAAACTATCTAAATATAAAAAATGCATTAATAAGGACAATACTGCCATGTTGGCGTGTGGCGTGTGTAAATGTCCACACGCCACACGCCATGCACATTTTTTGGCGTGTGGCGTGTGGCAATAAGACACGCCACACGCCAAAAAACGCGAACTTTAGTTCGATTCGATTTCTCAATTTTTGTTAACTAAATTGCTCAATAATACATCTAAACTTCAAGTAACTTGCAAATGCTTACTTTTTATGTTCTTTTTCCTCATTTTCTTCCTTGATTTGAGTGAAATTTGTGTAAATTGGGTTAGGGTTTGGGGTTTGATTTTTGGAGAGAAATTGAATGATTTTGGGGTGGGTTGATTTTGAAGTTCTTAAAATTTTGGGGTATATTTGTTAAAGTTTAATTTTATTAGGAAGAGTTAATTAATTAAGTTTAGTTGGTTAATTAATTGTATGGCATTTGAGTAATTTTTAAAAATTTAATGGCATTTGAGTAATTTTTATTTTGTTTTGTCGCATTTTTGAAATTGTCTTTGGTGTTGTTGGTGGTGGTATGGGGTTAAGGTTTGAAAAGGGGTTGGAGAGAATTAGGGGGAGATGAAAAGAAAGGGGCATTTTGGTCGGTTGAGTATTTTTATAAAGGGTAATAATGTAAAATTTCTATTTACAATCTATTGTTTATTAATTTTTGGGTATAATACATAAAATATGGGGCTGATACATATTTGTATATATTTAATGAACAAGATAATTTTAATTTCTTTTCTAAGGGTTGAGATTGAATTTATTTGGTGATTCAATTTTGAGATGAGAGTCATGATAGAATGTCCCTAATTATGAGGCCAAAATGTTGTGACTAAATTTATTAAAATTGAAATTTGATGACAATAAGCAATCGTCATTATTACGACACATGAATTACAATTATAGTTAGTAATGAACTAATGATGTATTGTTACGTAACAAACAGGTCATACTAAAATACTGTCAGTAATAACCATTTCGATCTATTTAAGCAATTTACATCTAATCTAATCTAATCTAATCTAATACATATATATATTTGAAGGGTGGGTGTTGACCCCAATTAATTGTTTTGACCAAAATCCTAATTTTCTAGAATTTTGAGTTTTTTTTAATTCTACAAAATTATAATTTTGGTAATCTTTTAAAATCAATTTCATCTTTAATTTAAATCCTACAAAAGAGGAATGTTAAAACTAAATTAATGCGAATCAAATACATTGATGATGACTGATGAGGTGTATATCATTATAATAATAACATATTAAACATTCCAATGTTATGGCCGTAATTTAGGTATAATCACATCTAATTTATATTAGCTGGTAAATTGTATGGTTCTATTCAATTCTTGGTCATTAACATAATTAACTCTCATTAAATAATTGCCAAAATTATTTAAAAAATAGGACCCCTTTACTACACTAATGGACGTAAATTAGGAAATATTCACCTCTATTACTTCATATTATGATGGTCAATTGCACTGTCTATATATAATTCAAATTATTAGTAATTATTACCTCTCACTAAATAATTGTTTGAAACCGCCCAAAAAAAACCCTTTTCAATATGCATTAGTCCCTAAAAACCATCTACATTCTTTAATCATCCGTCATTTTCATTAACTATATAAAGATGGTGAGCTTAAAAAAAACTATTGTGCATCTCTATATAATTTTTCTCTATATTGTTTACTTTTTTTTTCTCTTACTACAAAAACGATATTATACTTTTAATCATTTATTTTTTTGGGTTTGTAGGTACAAGCACAAGAGGATATTGAATGCCAACTTTATTTTTCTTAGTATAGTAGATCCATTTGAACAATTGCGAATATACTAAACAAGAAGTGTAAGCTTTTCCGATTACATTTTTTCCTGTTTCATCATACACATTTAAAATTTTCATTATGTTTCATATGTACAAGTACTTTTTAGTCCCTTTTGATCCATTTGCACATACCACGAATGTGTTAAACAAGAAGATAGGCTTTTTTCATTTCTTAGGTTTTCTGATGTCAACTTCTACAATGAGCTTCATTTTTGTTTCAGGTGCATTTATAATACTATCAACCATAATACAATTAATTTTTATTTAAGTGCATAGTTATTGTTGCGCATTTTATTTAAGTGTTATTTAGTTATGAATTAGTTAATCCTTAAATCCATAACAATTTTTTTTATTTGGATTATATTTTTAGGGCGATACTTTGGACAATTTAAAATTTGGATTGATGCAGAGAATGGGTGATAATAATGCGCATCTTCTTAGATTTTGGTACTATTGTATAGTAATTGCTTAATTGTTGTTTTTTTAACAAAAAGAATTTTTAAATTCAAGGGGTTTGGAATTTACTTAGCAAGAAAAGTTAGACTTTCAATAATATTTAGAAGATTTTATATATTCTATGGTATTCTATCTATTTAAAATTATTACTATTTTATGTATTTCATTTTGAATCATGACAAATTTGTTAAAAATACTTTGCATTGTCATTGTTTTGGTTAATACTATATTTTCATATTCTTATACTCCCTTTTTTTTTTTTTTTTTTTTCTGATAACCCAGGTGTACAAGCTTACACTAAACTAATCCTGGACCCTCAGAACCCTTGCCCTAATACCCTGAAGGATGTAAATTGCAGGATGTGCCTCCACCAAACCTCGGGATCCCACCATATTGCTGTACACTCTGCGCACAAAAGGGTCTTCACAAAAAATAACCCTTAGATAGACCCATAAAAATGCTTCCATCCAAGTTTCAAATGGGATTCGATCCCCCACCCTTGCAGCTGGAGCAAGCCTTATGAATTGTTGGTCAGCCAGTTGGAGATATGCCCTGGGGGCATACTCCCTTTTTTGATTTCATCTAGACTGGTTAGCATTTATTTTTAAATTGTTTTAGTTTGAATTGAGACAAATTTATCTTAAAATTGTGCTTTTTGTTATATGTGGATGCAATTTAATCCGCTGCTATATTCTGATTCCAATGAGTATATAAATCTTATTTTTCTATATTATGACTAATTGTAATTTTACTTTTAATGTTATATAAATATATTTTATAATTAGAGAAGATGACCTATATATACTTGATTATGTTGTCATTTTTTAATAGTTACAATGTCATTAGGTAATTTTTTTGGCAAGAGGATATTCGCAAGGTTGAGATATATGGTTTACATGTTTGATCTATATATTAATTAGTTTAACTTAATTATATCCATTGTAAATTACAATAACTTTTTTTTTTCATATATCAAATTTTTTTTTTTTATTTTTAGGCGGAATTTGTTATTGAGTATCGGATGCATACATTCTTATACAAACTAAGTTGAAGTTGATATAATATAGATTGAGATTTGACATGACATATAACAACCTATGAACAAATTCAACTTAAACAATTAGAGATTATTTATAATCTATATACCCAACAGAAAAATAATGTGAATTGTAGATTTCTCATATAACAATAATTTTCAAACATTTAAAGTACCCAAGTTGCAATTATTAACAAATGCGGATATAGTAATAATGTAAATAAACTTAATTTTTATATTATTTTTAGGATACAAATTATAAATTAATTTTGATCCGTGCATAGCACGGGTAGTAGGCTAGTTTATAGTATTCGATGGAAACATTGAAATTGAATTATAAATTAAGCAAAAATAGATCACAATTTTATTATTTAGTCAAATTAAATAAAAATTGATTACCAATTTGTCGAGTTAAAGCAATTACTCTCTTGATACTTATAATGTTCAATTTATCTTCTTTTAATTAGAAAAATAATATTTTACGCTCTTGTAATCTTATAAAAGTTTCACGCCTCTCTAATATTTTTATATGTGGTTGTTTTTTTGCTAATGTGCCAATAGTGTACCATTGAGGATTAGAGAAGCGCGGCTCGCTTGTGTGCACTAAACAATAGAATTGTCTTGTTCTCAAAAAAAAAAAAAAAAACAATAGAATTGTCTTACTAGACGTTTCTAAATTGCTTTCTCTTTTCTCTTTTGCTTTCAAGTTCAAGTGTTGGTCCCAAGTGGTCAGAAGAGGTTTAGAGGGGGGGTGAATAAACCTCTTTAAAATTTTCTTCCAATTTTAACTTTAAAACTTTTCTCTAACTGTGAACAGACTAAGCTGATCAGACTAATAAGTTACAAGTCTGTTCGCGAACAAATCTTTGAACAGGTTTGATGACCACTCGTCTGATAATTACTTAGCTGATTTTGTTAAAATCAGTTTTAATACTTAGAGTACTTGCAGCGAATTTTCAAAGTGTTTTTCACAAGTAGTCTTAGCAGTTTGAAAAGTATTTCCCCAGATTTGTAAATCCTCTTTTTAAATCATTTTTCAAACAGTTAACTTAATGTGTTTTATGCAGCTGAAAGAATGCAAGTAAAATGCAATTAAAAACACAAGCAATTTTTATAGTGGTTATATGGATTTGAATATCCTTTAGTCCACTCGTCCAAGTCACAAAGATCTTGGGTTATACTAAAAACACACAGTAATCAGTATACTCTGCTTACGCCTTACAACAAATGAACAGGCCGTAAGTTCGCAGTAAGAAATCACAAAGAGATCCTACTTCTCTGAAGTAATATCACTCACTTAGATGGATATCTACTTCTTACAACACTCTGTTTTACAAATTCACTCAGAAGATGTATTTAGCTTTGTTCTTCAACTTCGCTTTTCGCCAACAAATGACTAAGCTGATGAGTGAGCTGTTCTTGAGACTTAAAGAATTCTGCTTCGAAAATTTCTCAGAGATTGTGTTGCCTGTCTTCTCTTCGTCTCTTTCAGCTATTTATACTTGAGGTTTGAAAAATGTCCGTTGAAGAAAGACAGGATTCAAATTCCTCGAGTACTGGTCCTTAATTTCCGCGAACGGCTCTTTTGCAGTCTGTCCGTACTGTGAACAGTACTATTCTGCAGGCAGCATTAAATGCACCCAGCTAATGCGAAGCATTTCTTCAATCATTTGTCTTTAATAACCTTGTACTTCAGCATTTATTACTCCAAGGGGCATTTATTACCGTTGGGAACACTTTATGATCTTTTCCACTTGGCTGATAAAAGTGCACGTCTGATGGCGAACAAAGCTGATCTCAAACTTGAACAAATCTGTTTTGAATCGGCTGATCTTCATCAGTCTGATAACTTTTCTTCAGCAGATCATAAGTCTTGGACCTTGAAATTTTGACTCTTCTGATGTCTTCTTTACTTAGTCAAAATTCCTTGATAAGTTTATTAGCTAAGTTACTCCATACTTAGCCAAATTTGAAGTTTTGGAAAGCATCAAAACCTCCCTTATCAAACTTCCTTTAGTGCCTTCATCTTCATCCTTATCCAACATCAAGAACACGTAGTTTAGAGTGATTTCGTCGAAATCACCCCTGACTAACCTTGGAACTTCTATCTTGTACATTAGGAGCCAAAGTATTTGGGTTTTGTCTGCATATATACTTATAAGTATTGATTGATGTGAAATGTTAAATGAAATTATATTCTATTATTTTCTAAAATGGGAGATTAATTTTAGGAGGTTATTAGTTTTGAAAATTGAGATGAAACTTTTATGTTAAGCCAATCCTTTTTTTTTTTTCAAAAAAAAATATTTATTTGACATTTTAAGAAGAACAAGCACGCGCTTAAAGATGATTCTATGTAACAACTTAAACTCCGGAATAGAAGATTCTAGACACAAAATAAAGAAATACTCACTCCGTTCCAAGTTAATTAACACATTTGCAAAATTTTACGCTTCAAATTACTTGTTACATTTGGCTTTCCAATTTTATGCTTTCTTACTTGTAAGTTTACGCAACAAAGTAGAGTGTACAAATACAAGTGACATTAATTAAAATAATTATTAAATGAGTATTTTTGACATTTTATTTTAGAAAAATGACTACTTACTGAATTTCTTAATCTGTTTGCAAAGAACAAATGAATAATTTTGTACTAGTATTTACTATTACCTAAATAAAAAAAATAAAAATAAAAAGAAAAGAAAAGAGAAAGTTCTTAATAGTTATTGATTAAAAGATCAATAAGTAATCATGTCGTTAAGCATGACATCAACCAATATATTGAAAAAGGCTTTATCCCACTTTGCACCCTGGAAACGCATCATTTTGGCACTTTGCACCCTCGAAAAAAATCAATCCCACTTTGCACCCTGAAAACATACTCTGCCTTCCACTTTGCACCCTAGACCCATTTTTGGCCAAAAAATAGGAGGAGCAAGGGGCAATTTCGTAATTTTCAACTATTGTCAATAAAAATAATACAATAATTTCACATTATATCTGTCAAAATACCTCTTGTGCTTTGTCTAACTATCAAAAACCCCATTATGTCATTTTAATTAGCAGAATCCCTCTGTATTTATTTTTCATTAACAAAAAAACACCTCCCAAGTAGAAATGACAATTATGCACCCATCACAATTAACCTAAAAAAATTTCAGTAACCCCTATTAACTTCGAAAATTGGCATTAACCCCATATTCACTTAAAAATTTGACAAAAATCTACTTATGATTTATTAAGAATTGGTTTTTTTCTAATAAAAAATGAACACGGGTCAGAGAATTTTTGCAATTCATGCTTAATAATCAATTAGAAAAAAAATTCTCTGATAATCAGTTAAAAAATTCTTGACTGATTAATCATGCTTAATAATCATTAATTATCTATATAGTCAGTATAAAAATTCTCTGACCCGTGTTAAATTCTAAAACTTCGTTTAACTGATTAATAATTCTAATAAACCCATGTTAAAAATTCTCTGACCCGTGTTAAATTCTAATAACTTCATTTTAACTTCAGTATAATAATTAATGATTATTAAGCATGATTAATCAGTCAAGAATTTTTTAATTGATTATCAGAGAATTTTTTTTCCAATTGATTATTAAGCATGAATTGCAAAAATTCTCTGACCCGTGTTATATTTTTTATTAGAAAAAAACCAATTCTTAATAAATCATAATGAGATTTTTGTCAAAATTTTAAGTGAATATGTAGTTAATGCCAATTTTCGAAGTTAATACGGATAACTGAATTTTTTTTAGGTTAATTGTGATGGGTGCATAATTGTCATTTCTACTTGGGAGGTGTTTTTTTGCTAATAAAAAATAAATACAGAGGGATTTTGCTAATTAAAATAACAAAAGGGGGTTTTTGATAGTTAGACAAAGCACAAGGGGTATTTTGGCAGATATAATGTGAAATTATTGTATTATTTTTATTGACAATAATTGAAAATTACGAAATTGCCCCTTGCTCCTCCTTTTTTTGGCCAAAAATTGGTCTAGGGTGCAAAGTGGAAGATAGGATATGTTTTCAGGGTGCAAAGTGGGATTGATTTTTTTCGAGGGTGCAAAGTGCCAAAATGATGCATTTCCAGGGTGCAAAGTGCCAAAATGATGCATTTCCAGGGTGCAAAGTGGGATAAAGCCTATTGAAAAAACATCTTGAATAATTATGTTAAGAAATATAGTTAATGAGAATCGCCAAATGAGATATTAGGGAATTTGATAATAAAGGCAAAGAAGTTAATAGTCAACGTTCTATCTTCCATGCTGTGTCTATATAGTAGACATTCCCCTCTTCAACTTCACATTCATTCACCAAATACTTCAAATCAAAAGATAAAATACCCATTTTAGCTCCAATGGCAACCAAAGTTTACATAGTACGTGTATGTATTTTTTCATGCATTTCAGTTAATTTTTCGTTAAATGAGTACCCAGTTTTTTTTTTTAAATTAATATTATGTTCATTAATTATGGTTTTTGTCTTTAATATTAAAAGAGCCACCTGTTTCTTGATTTTCCCACATAGTTAAATCAAGTTCTTGAATTTCATTTTTTGTGTGTGTATTGTTTAGAAATGGAAGCTGGGATAGATTGGTTATCAGTTTATCTGAGTTCTATTTGACTTTGAACATTTTATCTATTAAATGATAAATTGATCATATTCCAACTTCTCTGTAAAATTTCATTCAAAAGAGCTAAATTAAATATTTGATTTTTCTAGATTAAATGTAATGTGATAGGCTTCAATCTATTTACAATATTATTACTTGAATTTTATTTCAACTTAATAAATCTTTGAAGCATGCTTCGTGTTTCATTGCATTCATTGCATCCTTCTAATTAATCATATCAAATTCCGCTGTATATTACATGATTCCGAATTTTATTGATATCAATAATTTTGAGAGAATTTCACTTTTCATACCATAATTCAACCTACTTTAGGGATTTGATACCATAATTTTTTCTACCGACACATTTGATACCATAACTCAAATCAACTCGACACATTTGATACTTCCGTCAAATTGGAAACGGAATTGTCACGTGATTGTCACGTGGCCGTAAAAACTTTGCACATTTGATACCATAACTTATGTTGACTGATAATTTTACCCCATAACATTTCAGGTTACCAAAAAAGCCCTACATCTCCAAATTTAGTGATGATTTTAGTCTACATTGTTGCCAAATTTCCAAATTGACTCGAATAAGACCACGTGCTGGTCAATTTAGAACTTTACACATTTGATACCATTATTTATGTTGACTGATAATTTTACTCCATAACATTTCAGGTAACCAAAAAAGCCCCACATCTCCAAATTTAGTGACGATTTTAGTCCACATTGTTGCCAAATTTCCAAATTGACTCGAATAAGACCACGTGCTGACCAATTTAGAAAATTTTACTTATTTTATTTAAATAACTAATTTAATTTATAAACAAATAGTAATAAATTAAATAATACATTAACATAAATATCACCAAAATTAAGAAAATATATTCTTTTTAAATATAAAATTTATTTAATAGAATTAATATATTTAATATTTATTAAAATAATAAATTATATAATTTAAAACTATTTAATATTTATTAAAATATTAAATAATAAATAATTTTAATTTAAAAAAAAAAAATCCCCACCCCACCCACCACCTCCCCACCCTTCCCCCCGATTCCCAGGCCGCCGGCGGCCTGGGTCTTCTGTCCCAGGCCACCGCCAGCCTGGGTTCTTCGATCCCAGGCCATTGCCGGCCTGGGACCGAAGGACAGAAGACCCAGGCCGCCGGTGGCCTGGGAATCGAGGGTAGGGGGAGGGGTGGGTTGGTTGGGTGGGTGGGGTGGGGTGGGGTGGGGTGGAGATTTTTTTATTAAATTATAATTATTTATTATTTAATATTTTAATAAATATTAAATAGTTTTTAATTATATAATTTATTATTTTAATAAATATTAAATAGATTAATTCTATTATATAAATTTTATTTTTAAAAAGAATATGTTTTCTTAATTTTGGTGATGGTTATGTTAATGTATTATTTAATTTATTAATATTGTTTATAAATTAAATTAGTTATTTAAATAAAATATGTAAAATTTTCTAAATTGGTCAGCACGTGGTCTTATTCGAGTCAATTGGGAAATTCGGCAACAATGTGGACTAAAATCATCACTAAATTTGGAGATGTGGGGCTTTTTTGGTAACCTGAAATGTTATGGGGTAAAATTATCTGTCAACATAAGTAATGATATCAAATATGTAAAGTTCTAAATTGGTCAGCACGTGGTCTTATTCAAGTCAATTTGGAAATTTGGCAACAATGTGGACTAAAATCGTCACTAAATTTGGAGATGTGGGGCTTTTTTGGTAACCTGAAATGTTGTGGGGTAAAATTAGCAGTCAACATAAGTAATGGTATCAAATGTATAAAGTTCTAAATTGGTTAGCAGGTGGTCTTATTCGAGTCAATTTGGAAATTTGGCAACAATGTGGACTAAAATCGTCACTAAATTTGGAGATGTGGGGCTTTTTTGGTAACCTGAAATGTTATGGGGTAAAATTATCAGTCAACATAAGTTATGGTATCAAATGTGCAAAGTTTTAACGGCCACGTGACAATCACGTGACCATTCCGTTTCCAATTTGACGGAAGTATCAAATGTGTCGAGTTGATTTGAGTTATGATATCAAATGTGTCGGTAGAAAAAATTGTGGTATCAAATCCCTAAAATAGGTTAAATTATAGTATGAAAAGTGAAATTCTCTCCAATAATTTGTAGTATAGTTGGCAGGAAATCATCCCATTTAATTCACATCTTGATTTTTATGGTACTGGTAAAATTATTGTACTAATTTAGTCTTAAAGCTAATCGAGAAACCGCACGTTTTGTCACAGGTACCTAAATTTCCTTTATGTTATTTTTCTTTTGAATAAAATGTGGAAATATCATTAGTTACTCAAATTTTTTTATAATAACGACCCCCAATTAACTTAAAAATCGAAAATAACTCATATGTCCTCTTGAAAATATAGCAATAGCTCCCCTATAATGAACTCATGATTTTCGAATGAGCGCAGTGAACTGACAAAGCATATGAGGTTCTTTTGCTAATAAAATGTTGACACAAGGAGATTTTTGTTGATAATAATATAAGAATTTTTCTGCCAATTAGAAAAATTATATGGGGTGTTTTTGAATTTTATTAAAAAATAGATGGGTTTCTCCTTTGGTAAATTAAAACTTGAAGTTACATAAAAATGGGGCAAAATTTTGAAATTTGTCCCAAACTAATTGCTGATTTTGATTTTCGTCCCAAGCTACATCACCTTTCTAAATTTTGTATCGTAAATTAATATTCTAAATTAATATTCTACTCGAAATTCGTCTCATCTTTAAATTTTTTACGGGAATTACCGTGAAGCTTGACAATTTGAGGTAAAATTGAGGAACAAAATTATTATTCTACTCGAACTTCGTCCCCCGTCTTTAAATTTTTTACGGGAGGTACCATTAAATGCCATGTTGGGAAAATTACGAAATTCGTTCCAAACTATTGCATTTTTTTGTCCTAAACTTATTGTCAATTTTGGTTTTCGTTGCAAGTTATATCACCCTGTCGAATTTCATCCCGTAATTTTATATTTGTCTATATCTCATCTTCAATTTTTCCTATATCTCCTTTTTGGTCCCCAAATTTGAGAGGGAAGGGATGAGATGAAGTGCATAAAAATACTTGGGATCGAAAGTAGTATTTCTTAAAGCTCGGGACTAAATATATGAGCATTCTTATAGGACTAAAATACAGCTTCATTTGAGGGCGGAAAAAGACTAGTTTATCGCCTTAGAGCATTGACATGTTTATACAGGGGGTTTTTCCATTTTGCACCCTCAAGATATGAAAATCAGCACTTTACTCTCCCGAAATTAAGTGTAAGTTTTGAGTGATAAATAACTATATTTTTTCGAGTGTTTTTGTCCTAGTCTATGTAAATTTATGGTCCATTATGAGTAAACAATTAGGGTAGGCCCATATGAAGAATCCCTAAGTAATGAAGATTGGAGTTCTACATCTATATAATGAGGAAACTGATCATCTCTCTAGACACTTTTCGAGCAGTTAAATTCCTTCATAATTTAATCGCATTCATAGAAACTCGAATATATGACAAAAGAGATAAACCAGAGATTCCATACCTCTTCCGCACTAATCAGGATGTCTTTTCCAATGGAATCGGATATCTCTAAATCGAATTTACTTATTGAACAATTAATTCATGTTAATGTCGATCCATTAATGCTTCATGCATGAAATACATAATTGCCAATGGTCTACAACATAAATTTGTGCTTCTTCACATCTTAAAAAATAATGAGACATAAACTCGATTAAGTTTCGTATTGTAATACATATCACTTTCCTCTCATCTATTTTTTGTTTGCTTTTTGTGTATTTTATCTAATCTTTCCTCCATCCAATTTGGGAAGAAAAAGGAAAATTAAAGAAATTAAGGGATCATAGAGACAAAATACTAAATTCTAGGAGAAAATTTGACGTGGTAATAGGACGAAAATCAAAATCGCGAACTAGTTTGGGATGAATTATGCAATTTTACCTATTTTTTCAGTGTCAATCTGACACTAAACGGTAGTTGCAGTATTAAAAATGTAATGGCGGGAAGAAATTCGACGAAATGATATAACATGAGACGAAAAGTAGTACTCCCTCCATTTTCTTTTTAATTTGTCATTTTGAAGAATTACACACAACTTAAAAATGTAATAAATAGCTATTTTCTTAAGTAAAAATCCCAAAACACCATTTTAATCAAATAATTATAATATTATTTATTAAGAAAAAGGGTAAAATTGGTAGAAAAAAATTAGTTTGACATTGAACTCTTTTTTTTTATTTCATTTGACATTGAACTCTTAAAAGACAAATAAAAGTTTTTTTTTTAACCAAAGGGAGTAAAATCAACATTTAATTTAGGAAAATTCAAAAATTAATTTTGCTTAAAAGGTGCATAGTAGTTTAGGTCCCTTTCCATAAAACCCCCATACAGGGCGGATGGTGGCTATAGGGTACCCACGAAATTTCCCAATTTGCCAAAATGGTTACACTGATAACTTAAAATGGTTACAATATCCTAAATAGTGCTAAAATTCATTTATTGGTATTTGAGAGACTTGTACATGATGAATGTTTGTCAAATAATTATAATTTGTGTAATATTTTTTGTTTGATATTTGACAAAGTGATTTGGAAAAATAATTAGGTGTACGCTGTTTTTTTTTTTTTCCTTGAAAGAGTTAAATTGTAGGTGTAAAATATGTAAGATTACATCAAATCAAATCATGTTAGTTATGTAAGATAAGTTGTGGAAAAGATGAGTAACTCTATGTCTAATAAAAATAAATTATGTATAGATTCTTTTTTTCTTTAATAAGAAAATTGTTGTTTTCTTTTATGTAGATAAAGTAGTTTGAAAAAAACTGAGAAATGATAAATTCATTTCAAATTAGAAAACATATTTATTTTATTTTTCAAATACGAAATAATTTAGAAAAAAACCAAACAAACAGACCTATGTATAGAAAAAGCTCATGCCTGCGTTTGCCTCGAAACTATTAAATAGAGTGTAAATTTGACTTGGTCCCAAAATGTTGGGAAGGATTTTTAATTAATCCGACGCCGGCGGCTAAACTAAAGAAACAGAAAAATAATACTCCATCACCAAAATTTTAATACATTTTCAATGAAAATATTAAAAGTTTTGAGTCCATCATAATAAACAAATAGAGTAATTTCTACTTTAATATATTTTCTTGATTTACAATTTTTTCAATTTTTTTGAAAATATACTATTCCTAATGCTAATTTTGTCAATTTTTTCCAATAATTCTTCGTTGACAATTTGAAACAAACCACAAAAATATATTTTTAATTCATGAATAGTATAATGCTACCTTGAGGAGCTTTCGTTTCTTCAATTTGATTTGGGAAGTTGCATCTGACCCGGCCGTAACGCATTTTCAACTTAGTACGTATGTAAGGAAAGTAAATTGTTTGATCACAATTAACAGCAAATTAGCAATAAAAATAAGGCAAAATTATAGAAATCGTCCCAAACTAATTAGTGATTTGGAGTTTTCGTCCAACAACAAATTTGAACTATAATTTATGATCAAAATGTCCAATGATGACGTTGCATCGGACATTTAAAAAAAATAAACATATTTTATATTAGATACTAACCCTTTAAATAACATGTTTAAAAAAACTCTATAATCTCTAATTAAATTAAGATCTATTTCAAAAAAAAGATGAGGGAATTACACTTTCCATACCAAACTTTTGCCTACTTTATACATTTCATACCAAACTTTTCAAAAAATCATATTTCGTACAAAAGTTGGACAACTTTTTTATATTTCATTCGACCGTTAGTTTTTGAATGAATAAGGTCACGCGTCAAGCACGTGTCCGTTTAAGTCACCATTTTTATCTCTTCAAGGGATATTTGCAATTGGGCAAACACTATCTAAAAAGGTTAAAAATTGGGAGAGGGTAATTGCAATTATTGCCATCACCAATTCCTCTCTCTTCACCTCCGACACCACAACCACCACCTAACCCTTCCCCACCTGAAAACAGATCTTTACATGAGCGAAGTAGTTGGACTTATAAGAAGTGTTGTGATTAACTTTGAAAATTCATGCGAGGGGCACATTTATATTTTTCGTCAAACAAAAATTAAATAAAATTATCTGAGGCGGTGAAATGCTTAATTTGTACATATGGGTGGTAAAGTGCCACAATATGTAACTTTCGGGAATAAGATTTTTGTCAATTTTTTAAAGTGAATTTCATAAATCATATGAAAATTTTTATCAAATATTTTTTTAAAAAAAAATTGGGGGGGGGGGGTTATTGCAAAATTTTAAAGCTATACGGGGTTATTAGTAATCTTTTAAGTTAAGGGGATGTTTTTTCATCATTTGATGTGGTAAAATTATCATTTCGAATCGAGAGGAATATTTTTTTGGTAATAATAAAAAAAAGTATAGGGTTTTTTGGCTAATAAAAATAACACACAACTATTTTTTAGTTAGGTAAGACTCAAGGGATGTTGTTAAATTTTACTCATTAAAAAGGGTAAATTTATATTGGATAAGGATGAAGATGAAGACACTGAAGACAATTTTAGAAGGGAGGTTTTGATGAATTCCAAAACTTCAATATTGGCTAAGTATGGAGTAACTTAGCTGATGATCCCTTTGTAAGGAATTTTGACTAAAGTACAAGAAGACATCAGAAGAGTCAAAGTTTCAAGGTCCAAGACTTCTGATCTGCTGAAGTGAAGTTATCAGACTGATGAAGATCAGCCGACTCAAATCAGATTTGTTCAAGTTTGAGATCAGCCGAGTTCGCCATCAAACGTGTACTTTCGTCAGCTAAGTGAAGAAGATCAAGAAGTGTTCCCAACGGTAATAAATGCCCTTTGGAGTAATAAATGCTGAAGTACAAGGTTATTAAAGACAAATGATTGAAGAAATGCTTCGCATCAGAAGAGTGCATTTAATGCTGCATTTAATGCTGCCTGCAGAATAGTACTGTTCAGTACGGACAGACTGCAAAAGAGCCGTTCGCGGATTTTAAGGACCAGTACTCGAGGAATTTGAATCCTGTCTCTCTTCAACGGACATTTTTCAATCCTCAAGTATAAATAGCTGAATGAGACGAAGAAGAAACAAGCAACACACTTTCTGAGAGAAACTTTCGAAGCTGAATTCTTTTAAGTCTCAAGAACAGCTCACTCATCAGCTGAGTCATTTGTTGACGAAAGCAGAGTTGAAGAATCAAGAAAAATACATCTTCTGAGTGATTTTGTAAACAAGAGTGTTGTGCGGAGTTGTGATCCATCTTTGTGAGTGATCAAACTTCAGAGAATAGGTCTTCTGTGTGATTTCCTATTGCGAACTTGTGGTCGTTTCATTTGTTGTTCGACGCAAGCAGAGTATACTGTAAACTTTGTGATTATAGTATAACCCAAGATCTGTGTGACTTGGAAGAGTGGACTAAAGGATATTCAAATCCATATAACCACTATAAAAATTGATTGTGTTTTTACATTGTTTTAAAAACTGCATATTTACTGATTGCATAAAACACACTAAGTTAACTGTTTGAAAAGAAGATAAAAAGGAGTTTACAAAACTGGGGAAAACACTTTTCAAACTACTAAGATTACTTGTGAAAAATACTTTGAAAATCCGCTGCAAGTACTCTAAGTATTAAAACTGATTTCTGGAAAATCAGCTAAGTAACCATCAGACGAGTGGTCAACAAATCTGTTCAAAGATTTGTTCGCGAACAGAGTTGTAACTTACTAATCTGATCAGCTTAGTCTGTTCAGTTGGGCAAAGTTTTAAAGATAAATTTGAAGAAAATTTTTAAAGAGGTTTATTCACCCCCCCTCTAAACCTCTTCTGACCACTTGGGACCAACAAGTGGTATCAGAGCGGGTGGTTCATTAGAATCAGCTGCCTGATCAACGAGCTTGATCCAAGTGTTTTTCAAAGGTTTTCAAACTTTTTCAAAAGAGCATATTTTTGAAAAACTAAAACTTTTTGAAAAATGGATTGTATCAGTCATGTTCCCCACATTGCTGGTATGTCCTTTGAGGATTGGAAGATTAGAATGGAAATCTTTCTAGCAGCCTATAATGACAACATGTACACATGTATCATTAAAGGTCCATTCAAATTCACCAAGACCATCATAGTTGACGAAGCTGAACTGGTGGTGGAAAAAGATCTGACAGAGATGACAGCCGAAGAAATAAAGCTGTTCAATCTGGATAAAATTGGCCGTTTCATCATGACCAAAGCCCTGGATAATGATCGGTTTGACAAGGTCAAACATTGCAAAACTGCAAAGGAGATGTGGGACAAGGTTCGTGACATGAGCGAAGGAAACGACGCCATCAAAGAGCATCAGCTCAGTGTTGCTTTGGAAAAGCTGGATAGTTTCAAGATGAAATCTGGAGAGACCATTGATCAGATGGATACCAGGTTTACCAGAACATTGAATGAAGTCCTAAAGCTGGGAAAGACCTTTACTGACAAGGAGATCACCGTCAGAGTACTGAAGGCCCTACCCACAAAGTTTAACATGAAAGTGACAGCTATGGAAGAATCAAGGGATTTGGGAAAAATCTCTCTTACAGAGCTGTTTTCTGTACTCAAGGCATTCGAGTATAAACTGCCTAGAATGGGTATTGAAGAAACCTCAACTTCAGGACCCACAGCTGCCTTAGTTGCTGCTGAAAACACCAGGAGACCAGCACATAGAAGTCAAGATGTGGACTCATCTGATGAAGCATCACTACTCAACAAGAAGGAGTACACTGCTGGAGATGTAGCATTATTGATGAACAACTTCAAGAAGTTCTATAAGAGAAAGATGAAAAACAAATACAATCATGCTGCTTCTACTTCTAAACCCAACTTTTCTTCTCAAGATAAAGATGATTATAAATCAAAACTGATGTGTTACAACTGCAGGAAATTGGGACACTTCATCAAAGACTGCCCATATCAAAAAGCAGAAAAGTACACTGAGGAAGAGAAGAAAGTAAGAAAAGAAAGAAAGTATCAGAGAGGGAAAGCAATGATGGCTGAAGCAGAAAAGCTTGCTGCTGTCTACTCATCTGATTCAGATTCAGACTCGTCTGATGAAGAATCTTCTGATGAAGAAAAACCTGCTCTCCTGTGCCTGATGGCAAAGGACTCTGATGACTCTGAGGATGAGGTAACTCCTCAAAACAATGAATTGTTTAATTCTCTAGAGCAAATGATGTTAAATAATACTACTATTGCTGGAGAATTTGTTAAGCTTAAGGAAGAGATGAGCTTGCTAAAAGAGCAAAATAACTCACTGAAACTTAAAGCTGAAAAGCCAAAAGAATCAGTCGAGTATAAACAGCTTGAGCAAGAGCATGAATCTCTGAAAGCTGAATGTGAAGTGTATAAAGGAAAAATCATGGAACTTGAAAAGATTATCGAGTCTCATGAGAAATCATCTGTTGCATCCACGCATACATCTAGTAAACAGAAGATGCCTTTAGAACAGGATAAGCAAGAGTTGAACCATACTGAAAAATTCATATCAGCTGACAATAGTAAGGTCATTCTATATGTTCAAACTGCTAGACCTGCTTCACCTGAGAAAGTATTAAAGGAGAAGAAATCTCCTAAGGCTAAAAAGAGCAAAGAGCCTAGTGTAGGAAATCAGACTAGTAAGACCAAACAGCAGAGTCCTAAGAAGTCTGCTGATAAAGCTAAAGTCAATCAGACTAGTGGTAAAACTAAGTCAAAATCAAATGAGCAAGCATCTAGTAAGCCAAAGAAGCATAAGAATAAGAAAAATCAAAATGCTTGGTATGGAAATGAGTCATATTATGTGCAACCTGCTGCATATCATCCTATGTATCATGCACCTCAATTTCCTAGTTACTATGCACCTTACCCTGCTCATCCAATGCATGCATATCCTCCATATCATGCACCTTACCCTGCTTATGAACATTATTCTTATCATACTGATCATCAACATGACTTATCTGATAATTATGATGAAAATAAAACTGTTCATGCTCCTGTCAAAACTCAGAAACCTAAGAAGCCTAAGAATTCAACATCTTGGGTTGTCAAAGGTGAAACTAATCCTTCAGGACCCTCTCAATAAGGGTACCTAAAACAATTTTATTTTTGTTTTGTAGGATAGGATTAGGAGTAGGAGTAAAGTAGAGAAGATCTGGTACTTGGACAGTGGATGTTCAAGACACATGTGTGGAAACATACATGAGCTGACTGATGCAGTTGCTGTGGATGGTCCAAGTGTTACATTTGGAGACAGCAAAGAAGGCAAGATTAAAGCTAAAGGAAGATTAATCAGAGGAAACATAGAGATATCTGACGTCTCATATGTGAAAGGCCTCAAGTATAATCTGCTGAGCATAAGTCAATTTTGTGACAAGGGATATTCAGTCATCTTCTCAACAGATAAGTGCTACGTTGAACAGATTGGTACAAAGAAGGTAATTTTATCTGGAAGACGACAAGGGAATGTCTACATAGTCGACTGGAATTCTGCTGACAAGAATTCAAGTGTTTGTTTGGTTGCATCTGCACCAAGTGAAGTTAGTTGGCTGTGGCACAAAAGGATGAATCACTTAAACTTCAAGACCATAAACAGATTAATCAAGAATGATTTGGTAGAAGGGATTCCAAAAGCAGTCATGAGCAAAGACAAGCTCTGTGACGCATGTCAGAAGGGTAAACAAATCAAGTCATCTTTCAAAAGTAAGAAGCATCAATCTTCTGGAAGAATATTGGAGCTGTTACATATGGACTTATTTGGCCCTATTGATCCAGTCAGCAATGGTGGAAAGAAATACTGCCTAGCTGTTGTGGATGATTATTCAAGATATACTTGGGTAATTTTCTTGAAAAAGAAGAGTGAAACCAAGGAACATCTTACTAATCTGATGGAACTGATCCAGAATGAGAAGAGTATCAAAATATTGAAGATCAGATCAGATAGAGGGACAGAATTTACAAACTCTACTGTGGAAGAGTATTGTAATATCAAAGGAATACATCATGAGTATTCTGCTGCCAGAACCCCTCAACAAAATGGTGTTGCTGAAAGGAGAAACAGAACACTAAAAGAAGCTGTCAGAACCATGATAGCTGAAGCTAAGCTGCCTCAAAGATTTTGGGCAGAAGCAACAAAT